>CM076574.1:1049292600-1049715103 GCA_034641835.2 Pinus albicaulis | reverse complement strand
TCTTACCAGTAAAAACTTCTTCAGGTGTACTCATGCCAAGTATTCTATGAGGACAACGGTTTTGCACATAAATCGTAGTGTTGCATGCTTCTGCCCACAAGTGCATCGGTAGGCCCTGGTCATGTAGCATAGCTCGTGCAACACCCATGATCATTCCGTTCTTCCTCTCAACGACCCCATTCTGCTATGGGTTATGAGGCACTATGAGTTTTCTTCAAATTCCTTCTTTGCTATAGAAGTCTTTGAATTCGTTCAAGATATATTCACCACCATTATCGCTCCACAGATCCTTCACTTGCTTCCCTGACTCCTTCTCCACCAATGCTTTAAACTCACAGAACTTTGATAATGTTTCACTCTTCTTCTGCATGAAGAAGATCCAAAATATATGAGAATATTCATAGAAAAATATAACATAATACCTATGTTTTGTTGTTGAAGCAACTAAGAAAGGTCCACACGTCTGTGTGAATTCTCTCTAGGATCACCGAAGCATAGTTCTCCTTCTCATGAAAGGAGATCTTCAAAAACTTACCCATAGTACATCCCTTGCACTGATCTAACTGCACAAGAGTGCCCTTGGGAAGTCTAGTAGAAATCTACTGTAAAATATTCAAGGTGCCATGGTGAAGATGGCCCAATATCCTGTGCCATAATTCACCCTCACACTACCTCACCACTTCTTCTTCTTTGCCCATCATTGCAGCACAACCATCTACCTCTAGCTTGTAGATATTCTTAACTCGAATCCCTATCCTCTTGGTTTGAACCATTGTTTTATGTCGCAGGAAATATTTTCCCTCGCTGAAAAAAATGCCATAACCTCTGTCTTCCAACATTGCGACTGAGACCAAGTTCTTCTTCAGACCTGGGAAATGCATAACATATTTCAACATAAATGGTTTACCTGACTCCCTCTCAAATTTTATGGTTCCAATTCCGGTCACACTATATCTACCATCGTTTCCCATCTCTATATGCATTTGGAGATCCTTCTCCTCCAAGTCACTAAACAACTCCTTGTCTCCTATCATATGGAAAGACGCACCACTATCAAGATACCACACCGATCCCATTGAGCTTGAAACCAAGCAAGCGATCAAAGAGAAATCAAGTTCAAATTTTTAGGCTAAGGCCTCTCCAATTGCAGCTCCAACAACCTTCTTGTTATTATTTTTCTGTGGGCAGTTAGTGGCGAGATGCCCATGTTCGTGATAGTGAAAACACTTCACTTTAGAAAAATCTAGCTTCTTTCCTTTAGCCTCAGATTTTCGATGGGATTTCTTCCCCTTTCCTTTTCTTTATTTCATAGCGAAAGTGAAATTCTCTTCATCATCATTCTTCAAGGAAGAGCCATCCCTGGTACTTCGCCTTGTCTCCTCCAGCACAAGATCTGACCAAAGTTGCTCCCAACCCAGTAGTTTCTCCCATCCATTGATAGAGTCTTCGTATCTATGAAAACTCTTCGGAAGCCCAAGTAGAGCCAAAATCACCTAGTCATCATCCTCAATTGTAATCCCCACACTTCCCATTTAATCCCTACATTGCACAAACTTCGTCAGATATTTTGGAATATTGTCGCCTTTCTCCATTTTTATTTTTCTGAGCTTATCTTTCAGCGCCAACTTCCTCTCGTTGCTGCTGCTTTGGAACAGATCTGTCAAATCCTTCCACATTAGAAATGGAGTGGATTTCCCATGAAGGCTTGACACAATATGGTCCTTCGCACCTTCCAAAAGAATTATACTTTTCTTTGCTACCTTCTTTTTCCATGTGTCAAGTCCTGTAGCATTGCTAGAAGAAGGCTTAGGAACATCACTATCAATGAACTCCTTCAGTCCATTATCTTCAAGAACCACCTCCATCCTATCCTTCTAGCATATTTAATTCAATCTACTCTCAAGGGCATAATCCAATCGCAACCCATTGAAAGACATTTCAATGAATACTCAATTGTCGCACCAAGAAATGTTTGCAGCAGATTCGAATTGTCCACCAGCACAAAACTTAGCACTTATTCACAAATGCAATCTCAAGTGATCAATACTTCTCTGATACCATGTATAAATTTATTAATACTTATGTATCACCAGATTCTCCTGATCTAAAAACATTTTTCTTCTTGCTAAATACAAAATCCTTCCACTGTTAAACTTGCGGAAATTTAAAACTCAATTGCATACACATGTGAGTAAATTCAATCGCACATAACAAAATTGCTTAACGGGAAATCTTAAAGATGAAAACCCCAACTATCATATATTATGTATATTAATGGAATCATGTAATAATCTCATACAAAGCTTAGTACATAAAGCTATTAGCACAATCAACGATCATTACACATTGTCATGTAGAAATTTACAAATCAATGCACCAATTTCTTCCCTCCTGACAGCTTGCCTCCACTACGCAATCCTTGCTGAAGAAGAACCCTGAATGAATTTGAATTGTCCTTTCCTTGACTATGCAATCCTCATTGGCATATCAAATGTGTGTGAGATGCATTGAATTCATCACTATAGTCACAAAAGATATTCCATCTCACCCTTTCACCTATCTCTCCACTGGGTCTCCACTGGAACTGACATGCAAGTAGTTAACTGTTGCATTTGTTCAGTTTTTAGTGACTCTCACTAGTGTATCTTTCAGTTAGACTAGATACAACTAGCTCAACTGAGTTTAACTCACTTAACTGAGTTAAACTAAATAACAACTCCTGTAACTACTCTTCCAACTCTGTCATAACTTTGCCACTTCAGTTCTAACTGAGTCCTCCATACATGAGCCACCAATAACCCTAGGAATTGTTTAATTCCTTCAGCCCACTGATTTGCCAAATATGTTCACTGAAATAAAGTTCTCCAAGAGAATAATTTGATGTTTATTGTCGGATTATTATTAAGGGTTAACAATAATCGACATGCACCTATTTTAGATTGATGATCTATAAATAGACTTCGCCCAATATTCTAAAAATAGAATTTCATCAATTTTCCACATTTGACCAACCATCTACAAATAACATCCTGCAACTTATAGAATATGCTCACCATGTCTAAAAATAGACATACACCTAAAAATAGCCTGCGGGCCCCACTTAGTGAAGGTTCTTACTTTTCACTAAGCTCATCATCTTGTTGAATATCAACATTAGAAATAATAAGATCTCAATCATTATTATTAATCCCCTTTGCATTCTCTTAAATTATCTTAAATGGTTAGGATAAATATGATTAATGTCCACCATGGATGTTGTGTTAATCATGGTGTTTGTATACATATGTCTACATTATTATATTAATTGTGTTTCTTAACTTTTATAATCACACTAAGTGAGGCTAAACAATGAGAAGGAGCTCCCTCTTCATGTTGCACATGAAATTATGTAAAATTCTCCAACAAATAAAGCAAGTACTAAATGTCTATTTTCATCTTTTAAGCTTATTCATAATAATATATTAACACATTAATAAGGGATTATGCAAAGTTTTATTTTATTTATTTATTTGAGTTTTAATTGAAATAAACTTCTTCAAAACCAAACATTCTTTCTAATGAGAAAATAAATATGACTTTAATTCTAAAAACAAGTTGTCTACTAAGAAATAAATTTCTAAAAAAAGAAATTGGCTTTATTATTTTTATAATTAATTTTTTCTATTTTATAATAAAATGCTCCATATTTATAATAGTTAGCTTATCATATTTTTTATAAAAAAATTTACTATATATTTTTTAATATTATAATATATAATTGGAGAATAACCAACCTAGATCCATCTTAACTTTCGATCTTTATAATTATTTATTTTACCTTATTTTTATTCAATTTGACTGAGTCAATATGCTTAAATGTTGGATAACATTCTACATTTTAAGCTTTTTCCCATTTTCCCATCAACAAAATCCAACTAAATAATATTTTCTTTCCAAGATTTCCAATTTGAATTAATGGAATTGTTGTTAATGTAAAAAATGATTCAAAACCCCATAGTTCCCCTATTATAACGAGATTGTACAAAATTAATATTAAATATTTGATATTTCATTAATTCAAAAAAATTTCAATTGTTCTATGTTGCTAACCTTGTTAAACAAATTTTATTCAGTCAAACTATGGATCATCATTAAACTAATAAGCATGAAGAGAAATTTTATCTTTCTTGGAAAATCAACATTACAATAACTTTATTATAAATGCACAACCCCTATATGACATTTCCATCTTTCCTGCTCTACTTCCACTTAAAAATATAAGGGCAAAGAAAAGTTTTTTGCACCACTTGAACCTAAAGGGAAACATATATTTATAGCTAAGTGATAATTTCTTATATAATAACTAAGATGAGCTAGTTGTTTAATAAGATAATGATCATCTTGAGTCATTTCAAGTATTTTTATTAAGTTTGTTCACCTTGTGGTTGAAACAAGTAATGCTCCAATCAAGTAATATGGCTTCCACATAAAAGAAATAAATATTTTTATAGAACATAAATATAAACAAACTATAGAAAGTCAGAATAAATCGCCAAAACACCATGATAAATCACTATAAGAATTATCAAATTCCATAGGAAAGGGTAGGATCTTCTCCTTTTCAAATAAAATGAGAATAACTCTCAAAACATAAAACCATTTACTTTATTCCAATGACATTCATTTATTGGATGGAATATTTGAAAAAAGTAAAAGAGCATAGTTTTAAATTTTCCTAAAATCTCTCATAAATGAACCATGTAGGATCAATCGATAACTCAAGATTATGGATGGCATCCATTGAGTTGTAAAAGTGTATTCCTTATGGAATTTCCTTTTCAAGATGTGGTGTAATTGCTAACGATTCATAATTTGGAAAAATATTTTGATTGTATATAGACAAAAATTCATCAATGAAACCATTTTTTACAACAAAACCAATGAAATTATTGTAAACAATAAACTACAATCATTCAACACATATTCAATTTTTTGAAAACACATTGTTGAGAGGAAATTATGTCTTAGAGAATTTAAATTAACTATACCATGCCATTATTAATAATTCATTGTTATACATACATAGATACATAGATACATGCATATAGAAACACACACACACACACACACACACACACACACACACACAAATATATATACTCTTTTTATATTTTTTACAACATTTGAGATTTATTTCACCAAGGATTCATGTTATTATAAAACATAAAAGTACCACCAATAAATGAAATTTATTTGCATAGACCTGCTTTCCTTTATTGTTGAACTTATTTATCACAATCTTTTCCATTTCTCTTTTGTTTATATGAGATCCTCGCAAGTATATCAAGTAATTATAATTTATTATTTTTATTTATAAAAATGATGACGATTTTCTGTTAAGGATATTTAAGTTTTGTATTATGTTTAATGTATAGAGTATTTTCATGAGTATATGGTCATATACTAATAAATCATTGTCCATAATTGAATAATATGTTATTGAATTAAATAAGATTCAGAATAAACCTAGTGTGAATATAAGTTTCAATTCCACGCATTTTCACACAAGTACCAAAAATCAATGCGTTGGGTCAAAATAACCTCTCTCATGTGGGAAATTAATCACTCTCTCGGAAGGCATATCACCTACCCACTTTCATGATTGGCACAACGTAGTGTGTTTGGATTCTATTGCAGATCAATATTGTATGGTGAAAATAACATAGCCTAACTTAATGTGTATATGCTATCAAGTCAAAAAAATGGTGGCTACAACCAATGTCTCTTTTGGCTTCACCAATGGGGTAACACTTGTTTTCTTCTCCTTCCTCTTGACTTCATATTACATATTCATAGCTCCACACATACATATTGAAATGATTTATGTCAACCACTGGAAATTCCTTCTCGAGACATGGAAAATACCACATATCATTCAAAAACTATCTTTATCTCCTTGATCAGTCAACGAAGTAGTCTAGTGCATGAAACATAGTTATAGAATTACACTGTTCGATATTGTCAATAAAATAAATGTAAACCACTGGAAATTCCTTCTCAAGACATGGAAAATACCACATATCATTCAAAACTATCTGCTTGATCTGTGAACAGAGTAGTCTAGTGCATGAAACATAATTATAACATTACATAATACAACATTTTCAAGAAAATAAATATTCAATCATGTCAAAAAAATTTTCAACAGTAGGTGGGACAAAAAATTATGAAATTTCCCCTTCTTTTTCTTTTGGTAGTTGAAAAAAAATCAAAATTTTTACTTCTGCTGACTTTATTGCACATAGAAATCATATGCTATTAACCTACCATAATATTATCCAACAGGAATCTTCAAACTCACCATTATCAAACTTGTAAGATAATTATGGGAATATATAAGTGTAAACTACCAAGCACTAAACATGTTGCTACAGTCCCAACCTAGAACACAAAATGTGGGCAATAAATATGATGCAATCTCAAATGGAAAACAGATAATATTTAAGTCTATAGTCCATGGTTTATGGAAAAAAATTATAAAATAGTCCTCAAGAATCCTTTCATGGTTTCAAAGCCAAGGATAAACCTATATTGGCACTACTATCAAGAGTCTTGTTGTCTACTTCCCCATAAAGAGTTATCAAATACTCCTCCATTCATGGTAGAAAAGGGAGGCAACATTTCCGTGGTTATTAAAGCATGCCTTTACAGTTATAAAGGGATCACAAGCATGTCAAGTACCCATGGTGAAATTATTTTCATTCCCTGAAATGCGATGGGAAATATCGGCTCCAACTGTAGTTTTTTTCAGAGGGCTCATTGTGCGCAAGTAAGATGCCTTCAACGGATCACCTATGTCCACCTATGTTCATTATATTCAAAGAAGAAATGCTATCTAGTTTCAACGACTTTTCTTGCCAATGTTACAGAAAAAACCAAGTCCCTTAACCACTGTTGCGAGTCCACAACCTGAATGGATCATTAGGCGATTTAAACATGACAATGGGAAAAAAAATGGGCAAGTCAGAATGAAGAGAATAAACCTGTGAAACCCGATCATATGATTTTGAGAATATTCTTCTTTAAATAGGAGATATTGATACTTACATTTTTGGAGATGTTGTTGTACAACTATCTTTGATGTTGGTTTTCATATGGTATTCTTTAGTTGGGTTATGTTGTCACATTTTCCAATTGTTGCATCAAAATTTTAGGAGTTAGATCCAATAGTTTCTCCTCGTTTCTTACAGTACTACCATGAAGCTCATGAATAGAATCAGTTTAAATGGAAAATAAAAGTCTTCGTCATCCACTTCCATGGTAAAAATATGTTAAAAATGGGATGATTTATTTAGCATAAAATAAATTGTTCAAACATTCAAACACTTGAAATCACTATAGTTTTGTAGCTACTGAAATATATAGTTACTCTAAGAGACAAGAAAACTTTAGGAATCAGTAAAAACAACCCCTTCCTAGTGACTTGCCTTTCCCACCTCTCTGTTTTCTCGTACCACTCGTTGCCCCCGTCGATGATGCAATCGCCAGTATCCATGTACTTGGAGCACATGGAGATTGTATGGTCCATTGACGTGTCAACCTTGACAAGGATGATCACTTACCTCATAGTTCAGGTGGAAGGAAGGCACAAAATGGAAATAAAGGAGTCCACTGATAGCTCAAGCAACTGGAAGTTAGGTAGTTGATAATTTAGGTAGGAGTTGTTGGTGAAATCTAACCGGTGAAAATATTTCAATCGTCTAACAATTCAATCAAACGGTTCCTAATGATACAGAGTGGTAGTCTAGGGGGGTTCTTCCTAGAGGGGATGACTTATGACATCTCATAATACATATCACATTTTCAAGATTAAAAAAATCATAAAAATAAACTAGATTAACTTTATTTTAGATTATTTTTATTACAAGCTTGTCTAGATTATCATTATTACAAGCTTGTCTATTTTGGAATATGACTTCTAGAATTTTAATTTAATTATTAATAATTATCAATTAATTGGTAGGGTTTTAACCTTAAAGGATATTCTATACTAGTCTGTGGAAGAAAATTTGTATGGTCCACCTATTAATTATTAATAACTAACTATTCCATGGACGTAAATTCCTACCCTCCACCTAATGATTATTAATAAGTAAATTAAATTTCTAGAAGTCTCGCTTGAATATAGACACACCTATATTTTGACATAAAATAAAAACACTTATATATGTAATAATTAACATTATTGATTTAAATTATTATAATTTAAATATATATTAATGTGAAATTATCTTGACTCTAAATGTATCTTAGTCATTTTTAAAATTTTTTTAATTCATATAGATATAGATATATATATATATATATATATATATATATATATATATATATATTCTTTTGATTCAATTAAAAATCAAAATACATAAATGCTTTAAAACAAAATCATCTTTTATCTATTATTACTACATTTTTTTTAAAGTTTAAATATTTATTATCCACCTGATTTAAGTGTTGAACATGGAATGCACAACACCATCTTCACTCCACTTTTTTTTTTTTTCTGGGGGATGCAGGA
The DNA here is from genome assembly GCA_034641835.2 of Pinus albicaulis. NCBI lineage: Eukaryota > Viridiplantae > Streptophyta > Pinopsida > Pinales > Pinaceae > Pinus > Pinus albicaulis. The sequence continues at coordinate 1,049,706,549 of CM076574.1, read as the reverse complement.
ATGTAATCGAGAATCCAAAAGTCCTTATCAAACTAATAAGGCATGCAATCATGGGTTCATCCCACTGAAAGTCTACTTCATTAAATCCCATCCACCTCTAGGAAGTAAGATACACATCTTCAACACATATAATCACATCTATCATTTATGGGCATGGTCATTTCAATTCAAGGAACACCATGCCCGTTCTTAGGTTCTCCTCATTTAAAGAAACCTTTGCTTTCTTTATCACCTTGACAACATGCAAAAGGGGCCACTTAAAAACTTATCCCACTATAGTGTTTCGTGCACATCCGAGGTAATGCTAGGTATGAACCATTTTCGTAGTATCCATCGGTAGGAGGGGTGTTGAATGCCCTCCTCACATCCATCATGAATAGAAGAATGATGGTATGGTGATCAAGAGGAATCCCTAGAGCCATTGTTCTTGCTCACCATGCCAATGCTGCAAAAACTTCGAAAGTGGTTCATGCTCCTTCAAATATTATAAGATGGGCTGCTTTATGATCTATAAAACATTCGAGCTAAAGAAAAATGAATCTAGTATCACGTCTACTGTTTTCATATTGGCCATATTTTGCTGCATGGAACAATTAGGGTTGACGATGAATCCACCTTCAAGAAGCTCATCATGCTGAAAATAGACTAGATAAGGCTGGCGGGATTTGAGATCTTCTCGCTGCCACACTGCTTTGATTGAAAGCTTCACCTCTCCCCTTGGGATATTTTCAAGTCCCATGAGAAACTAGGTTGCCCCTCGTCTGGCACGGATAATGATTGAAAGTTGAAACTCAAACCCATAAAAAAAACCCCAAACTTGAAGCGAGTTACCTATTTTTTCAAAACACAAAGAACCCATTGTGAGTAGCTCAACCACACACTAACACAGCAATGGATTTGATCAATTCCATTAAAATTTAGGATTAATGAGAAATTAAGAGGAAAAAATTTACCTAAAAAATGATTGAAGGTACGTCCTCAACATGTGTAGTGAGCAGAAACTGAAAGAGAAATTGCTCAAATGAAGGTTTTAGCTCCTCCATCTCGCCTAATAGTAAAATAGTGTTATGCGTGGAGGCTTCAACAAAGAGAGTGCCATATTTGGCATAGTCTATCTACATTTTTCAACGAATTTGGGTTCTCTTGTATTCTAACACTTCTTCAGATTTTCGGCCCAGAGAGGCGTTTTTAGGTGCATTAGCATCGAGAAATTTGTTGTCTAGTTTCAAAAACGCACAAAGGGAAGTTGGTTTTAAATAATTTGTACTTATGAGAGGAAGGGATGCTCTAACTGTTATTTTTGGTTATTTTTTCTAACTACTAATTTGAAGGCACACATATCTTCAATCATCTAACCTTCAATTTGATGTTGAAAATTTGTACACAATGGTAGCTTGGGGAGTTGTTTTCAAGGAAGAACACCTTACAGCATAATTATTTGTGAAGCATCAAAATAATGCATGACAATGGGTAACTAATTTTGGAAGAAACGATTAAAATATATAAATAATTTATGATTTTATATCTAAAAGTTTCTTTGTTATAATTGTATTAAAAAAAGTATTTTTTGGGGTAAATATCTACAGGGATTTGAATTTTGAATATCATAATTTACATAATACTTTATATCACATTCTCACATTTACCACTTCAGTTTCTCTCTAAAAATTAATTTAATAAACTATTTATAATAAATTTATTTATAAAATACAAGTTAATTATTTTTCATAACATTTAGTATTCATTTATACATTTTTTTTATAGAAATTGAATATCAAAATTAATTGATACAATTAGATTTTTCCAAAAATAATATCATTTTATTATTTAATAAATAATCTTTCTAACTAACATATAAACTCAATTTAACTTAAATAAAATTTAATATTAAAATTATTTATTTAAAAATTCGAAATAAATAATCCTTCTATTGAATATATAAACTAAATTTCGCTAGCATAGATCCATTTTACCTTCAAATATACGAAGGGCTAAGAGGGATCAAATATATCAATATGCAAAGCAAATTTTGAGTGTAAAACTTGAGAAAATGTTTACACCTTCAAAAAGTTGATTCCCATAGGTGCTTATTAGATCTGGAGTTAAGATGTATATACGCTAGTTCTTAATAATATTATTTATATTTATATAAATTCACATTTCTATGAGTCTCAAGGGTTAGCTCAACTGGCCTATAGCGAGACTTGAAGTTCTTTGGTATTTTGCTAGTTTTTGTTGTTCACCATTTTTTCTCTCTTCCATTTCATTAGGGTGAGGTCGTATAATCACGACCAAAGGTTTACCCGCTTGACCATCCAAAAAATTTGGAGGAATACTTAGAATTTCTCATACTTTAATTCCAAGTAATAAAAAAATTCACATTTTTAATCTAGAGATATTTTTATTTTTAATTTTATCAAAGCATTGATGATAGATATATTCTTTTTAATTATATATATATATATACTTTTTAATATTATGATATAAAATATGAATCATTATTATTAACCCTTTCCAAGGGAGTTTTAACAATTAATCTGCATATTGATTACTATTAGTTTAGAATTGAACATAATATTTAACTTTGAAAAATAATTATTTTTTATAAAAATTATTAAAAATTCGATTCTTCATTGGACTATAACATGAAGGACTTATTGTGGCATTTTCACAATACGATTTGATGTGGATATTTGTCTCACATATTTTATGCCATAACTTATTGATGAATATGATTTATAGGCATCCATCGTTAAGAATTTTTATGTTGATGATCCTTGGAATTGTGGCCCACAAAATGACTTCCAATAAAATTATAAATAAGTTCTCTATGCAACATATTCCCTCCCATTGACGATATGCATGCATGTATAAGTTAGAGGAGTAAACAATTTAACATGTTCCATGTTTATATAGGTAACTAACTTCCTCAATTATTTCGCTTAACCTCATTACTACCCATTGAAAATTGCAATCGTTGCTTTAGTATGAAAATATAAAGTTTGAGTCTTTTTTAAGTTAAAAGATACTAATAAAAAAGTATAGACGAATAGATAAGTAAAATTAATAAGTAAACCATATAAGATAAGTAACCAAACTGATATAGATGTAAATGTTTAAGAATTATATTTCCAATTTATGTGATGAACAAGAAAAGGGTAGATAATGGTTGGTTATGAGGAAATAAGAATATGTTATTAGGTATAAGATTTCAAACACATTACATGTTTGTGATTATAACTAGATAAAAATTGAATCACAAAAAGTAAATTTAAAATGTAAAAAGAATGGTAAATTTTACTTGTATTTAATATATGAATTATTTTTGTAAAAGTATTCAAAATTTTGATAGTTTTACATAATGCAGAGAAATTTGATAATAATACACCTTTATCCTGAGGATTAACCACATTAGTTGGTTCCAAAATCCCACCCAATCCTACAGATGTGATTAATCAAAAAGATATCTCATTTTCATTATGGATCACAAAAATTTTAATATCTAGAAATAATACTATAGTTAAATTATTATTATTATTATTACATAAATTTTGATTTTTAATTTTTTTAACGCAAAAGATTAAATCATTTATACAAACTTATCAACACTTACTATCAATGAAGAGTCACATGCTATGCAGTGATCATGACATTAACTACAATTTAACAGTTTCGAAAAATAGAAGGACAAAACCATTCAAACATTAAAATTCTTCATGCTTTAATTGTCAATTCTGACTTGCATAAGTTTTTGGCGGCTAGTAACGACTACTAAGTTTGCACATTTACACTTTTACTTTGACATGTTAAAGCATTGAAGATAACATAAAAATGGTAGGTATATTTATTTTTATCTTGTCCTTATTCATTTTTTATGAAAACACTTGCTTTAATTATGGTGGGTTGTACCTGAGGTTATTTATGTGTGTATGAATTATTTCCAAGAATTTTAATTTTTCATTTTTTTCTTACGAAATTTAACAATGAAAAAAAATTGCACAAATATTTAAAAATCATGGCATAAAAATTTCAACTACATCCATATGATATCGGAAAAATTCAGGTCCAATCATTTTACTATGTGAAATGCTAGTGAGAGCCACCTTTGATTTCAAGATGTCCATTAACAAAATACAATAATGATTATAAAAATTGGAAACTGATGAACTCAAGGGTTCGATACAGAGTTTTTCAATGATCATGAAAATATCAACCATTAATATTTCTCATGGTTGATGTTCATGATCATCTCTTCTAACGAGATAATATTCATCATCACATAGAACATAGATATATCTCAATGAAATAATGTGATCACACAGAAACAAGTATTGATCAACATAAAATGAATTATATAGTGATCCTCCATAATTTTGTGAGGTATAAAATTCATTATAATGGAACCTTGGGAATATTGTGCATCATTCAATGGCGATGTTTCATAAAGAGACATGTTTATAATTTATACAGAAAGATTAAAATATCATGAATTTAATATCCATGCTTTTCTCCATAAAACTCGCAATGAAGGATATAATTCTCATGCTTTTAAATAACAAATCACATTTATGTTTGGTATATGCACCTTCCACTTTCTTTCCTTCTATAAGTCAAGTATTTGATTTGAGTTTGAGTGGGTTGATCTGCATCATACTCTTGAGGTAGAAAATTTTTATGATGCCTGGTGATATGCTTGCTTGTCTTCTCATAACAACTTTAACTCATGATCTACAACATGCCACTGTAGTAGTAAGTTTCCACCTTCTTACACGATACTTCACAAAACTTTTTGTTGAGTTTTGGCTTTTTCTATCTTCCTAGTTCCTACCTATAGAACCTCTTCAACGCTCCTTATTTTAGGTTGCTATAACTATTCTCACCTTCCTCTACTTCTACTTGCACAATCATAATGCCAATTTACTTACCAAACCTAAACATACTTGAACTACAAGGAAAGTAACTTCTGGCAGAGGTTATAACGAAGGTTTTAGTGTTATAAAATTGGAAAAAAATGTCAAAAAAACATCATCTAAAAAAATCTTTTGTGATAGAGGATGTTTTATGAGAGATTATAATGGAACTTCATCACAACTGAAAAAATATGGGCCTTTGGATCTTTTAACAATTTTTTTTAGTTGTGTGCTTCATGGAATGGGGTTGCATTCATAACTAGCATTGCATACATAACTAAAAGCAATGCGCTACATATATAAAAGCAATGGGGTTGCATACATAACTAAAATCATCGAGGCATTGAATGAAATGAATATTGGTGTCTTAAATGTATACTGTCATGGTGTGTATATATCAAAAAACTCCCTAGGGTGTTCTGTTAAGGAAGAACACATGGGTATGCAAAAATATATTGTATACCCGGTGCTTTTATTTAAACTTGCGTCACGGATACATATGATTTTTATAAACACGCCATTGCAGTACCGATATAAAAGAACTCATGTTATTAACATTAATAATGCATTGGGGATGGAAATAATATTTTGTAGCACCGACGTTTTAGTTCTATAGAAGCACTGGTGCTTTAATAATTACAATGTACGAGGGCATTAACTAAAAACAATATCAGTGCTTGAAAAAATAAATGCCACGATGTTGTTTTTTTTTCTGAAAAGGCACTGGTCATGTAAAAAATATGTAATAATGGTTATTTTATATAAAATAATGTACCAGTGCGTGTTTATGTTATTGACGCACTAGTTTTTGTATGATATTTTCACCTTTTGGAAACATTGACCTGTGACAGTGCAATTATTGTGATTTTTTAAATCGGTTGTTCATAAAAAAAATTGGCATACATCTTATAATAGTATTCCCATAAATGAAAATTTGATTAGTTTATTTTTATATTTTGTTTGAATTAATCTGTTATATTACTATATTTTATATCTATTCATTATAATATTTAAGAATCCATATATTTAACCAACGGTGTAAGATTTCACAACAACATTGGATAACACAATAGAATAAATTAAAATTTATTTTTATTATATCTCAATGAGTCTATTTTTCATAAAAAATGGAATTTTTATTGGTAACCCCTTTCCTTTCAATTTGGACACCTCGTTGCTTACATTAAATAGAAATGTATGATTTTCAAAGATAATTATTTAAAAACATACAACACCTTGCATTGATATCCAAATAGATCATCATTCTTCGTTGGAACTATTTTTTTGTTCAAACTACTTCCATGACTTGGGTTATTTGGATTAATGTTTTGTTGATCACATTAATTTATTTCATATTCTTGATTTGGTTCCATTTGCAAACATTAAAATAAAGTGTAATGAGTGTATATACATTGGTGACAATTATAAAAATTGAAATAAATAATATACATCAATCTAAATTGAATAGAAATGTACCATAACAAGAAGCTACTCATAAACTATACACATGGTTTCAAAATCAAGTCTCATGCCTTGTTGCAACAACTCTTCTGTTGGTGTAGTTACATACTTTATTTACTCCATGTTTTAAACCTGATTGTAAATCATAGATTTAATATAAAGTTTATATATATATATATATTATAAACTTGGAGAAGTAAAACAACATAGATACTTACAAGTTCCACAATTAATTTTGATATTCCAACATATACTCACAACCTATATTTAATCCAATGTCAATCAATTATTCCTATGGCTCTTCTTTGTATGCTAGCATTTATTTGAATAAATTCAAAGATGATTGTTGTAAAAAAACTTAAAATATAAATAAATAAAAGTTTGAGTTGTTATAAGGAAATATAAACAATTACTCACAAACTTTGATATCAAACCTTTTCTTCCTTGTCATCCTATTTTATTTGTTGAATGAGTTCCATTTTGTTTTATTTTCTATAAGAACATACTTGAAAGTTAATATATAATGATAATTTTTTTTATATGTACAAATTCAATCATTATTACATACATTTGAAGCACACTGTTATTGAGATGAATCTTCCTGTGATGCAATTATGTCCATTTCTTTGGTAATCTCTTTGTACACTTTTTTGGATATTCCTATTGTCATGATTCACATATCCGCTCATTGATCCTTTGGGATTTTCATAATATTCCTAAAAAGGGAAATAAACTATTTTTATATTGATATATGAAAAATAAATATGACAAAATTGATATTAATAAATAAATGGTTTGTAGTAATATATACATATAATTCTATAAAAAAACATAATTGGGAATATTATGTTTTGAATGATTTTTTTTCTTGCTTTATGTTTTTGCTATTGCAAGTTTGACAAGTCTCATTGATCATTGCTCTGGAGACATTGCCTATAGTTTAGATATAATTTGGTTCTTGGAATCATTGGATTGAGGTTTTTATTGTAAGTTGAAATTAAGTATATATGTTTGCTTCACTATATCCCCCATACTTTTGTAAAAAAAACATCCCCCTTTCGTTAACCTTCAGTACCACTCCAGATGAGTGAAGGACAAATTCATTATCATTTACATGTTCTATAATTTTTCATTTCTAAGAATGGAATTAATATTTTCCTTTATTGTTAATCCCTATAGAACATTAAACATATATGAACTAACAAATTGTTTGAAACATACTATCTAATATTCTTAAGTATATTATTAATGAAAAAAAACTAATATTGGATAGTATTTTTTCATTCACCTGATTCATCCTTCTGCAATTTTTCTATTGGTATGTTATGCTCTACCACACTTATATTAGAAGCAATCTTATGTGTTGGCATTTATGTGTACCACAATTTTTCATATGTGTGGTTAATTTTCATTCATGTTTGTCAAACCCAGGCATGGTAAGCACACAAGGAGATAAGATAAGCATGAGTGATATATTATTGACATAGATTTAAATTTATATTACATTCATTGTGAATATTTAATTCCACATTCCAATGTCTCTTGGGCTCCATTTGACTGTCCATTTCCCACACCTTAACCCTTTGTGGATTAGGTGTCCAACATTCCCCCACTTAATTTGAAGGGGTATGTACGAGTCTAAGAAGAGATTGTAATACAAATATGAAAAGTATGCATGAAATCAATAAGATGAATGATATATATGAAATTTTGTCATAAGGATGTGGTTTAAGGGTGAAGAGAAACACTAGAACACTTAGTGAAATTCTCGAAACTCTTCCAAATCTGGAAAGAAGCTGAGATATTCTGCTAGAGGAACTGCTCCTAATTTTTTGAAGAGGGGGACCTTCAACATGGAAGAAGGGAGGTTTACAACCTGTGATGGTTTAAGGATGTCAAATAACACTAGAATGCTTGATGCATTCTAGAACTCCTCCAAAAATAGCAATAAGCTGAAGTATTCTGGTAGAGGAAGTATCCCCAATTCTTTGAAGAGGAAGAATATCAACCTCGCATAGATGGTTTAGGGCTGACCAGAAACAAAAGGCATGCTCATGGCCATCTGTGTCTCTAGCTATAACTCTAAATATGGAATGATAGGTTGTGGCTCATGCTCACTTGAACTTTTGTGTCTCTCGCTAGAAGTCTGAAACTGGAATGGCAAGTTCTGGCCCAGGCTTGCTTGAAATAGTTTTGAAGCTTTTAGATGACCGCAATTTCCCCCCTGTCAGATATAAGTTGAGATGATGGCGAAAAATCAACTGCAATACTATTCAATAATCTAGAACAAGTTCAAACATATAAGTGAAATATCTTCTTGGTTGTTGTTGCCCATTCTCAATAAGCGATCCATCCAAGATGAATCTTTGTTCTTGCAGGAGGCCTTTTTTTGAAGCCTATGTGTGAATAACGACTATGTTGACCACAATGCTTACATGGGTGAAGATCAAAATAGTGATATTTCATATCACCAACTCAGTCATAGCATTTCCATTTCAAAATCTGTTGTTGTTGCTATGGAAGAGGAGTAGAATCTAGAACAACTGAATGTGAGCTATCATAAAGAAATCCTACAATTTGAAATTTTATGGGTTTGGAATAGTCTGGAATATGAAAGGACACCTCTTTGTCATATCCAAGACCTATTTTTTGCTTGTTATGGATAAGCCCTTCCCAAGGTTTGATGATGGGCTTAGGAAGTGCACGCTCGATTTTTGCTTCCACATTCAAATCTGCTCTTGTACTAGGCTCAATAATTTGAACACTTTGTTGTTGCTGATGGGAGTTTGTCTCAATGTTTTGAACAAAAAAAAGTTTAGAATGAAAAATCTTCTACTGAAATCTCATATTTTTGTAATTGTGACTCAATTTGTAAAAAATCAATTTTTTCTTGTGCATTTTTTAGAAAGAGTCTAATGTCAACAAGACAGGATCTGTTATTTTTCACTGTGTCCTTATTAGTATATTGTATCAAAGTTTCCAAAAACTCTAATACTTCATAAAATGTGACCATTTTCTTTAATTAAAGGAAATTAAGGGTGTCAAGAAAAATGTTGAATAGTGAAAATTCCCAGAAAATATACTAATGGAGTTTAGTGGCTTCCAATCTACAACCACACATGTTGTAATTGCTTTGAATCATGGATTTCAAGCCTCCATGGATCTCTTGTAATTCAAAGTGTGCTAAATATCACAAGGCAATGATCGACTCCGGCCAGAAAAAGGTACAATTATTCATCCTCTAATGAAAAAAAATGAGACAAATACTCCAAAGTGACAAGAAGAGCGAGAAATAATAATGACACTCTATTTTCCAAATGGTAGGTGCCCCTGCTCAGAAAATTGGGATGGCTGATTCAATGAAGAATTATTTCCTTTTTCCCATATTTGCTGATGAGCATCTTCACATACATGTTTAATTGTTTTCAGCTCACTCGTATCTTGGATGGATGTGATTTTTAATCGAACTACTACTGACCCGACCCGCTCCGATATTTCTCCCCACGTTTCAAAATCATGAAGTGATTCGAATCTAAATGGTTTTTTGCTGCAATGTGATAAGTCACGTTTAAAGAGGGATTTACTTGTGCGCAGAGGATGATTTTTGTGTTCTGCATGTGAGCTATCGTTTCTCTTCCATTCAAATGGAAATTAGACATAGGATTATGATGATGGTGCATAACACTTCAAATCAAATAGGATCAGTAGGGAAGGTGGATACAATGGTGAGTGGAGTGGAGATTTGATACCACAGAATGGAGCTTTGATACCACGGTGTATAAAAAGAGTTGTAGTCGGGTGAATTGAGTGTTGACCATATACGCTCAACGATTTATATTAGCAGAAAATATACTAGTGGAGTGGGGAATATACTGTAGTGGATACAACATAGTGTGGTAGGGTAAAAACTGCCAAGAACTAGTAGAGAGAAGAGCGAAGTGTATAATGTGTAGACTGGAAATGAGGGAATCGAATCAGAGAGGGAATTTTGGCAGGATGAATATGTTGCGAGATCACAAGTAGAGTGTAGAGAGATAGTCTACAAAACAAAGAGTGGAGGTAGAGGTAACAATCTGTAGAGAAATTTTTTCATAATGGAGGATGGAGATACAAGGGAAAGGAAGCCAAAAATGGACTTGGCTCTGATACCATGTCAAACCCAGGAATGCTAAGCACACAAGGAGATAAGATTAGAGTGAGTGATATATTATTTAAATATATGTACATTTATATTACATTTATTGTGACTCTTAGATTCCACATTCCAAGGTATCTTAGACTCCCTTTCACTGTCCATTTCTAACACCTTAACCCTTAGTAGATTAGGTGTCCAACAATGTCAACTTGGTCGTTGGGGTTGGAAGTGAGATGGATATGGATGTGTATATGTGGTTGTAGATGATTGAGGTGTAGATAGTCCTCAGTAAATATACTATCTTGGAGTAGCTTGGATATGGTCCTTGGATTGTCTACTATCATGGAATATATTGGAGACTATCCTTGGAATTTATAATAGCAGGGAGCTCAAGGATGGAGAAATTATTCTTGTTGTTGAGTTGGATGATGGTATGTTGGTATGTTGCACTAGTTTGGAGGCCCTCTCATGATGATGATTATAGGATGACATATTTCATTAGCTTGGAGGTTCGATGATGATGTGTTTCACTATATTATAGGCCTTCCCATGATGATGTTCTTCATGATAATTTTCCTTCATACATATATTGGTGGTTGCTACAGGGTTCAGAGTTGAGTAGCCTTTATGTTTAGGTTTCCTTGGTCTCCATGTTTTTTATTAGGCCTTCTATGACGATGATGTTATACCTTGGGCTTGGCTAACATCTACATGCATCTTTAGATGCTTTAAATGGTTTTTCAGGTGTTAGAGGATGTATGAAATTTTCTAGAACTGTATACTAATGGCAGGGATGTTGCAAAGATGTTTGATGCCTCAAATGTTTAGTTTCATTGTTTGTTGGCATCCTAGTCAACCTACTTTGACTTGGACCAATTATGGAGTTGTTATAATGACTTATGAATTTTTTTAGAGGTGTTTGATACTTCCATAGGTCCTATATAGGTTTTTCAATCTCTGGAAGAAGTTTAGGAAAGTTCTAAGCTGAGGAAGCATGTTTCTTAGTCTCCTCTCCCATAATCGCATGCAAGGAAGGTCAAGGGAATAATTTTAGGCTGCAATTGCATGGAGAGAATCCTATGGGAGTGATTATAGCACCAAGATGATAAAATCACATGCATGACAATCCTATGGGAGCGACTATGGCTTTTCACTAAAATTTCTTTGCATCCTCTCGCTGCGCAACATATTTTTTTTGTTGTGGCGATTTTTTTTATCAATATTTTTCGGCATATGGTTGGAAATTTTTTTTGGACTTGTACAAGCTTATCAAGGTTGAGAATATGAAAGGGCTATTGGAGTTAGTGATTGATTTTGTCACGAATCATTCCTCAACCAAATATGAAGCAAGTTAAAAGGATTGTTGAGTGATGCATAAATTGTAGCATTTACTAAGCTACTCAACAAAAAAAAAGTGATAAATAGAAGAAGGATTTGAGTCTATTTGGTTGGTTTCTTAGAGAGTGTGTGAGTATGCTATGGTGAGTGAATTCTGAGTGAGTAGTGTATGCAACAGTTGCTCACATATTTTATGTAGAGATATATTAGATATTTGTGAGTAGAAATCATAGATAGAGTTGGGAAGAAGATTCATAATTTGTGTGTTGGTTGTGGTAGAAATTTTGAAACCTTGCTTTATGTTTAGAGAGTATTTTGGTGTGAGTTGAAGTGAAAAAATCCCCCCCTCTGGGTCATAGTTTGATTCATTTTTTGTGTGTAGAATGATGGTGTTTTTGGATTTCTCATGTTAAGTGAATTGAGAACCAAATATGAACCATTTATGAAATGTGGTTCACATGGAGGAAGTGAACATGTGTGGATGCTTTAGTAGAGACAATTATTTTGTGAATTCATAATAGGAATGCCTTTATTCCTCCAATATGAGTTGGACAGTCCAATGGTGCTTGGGAAAGGATCGTTGGTCATGGGAGCTTGTAGCAAATGGTAGTCCATAGATCCAAAAGAGGAATAAATTTCCTTATTGATAGATGTCAATATACTGTTGAGGAAGCCAAGTTTTTCATCTTTTGGTTGTAAGATAATCCATGTAAATTCATTCAGCAAATTAATAGAATATTTGAGTAGCGTAACAGCAATAGGTTGGTTTTCTCTCTAAAGGGTTTCCACAAGAAAAGTGAATTATGTTATTGTTTGTGAATTATTGTGTTTCTCGTGGTGATTTATCAAATCTTTATGGTTTCAGTTCATTTCTGATTACATGTTTTGATGATATATTGTCGTACATCTGCATGGATAATTAAGTTTTTGAAAATATTTATTATTGGTGAAAATTTCCATCGATTCCATCACTATTGATTCACCCCCCCTCTTAGTAGTGAATATATTTCCAAAAATTGGTATCACATATAGTGATTTTTAGTTAAGCTTGTCCTCTTGGAGAGTATATCATGGATTGTTGCTAGAAATAGGAGAAGGATGTCTCAAAAGCAAAGAACTATGAAGAAGGAATAAATAATTCCATTGCAAAAGAAGCTACAAATTATGAATTAGATGTGTCACGAGGAAATATTTTGAAAAAAAAAATTATAATTCTGATGATTCCTTTAAGGTTAATGATGAGAAGGATATTGTTTTCATTAAATCTTAATTTGAGTCAGCAATGGTTGTGATAAAGGAATTAGATGCTAAAGTAGATAAGTTAACATCTGCATGTAGAGATCATAAGAAATAACTAGTAAAAAATGAGATATTATTGACCAAGTGACTTAAAAAGTTAGTCACCACAATTATTTCAAGTGAATTACTACTACAATTGAGCAATTTTAAGTGACCCAACTAAAAATCACTAACTTAAATGACTAATTTATTCTAGGGATAAAATATATGACTAGATAATTAGTGACTCAACAAAAAGTGACTAAATTAATGACTCATTTTGTCAAGAACTAAAATATATGACTATATAATAAGTGAAAAACTAAAAATTATTAGCATAAACAATTATTGTATTCCAACAATAAAAATATAACCAACTAGGAAGTACAAATAGTATGTGAATTAGTCATTTATGCTAGTAATTTCTAATTATGTCACTCTGGAAATGGAAAATTGCAATTTTGATACTGAATTTTTACATTTCACTAAATTTTAACACTATAGGGGGTCTCTAAATTTATATGAAATATTAAAATTTAGAAACAAAAGGGTCACCTAATACACAATGTTAAAATTTAAATAAATGAGTCTCTAAATTCGTCTGCAATGTTAAAATTTAGGTGTATGGATTCAAAGACCAAAGACCCTTAAAGTGGTCTATGACGCGGGAGTTTTAGAGAAAAAGAAATACCATACTACCTGTGTTAATATTAAGGAATAAAAAAAGGGAAAAAATGGAACAATATTTTGAGAGGTTTAAGAAATTTTATATTTTGCATAGCATTGGTGTCAAAGTATGAATAATATTATTCACCATTTTCACACATTAAATGTCAATCTGGGATTCATCTGGTTATTTAAAGGATACCATGCATAATATATGTAGGAAACGATTACACAACTCTGTGTTGATCATTAATCAAACAAAACTTATGTAACAACATTCAAATGTAACGAAAATAAGAGCAAGAACAATTTAGAATGTAGTAACAATTACATTAACAAAAATAAAGATTCACAACAATCACACTTAAACCATTATAGTGATAAAAGAAATATGCAACACAATGGAGTGAAAACTAAGCACACACTAATTCAGTAGCACCTGGTTAGAATATCGGGCCCAACGCCCTGATCAAGGTTGTGGCAAAGTCACAAACTCAAAAGATCAGGAAATCAGAAATTGTATTAACTGTAATAAAAGTACAATAAAGAGTTAATGTTACATATTCCTTCAATATATGATTTTCTCTCTATATGCACTATATCCCCCCTTTTCTCTGATTTGTGTATTTTAAATATACAAACAACAAAGGGAAATATACAACAAATTTTCTACAAAATCTCAATGAGCAAAATGAGATCTGAAAAATATTTCCATCATGATTCAGCTGGCAGAAGTCAAATATGGTAATTACAATCGGGACAATTTGAAAATGGCCACAACATAAAATATGAGAATATGTGCTTCAAAGAACCTTGTTTTTCTATCAATTACGATCGAATTTTTGAAAACTAACCACTTGAAAACTAATTTGGTAAGTTCTGCAAAAAAACCCATGTCTCATATTTTCAATATTCTTCTTTGTTTTCCTAAACCGTCCAATGCAGAATTGTCTCTTGTTATCCCAACGAATTTCTGAGTTGGAATATTTGATTATGAGTTGAAGATCAAATCTAGAGTATGCAAGAGATATTGGAGGCTAAATTCATGAGTGATGTTATAACAAATTCATTAATAAACCATCATTGGAAAAATCATGCATAGTAATCATCAATTTATTAAAATAAATGAGAATAAGTACTACTTATCCAAAAGAGCATAAATAATTATGAAATGGAATTATATAATAAATTATGATAAAAATGTGATAAAAGAACATGAAAAATGGATGAAATATATGTTAAGAAGTGATAATAATAATAAGAAATTAGTAGCCCAAAATCTCCCCCAAACTAAACATGTTTCATGTCCTCATGCATCCCAATGCCTCTGTTTTAACCAAGTTGTAATAAAATAGTCAAAATGCTCTCCCAAATGGATGATATTGATGGAACAGAATGCTTCTTACCCAAATGCTTCCTTAAAATAATAGTTTTTAATTATAGAAAATTTGGTGAAGATGTAAAATTTTTCATATTGACTTTCAATATGTATATGAATTTGCAGCAAAGTATGATACAACTAAAAAAAAACTTCATTAACCAAAAAAAAATTACAAACTATATTTTGTTGAAATTTCGCAAGAAAATTTATACTATATCAATGCTTCTCAAGTCTGAAAATCAAATATATCTGATGCATAGATCTTGAGATATAAACAAAATGGATGTAGGTAATGATGTTTAATTTCTTGAAAATGGTAAATTAGTTTTTCTTGAAATTTCACATATTTTTCCTATTACCTTAATACTTCTCCACACCAAAAATCAAATAAATCCAATGAACGGATTTCAATATATAAGTAAAATGATTGTAGGTAACAATGCATGCTTTTTTTGGAATTTAAAATTTGGTTTAGCTTGAAAAAATATGGGTTTAATGATAGCTCTTTGTGGTCCAAAAATCACAAGAATCGAGTTGATAGTTTTAAGGATATACACAAATCAATTTATGCACTATAAAAAAAATGAAATTGTATACCTTAAATGAGGAATAAATGAGAAATCAGTTATCATGCATAGTAACTCTTCCCCCAAAATGGAGAATAAGCATGCCCTCATGCTACACTATAAAACAAATTGAAGTGGTTGTTAGAATCATGGTTGAAATCTTTGCTTGGCGTATAACAACATGAAATAAAGGATGCCTTGAGAATGAATAAGGAGATCAATGGAAGATAAATGATATTAATAGCATGGTTATGATAATGAAACTAACACTCCCCCAAACTGAAAGCTTTTTTGTCTATGAGAAAGGGGAAGTAGTAAATAAGGGGAAATAAGGGTTGAAAAATATGGGTGAATAATGCTCAGTTCTTTTTCATGACATTCTCCTAAACTTTTAATAAATAAAAAACTTATGCTATTTTACGTCAACTTTTACCTCCATAAAAATTTTGAATGGAATGTATGGATTGACATTTGTTGAAGCTGATTTAGGCCGAGTTGATGTGTAAAGTGATGCAGAAGGTGGAAGCCATGCAAGCTAAAAAATAATAATTAGAAAGTGTAGCATGGTTTCCTTCCACCAAATTGATTAGTTTATATGTTATCAATATTTGTATAACACACCTCATGAGTATCCTTAATCAGTAATTCATCACCTCAATTACCTCATTATATATAAAAGTGGCATAATCATGTTGTGAATGGCATGAGATAATAATGGATAAGAAGGGAAAAGATGCATTCCCTATACCCATAAGCTTTGGTTGTTATGAGCACATAAATTATGAAAATATTTATCTCAGCCTTTGCTTCTTAAGGAATGTCTAATTACCTGGGATTCAAAATTAGAATTAGGCCTCTTTATTTTACGTAAAAATAGTAGTGGTGTTGTTAAGCTATGAATAAACGGTGACTGATTGGGAAAAGAAACTATCTTTGGTTAAATATATGATACTTGTAGAATAAAGGAATGATAGATTAGATGATAAAAAATGTCAAATATCAAATATCCTAAAATTTTCATTCCCTGACATGTAAAGTAAATATTTATAACTCAATGATAGATATAAACCATAACCACCATTATCTCATAATTGATTAAATATTACCCCATGAACCATGAGTTTTAGAAAGCCTTGTATATGCAACAATGGGCTTTATCAGCAATTAGTTTTGATAAAACAAGGTAATCAAGTAGATTATAGTATTAAATTAACTTTTATACTATAGGCATAGCCACTGCTGTCAACAAGCATCCATAGCCTCGCCAGGGATGCATTTTTAAGCCATTGAGATGCTAGTGTCCCATCTGTTAGAAACAAGTACATAGTTACAAAAGAATTTAAATTTACTTAGATGTCTACTCAAGATCATTGTTCTATCTTGGTAATGAGTTAATAATAATTCCATTCATGGGATATAACAAAAGTGAACATGTCAACTCGTCATGACACCTCCTATCCTTCAGTTTTATGACTAAAAGCCATTACCCTAGCTTGGTGACCAGTTGTGGTAATGTCACTTTGTAAGGACCTATGATCATGGTAGGTCAGCTCCTGATGAGACCTCCTATCCTCTATTTGACTATTTATGTTTAAAATTCAACTATGGTTATTTTTAATCAATAAAATATTACTCAATATATTGGGTGGTAGGTCACCTTCTTAAGAGTTAGAGATGGCGTAAAATTTTTGTAGTAACTATTTTCAGCTTGGATAGTTTTTCTTATCAAAAACTAATAACCTTCAAATGATTATTTATAAATATAATTTTCATTTCTAAGATTGGGGTTGAGGAATAGTTCATTAGATAGAGGCAAAAATATTTAAATACAATTATGTGGTCATAATCATAAATTTTACAAGAGCAAGGACTTGACTAATTAGGAAAATTTAAATTTAGAATGATGAAATCATCTTTTCATAATTATTACTTTAAAATTAGATTATTTTTATAGATAAAAAAATATAAATTGACTACCCAATAATTATTTCAAAGAGGGCCTAGACCATTAAAATTATTTCCCATTGACCAAGGAGAAAAAAAAATCAGAAAGACCTACATATGTTGAATCAAACATGAAAATTGGCCAAGAACAATAGTTGTGATTGAGATAAAAAAAACCATGACTTAGGTAATATCAAGGAAAGTGAAAAAGGACATTGTGACTGGAGTAAAAAAAAGGAAAGGAAAAAAGGACGATGTTAGCAAGGTGACATGAAGGATGATTAGTCACTTTACAATATAATGAGGAATTAAGAGTGAATCATTCCTAAAAATACTTACCATAATAATCATCCTTATTGTTAAATATGATACCTTCCCACAAAATAAGGTAGGAATGTCATTGGTCATTTTTAGTCATGTCATAAGTAGAATACCAATAAAATCCACAAAGTTGGTCAAGGATGTACCTTGCGACTTACCTTGGTAGAGTAACAACACTGGAGGAGTAACAACACCAACGCTTAGACAAAATCAACACGTCCAGAGTAGCAGAACCGAAGGAGTAAAAACACTAGTACATAAGCATAATCAACGGGCATGGAGTAGTAGCATTATAGGATTAATGAGAATAGTTCTTAAAAAAATTAGCACACACGGAGTAACAATATCGAAGGAGTAATGACACTGGGAACTTAGAAAAATATCGTCATAGAGTAGAAACACCTAAGGCGTAAGAAAATCGGAAGAGTAACAACAATGAAGGAGTAACAACACTGGGTACTTAGAAAAATATCGCCATGGCATAACAACACTAGATGAGTAACAACATTAGAGGAGAAACAACACCGAAGGAGTACCAACACCGGGTACTTCGAAAAATATCACCATGGAGTTCTAGCACCGTAGGAGTAACAACATTAGAGGAGTAACAACACCGAATGACTAACAAAACCAAGCACTTAGAAAAATAGTGTCATGGAGTAACAACACCAGAGGAGTAACAACACTGAAGGAGTAACATAATCCTGAAACTTAAGAACTTGGTTCTTTTATTTTGAGAACAAAACAAAAAAATGTGACTTTGAAGTAAACAATTCCTGATGCATAAAAACATAACAGAAATCAGAAAAGAAAAAACAATTTATTGAAAACCAATAAATAATTAAATAACTTAAGTTAGAAAAGTTGTGATTTGTTGCAGAAATGTTGCTTCCTGAGGGAATCATTAGTCTATCAATGGTGAATGAATAGAAAAATGAATTTTTGAAAATGACTTGGATCTTCAAATGGAAATAAATTCCCCATTTATCATGTTATAAATATGTTAAGTGATGAAAATTCTTCATATTTTTTTCTCTGTGTGAGGAAACGTCTTTGAAAATGCTCTTATTTCATTATCATTGACTTCAAGAATCACTTATTCATAAATTGACCTCCTTTATTCGCTTGGGACCTAAAAAAAAAATGAGCATATACCTGCAATAAAACATGAAATCATGGAAGAATATAGGTGATTGGTATCTCCTAATCCAAGACATATGTAAAAAATAGAAAGTAGTTACAAACAAAATTTAATTGTCACCTGCGGGAAAGCAATGGTCAACATACTAAACAATAGTGTTTTAATCATAAATCCTTTGTTTTTTTCCTGATTTGAATGATTCCAAAGCCAAATGAAAGATAATTAAAGGAGATATCACCTATATAATAAGTTTTTAAAAATTTCATGATATGGTATGTCAAATTTACTTAGAACAAATTGCATAACAAATTCATTTTTGATTTCCTTTCTTAAATGAACAGTTGATATTTTAAGCATAACGTTTTCATTTGAAGACGAATGGAACTGATTCAAATTGGAAATTTAATTATATTCATATATTTATCCCCAATAGTAACACTTTTTTAAGGAATGAATAGTTTATGGGTCAAATACGCTAGTGAACAATCGAAAAAACAGAGTTTTAAGAATTTTGTTTTATGATATACAACTAGAATTTTGGTCTTAACTTTATGGGAAAATATCGAAATAAAGTGCTTAAAATTTCATTTTAAACTAGATTAATATATGCATATATAATAGAATTATTTTTCCAAAATATTTTCATTTAGGCCTCCAAAAACTGGCTATCCCAACTTTGTTCCTCAGCTGCCTACTAGACATCCTGTATATGTTTTGGTCATAATGTTTTCATTTTAAATCCAAATCATGTGATTAAAATTGGATTAGAAAGTATATAAAAAGGTGTACGTAGGATAGAAATAAGTTTTTAAAATATGCCCATTTTTCCCTCAAAATATGACTATCCCGTTTGTTTTTCCATACTTTTCATCAAGCCCACAAGCCATAAGATATGATAATCAAGAAAATTTTCGAACACTATGATCAAAATGAATATGAGTGTTTGTAGAAATTTTATTTTCAATATAATAAATATAAATACACAAATAAATTTGAATATTGATCACCGATGTTAATTTTCACAGCGTGTTGCAACAAAAACAACTATTTTTACATATAAACAAATTTATTTATTTATATCCTTATTTATTCTACACTAGAATACTCTAATTTGAAAAATAAATTATACTTACGTATAAGAGTACCTCCAAGGAATCCATTTTTGAATTAAGGCCTCAAGTATGCACATACCCATATTTCAAAGATATATGTTAATAAATATAAGGGTATGAGAGACTAACCTCTCCGTAAAGGACGGTGCCAAAAATTGCTGAAGTATGGAGTGATGTTGTAAGTAAACAACAAAGTGAAAATAGTCTTCAATATAGTATTGATTTCCCATATTTTTCACATCGTGAAGTTCTTTGACTGGGTTCTAGATTGTGTTGATGATTTCTTTCTTGACCTCATCCTGTGCATTTTGGCGTTCTTCCTTTGCCTTTTCTTTGCCTAGATATTTTTGCATACAACTGAAGAAAGGAAAGAATTAAAATAATTCTTAAAGCTCATGAATTGAAGCAGGGTTAGAAAAATTCCCTCCCAAGGACGAGAGAGTGGCCCCTGAAAAAAAAAAAAACTATCATAAAGTATTAAGCTTTGGACCTAGAGCAAGGTAGCAAATCTTCCCTCCCCAGGACAAGAGAGTGGTCCCTAAAAAAAAAAAAAAAAAAAAGAAGTCAAAAAATATAACCTCGCGAACTAGAGAAGGGTAAGAAAAATTCCCTCCCAAGATCGAGATATTGGTTCCTATTAAAGAAAGAAGCAATTAATGCTTAAGACCTAGAGCAGGGTAAGAAAACATCCCTCCCCAGGATGAGACATTGGTCCTAAGATCAATATTGATTGTGCCTTCACGTCTTCGATAGCCTCCCCGGTAACGATGCCAAAATTTTGGTGTCGAAGTATGAATAATATTATTCACATTTTTCCTACATTAAATTTCAATACAGGATTCATCTCGTAATTTCAAGGCTACAATGAAAAATATATGCACGCAACTATTACACGACTTTGTGTTGATCATTAATCAAACAAACCATACGTAAAAACAAACAATTTTAATTGAAATAAGAGTAATAAAAATTTAGAATGTAGCAATAGATAGAGTAACAACAATCATGATTCACAACAATCACACTTAAACCATTACAGCGATAAAAGAAATATGCAACGCAATGGAATTAAAACTAAGTACGTACTAATATAGCAGCACCTAGTAAGGAGAGCGGGCCCAAATCCCTAATTAAGTTCATGGCAAAGTCACAAACTCAAGTAAAGCTGAGGAAATCAGAAATTGCATTAGCTGTAATAAAAGTACAATAAAGAGTTATTGTTACAAATTCCTTCAATATTTGATCTACTCCCTATATGCATTATATCCCCCTTTCTCTTTGATTTGTGTCTTTCAAATATACAAATAGCAAAGGTAAATTTACAACAAACTGATTAAAATGTCTCAATAAGCAAGATGAGATATGAAAGATCTTTCCTTCATGATTCAGTTGGCACAAATGGAATCTAGTAATTACAATTGGGGAAATTTGGAAAACAACCACAACAAAAAATCTGTGAATATGTCCTTCAATGAACCTTGTGTTTATCTCAATAAAGTTCTAATTTTGGAAAACTACTCATCTGAAAACTAATTTCGGTTGTTATGCAAAATAACAATGTATTAGATTTTCAATATTCTTCTTTGTTTGCCTAAAACTTCTAACGCAAAATTTTCTCTCGTTATCCCAGTGAATTTCTAAGTTGTAATACTTGATTATGAGCTAAAGATCAAATATGTATTCAGGAAGAGATATTGGAGGCTAAAATCATGATTGATGTTATAAAAACTCATTAATAAACTATCATTGGAAAAATCATGCATAATAATCATCAATTTACTAAAATAAAAGAGAACAAATATAACTTTTCCAAAAGAGCATAAATTATTATGAAATGGAATTATTTAATAAATTACGATAAATAATATGATTAAAGAACATTATAAATGGATGCAATGGATGTTAAGAAGTGATAATAATAATGACAAATGAGTATCCCAACACATAGTACTATGTATATTAATATATGTTCATATTAAGGCATAAAAAATTGGAAAAAATGTAATAATATTGTGAGAGGGTAAAGCGTTTTTACATGTTGCATGGTAATTTGTGTATTATTAAGGTATTCTTCAGTTGAGGAAACAAAAAGGTGGGATGGAGAATATGGTTTCATGCAGGTGGGTTTCCTTAGGTTAGTCTCTCCATTTCCATATACAAGTCCCTTTTGGTCGGTCTCTCCATTTCCAAAGATGAGTCTTCAATTTAATTCCCCATGTCGATCGTGAGTTTGATTATCAACAAGTCAGTGACATATTTCACTAGAATTATCTTTGATTTTTTGAGTTGAGAATACAAGAGCCATGCTAAATCACTGGAACAAGATTTCAATGACCTCAGGTTGGATGAAAATGGCAACTCATTGTTGAAAAATTGAAGAAGATTCCAAAAAGGATAGGAGAAATAAACCATTGGTTACCAAACTTACTTCGGTTTTGGAGCCCCCCATCCCCGTGAGGGAGCCACATTGTAAATCATGTTAGTGATAGTAAATTTGTTATTTTTTGGGGTAGTGGAGAAGGGGAAGGGAAGTATTTGAATGATGTTGATATCTTGGACCTGAAGCAGATCAAATGGATTTCCCTTGATGTGAAGCGAGATCCTCTTTCTCACAAGGATAGACATATTGTATTTTCTGTTAAAAATAGGCTTTCGGTGTATGGTGGAGATAGTGGAGACCATTACTTAGGAGAAGTTGATATTTTTGTTCTTAATACCTTAACTTGGTCTAGAGTAAGTTCAATGTTTTCCTCTTGCAATTTTGATAAGTAATCCATTTTGTTTGATATGTGGGAATATTTTAACCCCCAAATTGATATTAACAATGTACAATAACTCATTTAAACACGGGGTGGACATCGAGAGATTTTATGTCTGAGCCTTTGCATTAAAAAGTCAATGCTTGTGTCAATAGGGCATGTCTTAATCCCCACATAGTAAAATCAACTTAGGTATTCTTGACACAACTACTCTTATTGCAGGATCAGTAATCTCTATAGATGGATAGTAAATTTTGTATCTTCACAATTTTAATATTTGTCACAGTTATCAATTATAACAAGAAAGGCTCTAATATTTTTTTACCAAATATTAAATATTTTTTACAATCCCATGATCTTCCTTTCCTTTTGAAAATTTGGAGAATTTTTTTATGTTTGGTCTGCTCAAATGGAATTTTCTCTAAATAATCAACCAACTCCACATTCCCACATGTTTCTAGGGGTTATTAATCAAAACCATCATGCACACTACCATTAAGATTGCCTATCCTTTGTTGTGAATCCATACAATCTATTGTCATATTCCACATAGTACAATGAAAAACTATAATCCATTAAATTTTCCATACTTCACATAATACAACAACAAACATTAATCCATTCAATCTGTCACACTCCACATAGTAGAGTGCCAAATTATGAATCAATATTATTAATCCATTCAATATGTCATACTCCACATAGTAGAGTGCCAAATTATAAATCAATATTATTTTATAGTAAAATTGAAGCCATTTCCTGGAAAAAGAAAATAATTCATACTTTTCACAAATATAACTAATTTGATGCCATCACACAATAAGAAATCCCCCTTCTTTTTCCGATGTTAGTGTGAATTATAATAGCAAGCATTCGGAAAATCTCACTTTAGCTGTGCATAACAGACAACCCTAACATTAAATGTGGCAGTAAATTTCCTTATATCTGTAGTATGTGATCAGAATAAATGATACAAAAATATATATCTATGTAGTTAAAGACATTAAACAACAAAATAAACAAGAGTTGCTCCATAAATCCAATAGACAAGACAAGAATTTTTAAAGATTTGTTTGTATTATGACACTTGGGAAGGGAATACAGAAAGGTGTTACCAGTCCCCCTAAATGGGATGGGTTCTT
Organism: Pinus albicaulis; assembly: GCA_034641835.2. Taxonomy (NCBI): domain Eukaryota; kingdom Viridiplantae; phylum Streptophyta; class Pinopsida; order Pinales; family Pinaceae; genus Pinus; species Pinus albicaulis. The sequence continues at coordinate 1,049,682,395 of CM076574.1, read as the reverse complement.
GTATGTCCTCAGTGCTTCATATCCAAGATCTCTCTCTCTTGATGGTGTAGAAAACCCAGACAAAATAGAACTCAAAGGGAGCTCACAAGAAAATATATGACAATGGTGGAGGGTCAAATTTAGACCAAAAGAATAGATCAAAAGGTGATCAAAAGGTGACAAAAGGTAGTGAATGAATGGAAAAACCTTATATTTATAACAAAATATTGAGTTAGTCTTGATATTGGTGCATAATTAAAATATTTTTAACCGAATTTAGATCCAACTAAATTGGAATATTTTATTATTTTTTGTGGGGGGAAAAAGAATTTAAAATTGGTCAAATCCCTTTATTTAGAAATAATAAATAAACAAATGATTTATTTTTTATTTCAAGGATGAGGTTAAGGAATAATTAAATAAATAATGATTCATTCAGTTATTTATAAATTATTTTGTCAAATTTAACAAGGGATATTATTAAATAATGATTTAAATAATTATTCCTAGAGAATAATAAGATAAATAATAATTTATCTAATTAATTCTTCTGTTTTGGGTTAATTATGACTAGGAATATTAATTAAACAATGGTTTAGTTAATTATCCCTAGAGGAAAATCAAATAAATAGGATTTATTTAATTATTCCTCATGGGGTTTCCTTTTTAGACCATAAATAACTTAATAAACTATGGGTTATTAAATTATTTTTCATAGTGAAAGAAATTTTACTATAGTAAAATTGGCCTTACGTTATGTACTTTATTCAATATAATAGTAACATGTTAGATGACCAAAAATTGGTGTAACAGATTACCCCACAATGTGCGAGCGTTAGGAGCTAATCGTATGACACCGAGGGGGAGTCAGAGAGAGAACAATATAAGACGAACTAAAGTGAGAGAGGAAAAGACCCTGAGGAGGATAGACTTACAGGTGCGACAAGTCTCTTTTATGAGTGAGTACCTATTCTGAATGAGGCAGGGGAGGCATACCTATGCCCACCGAGATGAGAAAGTACAAATAATAATGGTACGCCTAGCAAACATGGGACTAAGCTATATAGTACATGCTGGCACAAACATGGGCCAGATAAAAAACATAATGGATCCCACATACATACTATGCATGGGACAAAAACCATGAATTATACAATAATATCTGAGTACATGATATATAAATACAACCAAAGAGGCCCTATAAAATAGGAAAGGGCTATGAAAATATAAATGATACATCAAACTGAAAGGCGTTGCAAGTGGCTAAGGCCGAAACCATAAAATCTATGGAGCTGCATCCAAGGTTGTAGTAAAATAGGTCATCTAGGTTTGTGGGCACCAAGGGCCACCCCATTATGGGGTCTAAAACATCTCACAAACATCAGGGAATCACTGGTATGATCTATTTCATCATTGAGCCATCAAGTATACAGATCTCGATCATGCCATAAGGAGCTAGAACTGAGAAACAATCAAGTCAAAGGGAAACAAAGTCTCCCTTTGGCTGATCCGAGGTATCGAACAAGAGTGGAAGTTGGAACCAAGGTATGTTGCCCTCTAGACCTGTCTTCTAGAATGAATAAGTTGATGTCGACAGAAGCAGGTCCGTCATAGGTGAGGCAATAAGGAATCCTCAATTAAGGCATGAGGGATAATAGTAGAGCGACTAATAGAATGACACCATGGATGATGGTGGAATGGGGTGTACTGAGTAGCGGGCAGATGACTTCCCTTGTTAGAGCATAAAGGGTATGAATGACCTGGTAGCTATTGACTCAACTCTAGAGTGGATAGGGGACAGTATTACTAAAGGCAAAAATGTGTGACACAATAGAGGTACAAAGAAATTAAGGATGGAAGACTGTGATAGGAGACAAAAAGGAACTTGGGACATACTTTATGGATGCGATGATGACTTAACTCGGATTCTCTACACAAGGGCGACTTGATGATTCTACCACAAAGAATAGGGCCAGTGGGGACCATAAAAACAAGAGTAAAATATGGTTACTCACATTGAAAATTGGCACGAGCATCGAAAACTATGACGGAAAAGTGGTGCCCCAAGTACAAGTGTCGCAAGTGAAGACATTCGATTTTGAGAAGTAGCAAAGTGACCCTTCTTGGAAAAAGGCTTCTAGAAAAAGTATCAAATCACCAAAAATGAAAGGATACCCATTTGAGTGCTCATTGACAGATTTCCAATGGTACTAACCGTTCATCAAACGGAGCTATGGTTTGGCTACGATTGGCGAAAGAAAAATTAGGGTTTTTCTTTGAATAAGGAAATTTCCCTCCAATTTTATTCATTTCCATGTGTAGTTGTAGTGAATGTGGAGAGGAGTAAAAGGCCATAAATCTTGCGGTGATCATACCAGAAAAACCGACCATTGGAATCGTGATCTGTGACTTTTAGGTAGGTGAATTTACTTGTCTAAAGGTGGCCTTAATGCTTCTTGGAAGGATGGTCCTGGTAAAGAATCAAGGTAAGAAAAGAATACGAGAATGAAAAGATATAGAATCATCCCTACCTACCAAGTCAAACATAAGGACCAAGTGTTAAGTATGGTATCACACAAAGTATAATATTTGAAGATATGTTATCAAACATATACGATATATGGCTCGCTAGAGAGGCTGGTAGGTTCAAGTATCCAAGGAATGGGAGGATAATCGACCATACACATAGATTGGGTGTCTAGTCCGAGACTTTGGTTAATCAACTGAGAAGGTGGTTAGGGGTACCATCATTCCCCCAAACATGGGATGTTGCCCCCAAGCATCTATGATGGAGGGGACTGATCTGGTATGGAAAGGTGGGAATGATTCCCCTAGCAAAAGGAGTTTATGATGAGCCATACATGCTGTCACTATACCAAAGAGTGCCTTCAGAGATAATAAACTGGTACTCACAGAGAAAATATATAGGTTAGTAAACAAAAATGTCTAAGGGAAAAGTTTGTTGATGTAAGATGAAGGAATGATGAAGTGGATCATCCCTAGAGTGATCTAAAGTGATATGGAACTCTAGAGGTTCTTCTAAATTGGGAAGAATAATGGTACTAGATTCAATGCTACAGGATGTACTAGGAGGTTTGTCGAGAATTTCTTCTCCTGGACTCTCAAATATGGGTGCCCCCTTACTAAAACATTGGGTGTCAATTTAATGACCACAAGGTGTATTTGTTTCAAATGCATGGTTTCAATGTAAGGGGGGATAGATAAAATCAAGGGTTGTAAATTCTTCCATAATGTCATCATCATAATAGAAGATGGGGTGACTAGTTGAAGAAAGATCATGTGCTGTGACAAAGAAACCTAACTCATCATCATGATAAATGAATTTCACATGCGCATCATCATGGAGGGTGACTCAAGAATAAGTAGATTAAGAACCTACTAATGTTGAGCCCAAGGTGATCGTTGAAGGGAAGTCAGGCGAAACAAAACGGGATGCTAGAGAGGAGACTTCCACCGTGGATCTCATAGATGATGACAGGTACAAGATAATGGCTAAAGAATCTGTCATCTTGACCCCGAGAGGGGGTATCTAAATGGGAGTTTATGTTTCCTTTGGTTCTCCTGAAGCAAAACTCACAAGTAAAGGAGAAATAGACTCGTTGTGCTTGGCCTTGAATTGGTGAATCGCTTCAAAGGAGGTGTGGAAATAATCGAGGCAGAAAAAAAGATGAGTATAGTGGCCATGGAAATCACACAAATCACAAGGTTGATTTGTGTGCAAAGTCTTCAGTTTCTTGGCTGAATTGGCTGAATCAGGTAAAGTGACAAGGACTTCTCGGATATCAAACTTAGGAAATTCTTCATTGACCATGGGTTTGAAACAAGACAATTCGGGACAATTGTGGGTAGCATGACTGACAACATCACAAAAAGTGCATGGAGGCATAAGCTTTGGAGGCTTAGGAGGAAGAGGTTTTGTCTAGGAAGCCTTGTCCTTAGGTGCCTTTTTTGTGGATTTACCCCCTTCACTTGAGGCTTTCGCAACAGGAGTAGATTCCTATTGAGATGGCTGAGGCACAAAAGCAAAGGGAGGGTCCATAGAGACCGGTTGGACCAGGGTCAAAGAAATGTAATATTTGAGCTGATTAGGTGGGGTATTGTCTGAGGGATCAATGTACCAGACTGAGATCCCTAGGGTCATGTTGGGAAGGGTAAAGATAGCCATAACAGGTATCAAAAATTCTCTGGAATGGGGAGCAAGAAATGGTATCTGACCGGAGGGGTACTGGCCAAGCGGAATAGATCCCAGATTGTTATGGATAGGGGGAACTTTTTGATGAGGAAAATGAGTATCAGGGTTATGAGCTACAGATGAAGGGCCCTGAGGATGAGGTCTAGAATGCTGAGTCAAAGTATTAGGAGCATGTTGCAAAGGGATAGGATGTTGACTCGTCGAATCGTACTGTTTGAGGTTGGACCGAGATGGTTGAATCATGCAAACATTCTACAAGCTAGGGTCGGGGATAAGAGGGGAGAGACTAGGGAATGAACCAAGCCAAGAGGAATCTTTATAGACTCCAGGTGAGACACTGGTTGGAGGTTCAAGTATTTATTTATTGGCCACCAAAGAAATAATGGACTTTGGAAAGGTCTGAGACTTTGGTTCATAATATGTCAGATGATCTATATTAACTATCTTTCCATTATGAGGAAGGGCATATTACAGTGAAATTCATATGGGAAAACAAACATCACATAAGTATAACTACGATCGAATAGATTATTTTTGTCTAAGGGGGCATCAATTACTTCAACGTCAACACAAACATATTTTCCCGTAAGAGTAATACGATAATTGTGGAACTTTCCAATGGAATGGGAAGAGTGTCCATCCGACGCATGGAGGGTGATAGTGGAAGGGGCTAACTCAGCCGATCCAAGATTTTTCCAAAAAAAAGTGGACATCATCCAAGTGGATGTCCCCTTGTCAATGATACATCGGAAGACATTGGCAATTCGGACCTTGACAGGTATTTGTAAGGTGACGAATGAAGGTAGGTGGGTATGCTCTGAATTGTCAACATTGAAGACAATCAAATGATCATCTAAAGGATCCAAAACACCTAGGGTAGTTAGTAGAGCTTTACTTTGTGAAGGGAACGACTGGAGGACTTCCAACATTGACATGGCGGCAGGGGATTGCGCCAAGTCATCTGCTATACAGTAGGTGTTGGTGGCATTATTGCAGGAAGCAGTGTTTCAATGTAACGGTCCTTTCAGGATCTTGGTATGTACCTCTTCCTTAGGCTGAGGGATCTATAAAGGACCATTGGGTGTCAAAATTGGCTCTGTGGGACCTAAGGACTGGGGCTCGGTTTTGGACATAGCAGGAGGCTTGGTGTACTGGCACGACCGAGTCTGAAGGTTGAGATCGATGGTATTGGCCTGGTCAAATTGCATCATAAGGATATGGTAATCATAGGTACCAAATGGAGGAGGTTGAGCGGCCAACTGATATTAAAGGGTTGGGCAGCCACATATACTTATTGGGGGAAAGGATTGGTAAACACAGTTGGTTGAATAGGTGCAGCATTAGGAAAAACCAAAGTAGAGTCTTGATATCCTCAAGATGTTTCTTCCGCTTCCCATAGTTGACGCATCTGAGGTAAAAGGGGACAATAATTAGTATAGTGACAAAGGAAACCACAAAATGAACAAGGCTTATTCTTATGAAGAGGCCTATTCTGGTTGGGTTGATTTCCCTATTGCTAGGTTCTAATTTTAGATGTATTCCCTTGGGGATTGTTTCTTGGGTTTCCTAGAGCGGGTTGGTTCTGGTTGCTTTTCCTCTTCTTTTTGGAAGTGGGAGCATTGTTCGCACTCTGTTGTGCATACACCCGACCCTGAGAGGGGGTTGGTGGATGCTGTGGAGCTTTAGAAGGCATGGAAGGCTTAGGTGCTTGTGTTGAAGGAGATGGAGCACCTAGATGTGGATACATATAGTAAGGAGGTTGGGAAAAAGCAGGCCCTGACATCGGAGGATGCAGTTGGTCGATGACATGAGGCATGTTGTGTCTTGGATAAAAGCTGTCGAGAGGGGGGAAAGTGCTAGAGGATTTGCCCCCCCGAACCCCTTTAAGGGAAACCATAACCCATAGGAGGATGAGCGTATGAATGTGAAAGGGATCCAATGATACCGTCGATGACATGAGATGCCCCCGGTGTGTTGGCACCACCAAGTCTGCAGAGATCAGGGAAGAAGGTGTAAACATAACTGGTGGTAGGTCCAACACCAGACATGATGAAGGTGAAAGGTGGAGGAGAACCAGGGATAGAAACAAAAGTAGAACCCGCTGAACCAGAATCAAATTCGGAATGGGGACTCGACAGAGGACTAACTCGGACCCTACGTGGTGGAGTAATTCTTCCTAATGAAAACTAAGGATGAAGGCCTTGGATTCTCTAGGATAAATGCCTTGGGGGTGAAATGTTAGAAAATATACACAAAACCCAATAACGAAAAGAGGTAAACAAGGGTACAGAGGTGAAAATTAATTGATTATAATGTTTTAATCTTGGCCTGGTGGTGTAAACCAGGTGCTCTTCACTTTAGGAGTGCGTGTGTGTGATAAGTGTGTTAAATTTAATTAAGACCATACCCGTGTATAGAAAAAAGAAAAAAGATGTTGTATAACTATAAATAAAATTGAAAGTGACAGTAAATGAAACTGAAAGAGACAGTAAAATGAACAGCTAAAGATGCATAAATTTAAACCCAACAAGGAGGACTTCCCAACACATAGTCTATGGGTGGGTGAAATCTACTCAAAACACACAAAATGGCCAATAGATCTAAGGTCAAGTGGGATAGGGATCTAAAGGTCAGATCTGCTAAAAAGAGGTGTAGAAAACAACAAGAAACCAGAGGGAAAAATGCTGAAAAATAGGTGGCGAAAGGCTACAACCTAAAGGGAAATGTAGGGGAACCTAAAGGGAGGACCAAAAAAAAATTAAAAGATATTTTTTTATGTACAAATAACCAATCTGAAATGGATTTGAAAAGACAAGTTGAGACCTGAAAAAAGGCTGAAAAACACTAAAATCTCATAAAACCTGCTTAATCTAAACTCCTCCTAAAAATGTGAAAGCATACTGAAGCCCTAAGGGGCTTGGTTCCTACTTCGATGAGTAAAAATAAGCAAGCATAGGTCCAAGACAGGTAAATATGCAGTTTATACAACCGTGAACAGTGCCCTCGACAAACCCTAAAAATTACAGATAAAATCTCGCAAAAAACTACAGGTTGTAGGTTCTGACATGATTTATGCAGAGGTCACAGTTTTTGGGTAGTTATCCAGTACCTTAGAGCTGAGGTCATATGTTTTGGGGCAAAAAGTGTGACCTGAGGTCATTGAATTATTTATAAATGATTTAGTCAAATTTAACAAGGAATATTATTAAATATTTATTTAAATGATTTTTCCTAGAGAATAATAAGATAAATAATAATTTATCTAACTAACTCTCCTATTTTGGGTTAAATATGACTAGGAATATTAATTAAATGTTGGTTTAGCTAATTATCCCTAGAGGGAAATCAAACAAATAAGGATTTATTTAATTATTCCTCATGGGGTTTCCTTTTAGACCATAAATAACTTAATAAAACATGGGTTATTAAATTATTTCTCATAGTGAAAGCAATTTTACAATAGTAAAATTAGTCTTACATGGTGTACTTTAGTCCATCTAATAGTAACAGTTTAGATGACCAAAAATTGGTGTAACACTTAGTAGATACTTATATGCTTTGATGGCAAATACCTACATGGTATTTGTTCCATAGTTTAATTCTTTGAACGTTCAATCTTCTCATGTTTTTATGAATAAATTGCAAATTTTTTTTCATCTCTTGAAAATAAATCCACCCGTCATGGTAAAAATCTATATGGAATAAAATCATACTGTGGAATATCATATTTTGGTGTCTCTTATCAGTTCCCCAAAATGTACATTTTATTTTAGATCTCCATTATGTTGTTATCTGAAATTATACCATATGATATCAAAAGAACTGTAATTTTTTTTTCCAAATTTTAATTCCATTCAATGCATATCATTGGAAATATGTATTTTGTGTATCTAATCTCTGAAGTATGAGATTTTAAATCTAATTATTTTCACAAATTGACACTTTTTGATTTCAATTGAACTTGATTGAAAGAAGTGTATAATTTTTTTCCCTGCAAACTTACTAAAGTCCATAAGATGATATTCTAATGCCTAGATAAAATATTCAACCTTCTATTTCCTGCAAAAAAACAGGTTGAATATACTTGTTATGTAACAATGAGTTGTAGAACAGCCATGTTTACCAGGAGTCTGTACTGGGCATGTAATTGTTAGCATTGACTAGAAGGTAATCATTCCTATATCCTCTTACAAATCCTTTTTTTTCTTCATAAAACAGGATAATCCTGAAAAGATTCTATCCATGACTATGGCTAAAAAGTACTTGCTTACATGAGGACAAGAGACCCTATGAATTACCAACCTACAATTGTTCAAATTTTCAAATGTTTCCCAGGTATATACTATTGTTGGGTTTGGAGATTGTGCATATTAAAATGCTGTATGGATGCTTGACATAAATACTTGTTGATGGACTCAACTTGGTGTTGGTGCGAAGTAACCTCAATATTTCTTTTTTCACAGTGTTGCTCTAGCTAACTCATACATGGACATTTATGGAGGGTAGTTCCATAAATCTATTTATTATAATGCTATAATCTCTAGTATGATCTTATCTCTGTTTCTAGAAATGGATATTATAATGGTTTTTTTATTTTTGTGTACAGTGGTGGAGAGGATTGACACCGATTAGATGAATAATTTCTTTTCATTTGGGAGAAAAATTTCCTAATGGTAATTGAAATTTTTACAAGTGGAAAATATTTTGAAAATAGTGCCATAGTCAAGAGAGACAAATAAACAATATTTTTTTATGCTGAGATGGTGATCATGTGGTTTCAATGCTCGAAACTAGAGCCGAGAGCTCCAGAATGGACACAAAATCTAGTGATAGTAAGTCAAAATTATTGAAAATATTTTCTTGTACATTTAACTATATTTGTATTTCTTATGCAATCCCAAAGTGCCCTTTTTTATGTTTTTTGATTCATAGGTCAACAGTACTGGCTATAGCATAGTCATGGAAAGAGGATTTTAATATGAAAATACTTGTTGATGTTGAAGACCAGTCCAAGCCGTATTCCTTAAAAGATCTAGGTTTTCACAATCAATTTTATTTATACATGCATCTCTCTAGTTATATTTTCTTAGTGATATTAGATTATCCATCATTGAATCATTTTTATTTTATTTTATTGTTTTCCTTATGTTCTTGGCCAAATCCTAAGTATATCTTAAATTTTTTTGTAGAAGGCACCACAATATAATGTTTTCCAAAAGATTGTGAATTGTGCACTTCCATGGAACAATGTTGGAAATACCCTGTAACATGTGAAAATCTCAGATACTCTCACTATTCATCATTGCAAGTCTTGAAACAAACTCAAAAAAACAAAAGGTTAGATCAAGCACAACCTTTGAATCATTGAAATATATTAGGCATATCACGTGTCAACCTTCATTAGGTTTGGATTTGTGTCATGTTCTAAACCTCTAGATCCTGGACTTGTAACCCTCCAAAAACTTCCTTTTACATGTTGTATTGCTATGAATACATAGATTCCTAGAAATTTTTGGAAAACATGATTTGGTACCATGTTAAGTAAATATTTCACTTAAAGATTAACCCTACAATCTAGGTAACTTTAAAATATTGAATCCTTTCAAAACTAAAACCTGAGAATATGCACACACATATTGCATAAAATAATGATAGCGATACACAAATATGAACTCTCAATCACATCTCTATTGAACCTAAAAGTTATAGTACATTACCATAAATCAAAACCAAAAAATTTCTAACGAACATAGTGTTTCAATCTACATCTTCATTATAGACTAGGAAAAAGAGGGAAGATACAATGTAACTAAATACATAAAATAAGCACTTGGTATAATTGTGTCAAACCCTAAAATTAGTTTGGACACTACTCCACCCCAATTCCTTTGATAAGAGTGGAAATAGAAGTGTTCTTCTGTGTGAATCCTACATATATTCCCTCACATTCTCATGCAAGTGCCTCAGTTGGCCTAGGGACATGTTCACTTCTCTGATAATGCCTATGTTGCCATGATTTTCAAGAGAAGGAAACATTGGGGATCGAGGGATGAATCATTGGGATGGTTGGAACTTGGAGATCAACTTGAAACTTTTGATGGGATAATGGGGATAGGGATACATCCCCAGGATGGCTACAGTGTGTTTTAAGGTTGAGAATGAAAATCGACGGAGGTAACCCTGAACCACTTAGGATTTGGTAGCTAGCACTAAAAAATTAGAGATAGATCTCTTTGTGATATTAAACCGATAAGATGAATTAATCAGGGAAAAATATATTAGGCTAGGTATGAGCTCTAAGGTTTTGAAATTTAAGGTTTTTGTTGGATCCAGAGGAGAGATCAAGGAAACTAGGTCATATCTAAAAGATTTCAGTTGTAGAGATACAAAGAGACATGGAATATAGGTTCAATGGCACTTTAAGGTTGTGCATTTTAGTTTAGGGTTGAAAATTAAAGGTTAAAAATGAGCATGACAAGAATCAGTTAATTTATCAGAAGATGAATAACATAAACATGAAATTCCTAACAAAAAATAGTGTAAGATTAAAGAATTATGTTTAACATATTATATGAAGATCACTGAAATCATAGATATGGAAAGAAGATAAAATAATAATTCATAAAATTGAATTACAGAAGAAAAAAATGGCCACAAAATCATACCACATGAATCCCTATATTATAACTGCAACTAGCCTTGTAATTCTGCAAATATCAACTATACACAAAGCTCCAAGCCTTCTACTCTTTGATGTCCAACCTTGAATCTAATTTAAAAATAGATACATATAGACAAAAACCATATTCATCTCTCTTAGAGGTTGAATCCCTCTTGATATGAACAGTTACACAAATTTCTCTAACCAAACCTAAGACTAGGGAGGTTAAAACAAACTTTCCTTTTAGCGTTTGATTAACCTATCCATCATAAAGGACCTTCATAATTAAATAAAATTTACATTAACTAGGCCTAATTAAATTCGTATATATCATTTCAAATTAAAACAAGAGAAATTACATCATTGGGAACTGATTTTTACTAAAAAAACTCCAAAATTTGACCTCCACAGAAAAGCACAACGCCATCACGAAAAAGCACAACGCCAACTTGTAGGGCAATTTTGAGTGCCTTCCTGTGCTCCAAATGTTGAGCTTAAGGTACCATTAGAAATAATATGTTGTATATATTTCCTTACAGTCCTTAATCAAGAAATTTTTCCTCACCAAGGCTGAGACAAATGGATTCTCCCAAGGTCGCTCCGAAAGTGTAGCGCCATGGTTAAAAAGGTAGCAGAAAGTGGTGTTTTAGCATGTTTTTTGCACTTTTCTCCCAACCAAAATGTTGAAATTGCACAAAAACCAGATATATGACATGTAAAGGTCATAATATATCCATGCATATAAAATTTTGGTGATTTTGATCCCTGAGGAAAAAGCACAACACCAAGGCGCTGCACTTTTGGCTGACCAAATTTCTAAAAATTACCAAACTAACCGAAACTCTCCCAAAAGAAGGGCTCAAAGGTGGAGAAATATATCTATAACCATAATTTTTTTTGCAAAAATGATAGAGGTTTTTGGTCTTTGGTATTTTATGAGCAAAAGCCTCCTCCAAGTTTCAAAAATACTTCCCCATTTGTTCAAAATCCAAGTTTGAAACTGGTTACTTAAAATTGTACAAATGCAACAAGCTCTTAAAAAAAATGCAACGTGGTATTGGAGAGGGTGTTTAGAGGCCTTATCTGATGAGTTTTGGGATGAACACAGTATGTTTGTAGATATTACGATGTCTGCTACACAATGTAGTCATTAATTACTACAAACACCTTCTCCAAAACCCTATAAGACAGACTTGAAGTTAAGTTGTCCAAAAGTGAAAAAAACCTCCTATAGCAACTATAATTTGGGAAATCATATAAAATAATAATAGATGCGTAGAAATAGAAGGAGGTTTTTGTCCACTATTCTATTATCAACAAAAACCTTTTTCACTTTTGTCAAATTCATCTTCCTTACATAATAAAAAAATAAAAAAATTATGTATAATTGTCCCTATGTGCAATGTAAAACCTAGGCAACCCATATCTTGGAAAGGTGAGGCTATGATTTCTTGGAATTTTTTAGGTTCATATTTGATAATATGACCTCCTTTATTCTTCCTCTAATCAGTGGTTGTGGTCACTAGATCCATGTGAAAACCTAGCTCACTGGGAAAGGGAATTAGGGTTTAGTTTAGGAAAATAGGGGATTTGTGGAAGTTTTAGGAATGGAGGGAGATAAAGGGTTTTGAGTGTGTATAAATTCTTGGGAAAATTTAGGGGGTAGGGATAGATGTTATGGAGTGTATGGAGGTATAATTTTTGGAAATGAGTGAGAGGAAGTGATATACAAATGCAAAACATAGTCCTAGTCTAGGAAAGTGTAGTGTAGGATAGGTTTTGTAAGGAAATGAAGAAAATGAGGGGAATGGATTAGTGGAAGTGTCAATGAAGGTGTATTGAATGTGAGGGAGGGTGTATGAGCATTAAATTTAGGTTTTTTCTTAGAAAATGGAACAAATACACTATGTGACCAAAAGCACAACAAACCCTAGGAGAGGGTGATTTTCTGAACTTACAAGCATGAAATGAAGATAAAGAGAGGTAGATGGCCCACTAATGTAAGAAAATTACTTATTTAAAATGATATGGAACCTATAGTTGATGAATACACCCTTGAAAACTTAATATGGTACTCCTTTGATAAAAACACAACACCTTGGAGAAAATCGCGATGCATTTGAGAAAAGCACAACGTAGGTGAGAAATTTGGCACTTTTGGGAAAGAAATTGATTGTTAGAGGGTGGAAATGCTCCTTGAAAATAGAATGATGTGTCGTGAGGTTAGAATGATAAAATTATTTACTTATTTGGTCTTCTTATAGGCTGAAAAGTCGATTTTCTCTTAGGTGGTGATGAGGCCCCACCTTGTCTTTTCACAAAATAACTTGATAAAATTGTGTATTGCATCTTTAAACATTATGATACATAATTACATCATGATAAAGATAAAAATTTATTTTAATATCATTATAGAACACTCTTCCCTATTACTACTCCCTCTAATGATGACCTAGCTGATGTCATGACTCTTTTTATGACCTTTTTGATGACTTGACCTAATAATGACACCAAATGGATTTATAAACTGATTATTTGGACCTTTAAACCTTGCCATATGAATTAAAATGAGATGATGATTGAAATGGTGATCAAGGCACATTATTGATGACTCATCACAATGAGTGATGGAATGACTTAGATGATGATTCTTACCATGGGATGATGGGAGTAGTAACATACCGAGACATACTAAACAATGATCAAATTTTATTTGAAAACCTATTTGAATCTATATAAATTAGACCTAGGAACCTATCAACCACTTGAAAGAGTATAATTTGATCTCTCGTGATGAACAGGACTGACATACACTAACATTGGCTCCAGTTGGGGATGGCACCTCCTTGGGAGGTGTCAAGAACACCGTAGAACAAGTAGCCCCATCCATTGGGAAATGGATTAAAAAATGAAAAAATATACTTGAAACTGAAATGAATTGACAAAATGAAATGGTTTAACAAAGTGAAATGACTTGAAAAATTGAAACTTACTACTAGCTGAACTTATTTATGGTTGTAGACCATCGATATTTGAAGGCTTTAAATCTTGATGATAACCACATTCCTGTTGAAGATATATATACGATCATGTGAAATGATCCCTCCATTGTAACAAATCCATCAAATGGCTACTTAATATAATCATGCTCACACCGTCCTTGAGCATGAAGAAAAAACAAAATTTAGGCAACTCTAGGTGTCCCATTAGGGGAATTTTGAGGTCTAAAATGGGCCTCATAAGAAAAATGTACAACAAAAAAAAACTTTATAACAACCAATAGGATTCAAGATGATGATGTCAACCATGGGGGATGATTCACCATTTTTTAAATAAAAGGGTAAAAATATTAAAAAATAATAAAATAATAAAACTAGTTTTTCAACTCGTATTTTCAACTTATCTCCCAAAATTTTTACTCAAATTTCGAGCGGGAGTACTCGTTGGATGCGAAATTTAATTCCTCATCCAAGGAGTACCCATGTTGCATACTTTCGATGAACTCTACTACACGAAAAATGAGAAATACATAAAAAACATGATTGTAATCACATTTTTTTATGTATTTCTCATTTTTCGTGTAGTAGGACCCATCGAAAGTATGCAACATGGATACTCCTTGGATGGGGAATTAAATTCCGCATCCAACGAGTACTCCCGCTCGAAATTTGAGTAAAAAATTTGGGAGATAAGTTGAAAATATGAATTGAAAAAGTAGTTTTTTCATTTTTCCCTCTAAAATTTGATGATGTCATCAAATTTTATTAGATTTTTTCCACTATTATTTTATAATTTCCTTAGGAGGCCCATTTTAGACCTCAAAATTCCCCTAATGACTGGACATTTTCTCATGATCCATAAATAAAAGAAAATTCATATCCCCTATCGACTCTAACAAATCAGTAAATGGCTCCTCACAAATATGAAATTTTACCTTATCTTGAAACTCGGTAGAAATACATGCACTCCTTTCATTTTATGATCCTGGAGGAAGATCATCATGTGCAATAGGCTCTAAAACAACCTCTTCTTTATCATTTCTCTCTTGATATACATGCAAATTCTTAGATGAGTGTTGGAACGGGGTCTCCTAACAAGCTGCGAAACTGGTCCAATTTTGATATTTTTTATTATATTTAGCCTAGCGGAGGGGTTTTGGGGTGGGTCAAAGCCCCGAACACATTGTAATGGGTTAAAGGGTAAACTAGGGATCCGAAAAACATGGGTTACGAACCATAGGAAAGTCGAGGCTATATTGTTATAAATAGAGATGCATTTTGTATTGTAAAGGATAGGAAATGATGAGCTATTGATGCGATCTATTGTTTAAGCTATCTATTTGGGTTTTGGGGAATGGACTCCTGTTGGCTATGTGCGTGGAGATCCTAGTCCAGCTATGTGCGGACCCTGCTGTTGTGTGCGTAGGTTGGGAGGGAATTGGAATTGTAAGGAAGAATTGACGAATGAATTAATGTGAAAGATTTTTAGAGAACTAAACCTGTGAGTAATGTTATATGAATTACTAGTAGTTGTTCTATTGTGAATTTTCTATCCTTAAGCTACGAAAGATCTGTGTACTATGTTCTTGGATCTAGAAATGTTATGTTATATTTATGTACTGTTGTGTTGATAATATAACAAGCGTATAACTATAAATCTAGTGCACGTGGATGCGAATATATATTAAATTAACTTTGCGTAGAGTAAGGTAATCGGGGATTACAGGATCTAGCACTTCTCTTCTTGCTTTACCCATCCTTTCTCAGGGTGCGGAAACTTGGTTCCAACACCCACCCATACTACTTTGGGTAAGACTTTGACCTGCGAAAACAGGTCACTATTGAAAGGGCCAATAGTATAAGGGTTTGTTGGCAAACCTTGCTTATCGAACCTGGGTTAGGACCCCTCGAGCCAACAAATGGTTCCATTGCTGAGACTGTAGGAATTGAGAAAGGGATCGGGTACTGAAAAAAGAATAGTGGAGAAGAGCACCTATGAAGGGCCCTTAGGAAGCCATGACGGTGCACTTGAAGATACCTACCTTCAAGGGCACGGCCGATGAAGACATGGAGTGGTTTTGGTTTGTGGCAGAGTCGGTATGGGTTGCGCAGGGCATGATGGGTGACACTATGAAAAAATCATAGCTATCCCTAGCCTTTGAAGGAAGGGCTATGGACTAGTATATGGGATATGTATCACATAATAAGGACACAACTATCCAGGACATTAATGACGCCCTGGAACAGTAGTTCTGGAACCTTAAGTCCTACTCTCAAGTCATAGAAGAATTAAAATATTTCAAGTAGAGGTTGACTGAGTCTGTATGGGAAGTAGATCAACACCTAAAAAATGCTATTAGAGAAGGGGGATTTCGGTATGACGACAAACAACTTACAGAATGGTTCATCACCATGCTACTCCCTCACTTACGCATACCTATGGGCTACCAGACTTTTGACTCACAGGATGAGGCCTTGGGAGCTGTGATGAAATTAGAAACTACACCTCTAAAGGATGTTGTGGTAGAAGTACAATAGATCCAGGTGTAGCTTGAGGCTATGTACCAGGAAATTCAAAATCTATAGTAGGAGAAAGGAAGAGGGGCTAGCACAAAACTAGATCACACGGTAGGCCACCTAGGACAAGGAGCACGTAGTCTAGGATAGCAGGGCTCAAGGGGACCTGCGATCTGGCACGGAGGGAGCTACACAACAGGGTTACATAGTATCCACCAATGGCCCTGTAATGGCACCCCTGTTTCTGAACCAAAGCGACGATGGTGCCGGTCTTGCCGATCGATAGGCCATGAGGAGTGAGAGTGCCAAAGCCCTAATGAAACGATAAACAGGGGAAAAGACCCTACCTTACCAAGAACCCCCTTGGGTAGGAATGAATCCCCCCTTGGAGGAATGGACGAGAGCTAGAGCAGAAGCACAGGTTGGGGTCGAGGCCAGTCACTCTGCTACAACTATGGGGGCATGGGGAATTTGGCGAAGGATTTCCTGAACCATTTACAAAAGTCCTACAAGTATTGTAGGCAGTAGGGCCATACACTGGAAGAGTGCCTAGCCTTAAAAGAAAAGATATAGGAAAAACAACTCCCATCTGCACAGAAGGTGCGAAGGGTCCAGACCGGGCTAAGGGGAAAGGACACCAAGGTAAATGTAGTAACACACAGTGGATTGGTGACTGGGGGAGCTAAGGAGAAAGCTGAAACTGACTCACTGATCCACAGGGAAGTTAGAAATAAAGAAGGATTGGACATGGGCAAGGCGAGGGAGACGTTTATGGAGGCTCGAAAGGAATTTCTTGAGACCAAAATTCTGCCCTCTGCACACCTTGGAGCTGAGGAAGTAACTGCGAAAGTTAAGCCTTTATTACAAGCATGTGTGAGGCTGCTGCGCAACCCTCAGGCAGTACGAAATCTACAGGCTTTACTAGAAAGCTACGCAATGTGAGCTGCCAGGTCACCTGACATCAAGGATGTGCATAAATTATACAAATACCAAAGACGCACTGGCCGGGAGATGCGATTGACTGCACAGATTGGTGACTATGAGATGGATCGGGTTATCTTAGATCTAGGGTCAGAAGCGAATGTATTACCAAATTAGACATGGAAAAAAATAGGGGAACCTAAATTAGAATGGTCCATCATCCAGTTGCGAATGGCCAATCAACAAAAAATCATCCCTCTAGGGAGATTACCAAAATTCATGGTTGACATCGCAAGGGTAAGGGTCCTAGCTGACTTTGAAGTTATAGAAATTGTGGAAGATGTGGAGCCCTACCCTACACTCCTTGGATTGGTCTAGGCAATTTACATGGGGGGTGTCATCAATCTCAAGAAACGCAGCATGGTGTTTGAAAGAAATGGTACACGTGTCATAGTACCACTAGATCCAGCAAAAGGTGCGCGGTATATAGAGCCAGCCTATGAGGAGGAGGAATTAGATCACATTTATAAGTTAACTACGCTGGATGAATATTGGATTAACCACACGGAGGAAGGAATGCTCTACTGGTAAAAGGACAGTTAATGTTTCTCTGACTCTGATGAGGAGCTGGAAAATTGGCAAGGCCGACTGCACAAATTTTCGGTGCTCCGATGTCTTCAGACCGTGAGGAATTTTCAACACATCTCTATTGAGGAAAGGAACATTCCCTACTCGGAGAATGCATATGATAGTCAGAAGATGGTTGAACCTAAGATTCCCATAGAGTGCAGGCTAAGGACACTATCACTAACATTGCGCGGAGCACCTACGTAAGGACCGGTATTCTCCACTCAGGAGAAGTATTGGAGAAGGGTGATCCTACACATAGGGACCCCAGTTGCTAGATGGATTCTGAGGTCAGTCGACCTATGTGGACACTTGCTAACATACCACACTCAAGGGTGCGATCAAGTCTTGCATGGTCAGGCTTGTCGGGGTACCGTTGCCCTAGGCATGCATCGGATTATGGACCCGCCCGGACCCACATGTAATTTGAAGAATTTGCGAATGCCTCAAGTAATAAATGGCATGAGGATGAGTGACACAACCCTCTGGTGCAAGGATGTTCCAACCATGGGTGAAGCGCATGGATCGAAAATATTGATGACCGACTTGTAGACACGCCTCGCATTGACCTTCACTCAGGGTATGCGAAAGACATACAGGCGTCATCCATGGTCTAACATTCTGTGGAAACGACCTTAGGCATGTACGGCGACCATTAGCACATCCCAATTTAATAAAAAAGGGATCTTACAAGTACACACAATCAGTGGAAAATCATCAATGCAGCCATTTATGGTAATATTGATCTACCTGATTGATGGTCAGTCTCACGAATGGGCTACCCCTCCATTAAATAGCTCCGGACGGTGTGCGGATGGCTGGATAATTACACACCAAGCTATTTATTCACCTTACAACATGCTCCTGCTATCTGAGTACTGGTTTTTGGCACTCCTTAACATTCTCTGGGTTGCTCCCTTTCGTGTTGCTAGGATGGACCCAACTAGAGAGTCTGGGGGTGCTGAGTACAGTCACAGGGGCGAATGCTGGCTCCCGACAGAAAGGATTGTCCACGAGCCACACACAACAGGAACACCGCGATACAGGGACATGCTGCGGCTTCTCTGCAACTCCAGAACACTTCCCAGCCAAAGCAATGTGTGTTCCCTCCCTCAAATTTCCATCATCAATGTTCTTGATCCAACTATGGGGGACATCCGAATTGATTTAGCATAGCTATCTCACACAGAGCTACAAGGACTGCACACTAGAGTGTTGCACGAAGTTCGCCACTGCGACCAAGCCAGGAAACAGCAGTATAACATACCTCAGGAAGTATGAGACGAGCAGATTGCAATGGTCATAGAGGCAATGCATATTATTCAAAAACAGCTGACACGGGGCATATAATTGGTCGAAGTAGCTACCCAACTATGGATGGCCATCTAGCACCATTCCACGCTGTAGCATATCCAGACAAAATTGCAATAGGAGGAAGTTTCTTTGGACGAAGTCAAAGCCTCCTCCCCCTCCACCGTCTCCACACAGTGTCTAGCCATCCTGGACAAGATTTATAACCTTCTCCACAACAATCATGTCACTCAGAAATGGTTGAAACCATGGGCTGAGACTTCACTCCAGCTCACCGAAGATGCTCAGTCTGCCATTGCATGCCTCCACTAGCTGTTGGAACGGATCATCGTGGATCCAGATGGCCCTGCCTTTCTGACAATAGTCAACATTGTGCAAAATGCTGCGGCCCAAAGTAAGGAAGTGCTCCCTTCGCTCCTTTGCACTCTGGCTACCTTGCATGCGCAAGTCAAAGCCGCACCACTGCAGTGACTCAGGACGAGTCACAAGATTGTGTTGGGGGACTGTTGGAATGGGGTCTCCTAACAAGCTGCGAAACTAGTCCAATTTTGATATTTTTTATTATATTTAGCCTAGCGAAGGGGTTTTGGGGTGGGTCAAAGCCCCGAACGCATTGTAATGGGTCAAAGGGTAAACTAGGGGTCTGAAAACCATGGGTTGTGGACCATAGGAAAGTCGAGGCTAGATTGTTATAAATATAGATGCATTTTGTATTGTAAAGGATAAGAAATGATGAGCTATTGATGCAATCTGTTGTTTAAGCTATCTTTTTGGGTTTTGGGGAATGGACTCCTATTGGCTGTGTGCGTAGAGATCCTAGTTCAGCTGTGTGCGGACCCTGCTGCTGTGTGCGCAGGTTGGGAAGGGAATTGGAATTGTAAGGAAGAATTGATGAATGAATGAATGTGAAATATTTTTAGAGAAATGAACCTGTGAGTACTGTTATATAAATTACTGGTAATTGCTGTATTGTGCATTTTCTATCCTTAAGCTGCGAAAGATCTGTGTACTGTGTTCTTGGATCTAGATCTGTTATGTTCTGTTTATGTACTGATGTGTTGATGATATAACAAGCGTATAACTATAAATATAGTGCATGTGGATGCGAATATATATTCAATTAACTCTGCGTAGAATAAGGTAATTGGGGATTACAGGATCTAGCACTGCTATGCTTGCTTTACTCATCCTTTCTCAGGGTGCGGAAACCTAGTTCCAACGCCCACCCATACTACTTCGGGTGAGACTTTGACCTATGAAAGAAGGTCACTGCCGAAAGGGCCAATAGTATAGGGTTTTTTAGGAAACCTTTCTTACCGAACCTAGGTCAGGACCCCTCAAGCCAACAATGAGCTTTGTAATGAGACTCTTGTTGAAAAAAAAAATGAAGCCAGTTGCGTGATCAAATTTTTATCTTCTCTATTTTGAATCTCATAGATAGCTAATGGAGAAGGATGTTGACTATAGATATCATCCAAAACATCAGCTATTGGAGCATGAAAAACCTTAGAAGACTGTTTAAACTTTTTATACATTAGTTCCAATGAGAGTACATGTTTTTCTATAGGCTTGTCATCCTTTGCTTCAGAGATATTATCAATTTTTTCCTTAAAAATTGAAATGCATCAAAACTTAATGGTACATAATTATCATGCATCAATTCATAATATTTTTTAGGTTCTAAGATTTCAACTTTGGTTTGAAACTTAATTTAACTTAGTGGTTGTGATTTTGGAGTGAAGGACGCTTCCATACCACAAGTGACATCCTCAACCAATTCATGAAAAGGTTGCCCATTTATACTGTTGACAACTCGCTTATCTGCTTGCTTACAATTTTCTCTTATTTTTGAAAATGAGGAGAAACACAATGATAAGGATTCTTGATGAATAATTTCATTGTATTCTTCATGCTCAATATGAAAATTGAAAGACTGTTGTTTGCAAATCTGCGGAAAGTTTTCTCTCAGTAATTGAAATTAAGTGAAACATAAAGGCAAATAACTTTCACTTACTTTCAAGTTTTCTACATTCTTCATTGCTATCATGATTGATATGTATAGGCTAAGTTCCATATTTTAGTTGATGCTATTGAAATTCCTCCTCCTAAAAATTTGTCGATGATGGCCTTGAAGAGTCAGCCTCTATTCCAACAACATAGTCATCATCATACTGATTATACTTGGGTAAATAATCCATATAAAAAATGTCATCAAGCATGCACATTATATCAGAAAATTTCTTATCCAGGGATTGATCTACAAATCCTTTTTCATGACTACCCATAAATGAATACATAAAACAATCATTTTCTAATATATGGTAACTCGAACTAGCAGGAAAATGATTAAGGTTAGAAACCCCTTCATCTTTTGCAATAAGTGGGACATGGTGTTGTCAAAAATAAAATTTATCTCTCGTGATGATATTTTCCATCATTTATTCCATTGTACTTAAAATTTTGAGATTCAGTTCTGAAGTTCTCGGGTAATCCTTCTTTATTTTCTCCCTCTCTTTTGCCTTCAACTTTGGCCTGTTGACCAACAGATTAGCTTCCACAACTATCACACTCTCTTGAATTTTTTTGAGTGTTTTAATGTTCCTGTCTCTCAATTGAAATGCCATTTTGGGATCAAAGGCATCTGGGTAGTGTAAGAGAGCTAAACCTAGAGGCAGTTTTATATCATCAAGTATTGAATGGTATAATTGATTGAACTTGGCTGAAAAGTGTTGTACTGTTTCTCTTGGTTGTCTTTTAAAATTATTATATTCTTCTAAAATCAGAAAAGGATTCATCTTCATCACCCATTTATCAAGGAAGACTTTCAAAAACTAATGAAGATAAAAAATACGAGCGGTTAGAAATTTTTTGAACCATTTCTTAGCTTCGCATTGCAAATATAGAGCAAACATCTTGATACTAACATCATCTTATTAAAACTCAAAAAGGTTGAGAAAATTTTCAAAACTCTGAATGTTTTTGCTAGTAGTGATGTTACCATATTCTCCATGAAAACTGGGAAGATATTTGTAATATTTTTCAAGTAAATCATGGAGTATAGGAGGTAAGATGAGTGGCTTGTATCTATCTAGAATTTTGGAAGATATAGGAGTATGTAAAAAATGTGTAAAATTAGTCTTGATCTATTGAGTCTCAATAAGCTAAATTTTTTCATCATAAGTTTTAGAAGAAGGATCTTGAACAAGATCAAAAGCATAAGGATAATTTGTATTCACAATTTGCAAAGGAAAGGAAAGAAATGCAAGTGTGTGATCTTTTCCCGAATACAGTATGCAGTATAAAAGCTGCTTGAAACTCTCAAGAAAAGAGAAGAAATAATCCATGACAAAGAACATGATGTCTTGGATGAAATTCCAAGTTCAATACATAATCTTCATGTGTTGTCCTTTTATGTTTCTCTTGGTAAGGTTCATCCTCCAGCGGAGTCTTCAGTTTGATTTTGAAACTGATTTGGAGTCTCCAAGTGGATTCTTTCAGCCTTCGTATGTATGATAACTATCTACCATTAGTAATCATATCTGATCATTTTCATTCACACCCAGGGAAAATGTGATCTTTCGTTCCCCGGAAACAACACCAAAAATGTTATCCTCCATAGTATCCCAAGGCTGAGAATTGAAACTGACGGAGGTAACCTCAAAACACTTAAGATTTAGTAGTTAGACCTACAAAATCATAGAGGGATCTCTTTGTGATCTTACATCAAAATATTACTAAGGAAGGGAAAAGCATATTAGGCTAGGTCTGAGCTCTAGGATTTTCAAATTTAGAGTATTTTCTGGATCATGAGGAGATATCAAGGAAACGAGGTCATCTCTAAAATATTTCAGCTGTAGGGATACAAAGGGGCATGGAATATATTCTTAGTGGCATTTTAAGGCTATCAATATTAGTTTAGGGTGGAAAATAAATGTTCAAAATGAGCATGACATGCGTGAATTCATTTATCAAAAGATGAATAACATAAACATGAAATTCCTACCAAAACAAAGAGTAAGCTTAAATAGTTTTATTTAACATCTTATAGGAAGATAATTGAAAGCATAGATATGGAAAGAAGATGAAAAAATCACTCATGAAAGTGAATTACAGAAGAAAAACAACTACTACAAAATCATACCACATGAATCCATATATAATAGATGCAACTGGCCTTGTACTTTTGAAAATATCAACTATACACAAAGCTCCAAGCCTTCTACTCTCCAATTTCCAACCTTGAATCTAACGGAAAAATAGATAAATATAAACCAAAACCATGCTACCCTCTCTCAAGGGTCGAATACCTCTTGATAGGAACAATTACACAAATTTCTCTAACCAAACCTAAGGCTAGAGAGGTTAAAGAAAACTCTCCTTTTAGACTTTGATTGACATATCCATCACAAATGAACTTTATAAATGCATAAAATTTACATTAACCAAGCCTAATTACATTCATATACATCATTTCAACTCAAACCAAGAGAAATTACATCATTGGGAACTGATATTGACTTAAAAAACTAAAAACATTTTCCTCTAGGGAAAATCGCAACACCAACTTGCTGGGAAATTTTGAGGGCCTTCCTGTGCTCCAAATGATGATTTGAAGGTACCATTGGAAATATTAGGATGTATAATTTTCCATATATTCCTTAATTAAGAAAAATTTCCTCTCCAAGTCTGAGAAAAATGGATTCTCCCAAGGTCACTCCAAAAGAGTAGTGCCAGGGTGAAAAAGGTGGCAGAAAGTGGTTTTTTAGCATGTTGTTTTCACTTTTCTCCCAAAAAAAATGTTGACTTGCTAAAAAAAATAGATATTTGATATGTTCATTTCATAATCTATCCATTCATATAATTTTTTGGTGATTTAGATCCTTGAGGGAAAAGCGTAGTGCCGGGGCATTGCTCTTTTGGGTGACTGAATTTCTAAAAATTGCCTAAATGACCAAAAATCTCCCAAAAATAGGGCTCAAAGGTGGAGAAATATGTCTATAACCATAATTATTTTGTTTTTATTTGGTATGTTATGAACCAAACCATCCTCCAGGTTTCAAAAATAATTCCCCATTTTTTCAGAATCCAAGTTTGAAGTTGGTCACTAAAAATTGCAGAAGTGCCACAAGCTCTCATCAGAAACACATTTTGGTCTTTGTTAGGGTATTTAGAGGCCTTACCAGAAGTGTTTTTGGCTTAACATGGTATTTTTGGAAATATTATAATGTCTGATACACTGTGGAGTCATTAAGCGCTTCAAACACCTTCTCCAAACCTCTGATAAACAGACTTGAAGTCAAGTTGTCCAAAAGTGCATAAAACCTTCGGTAGCAACTGTAATTTTGGAATTTCTCTGAAATAATAACACTTTTGAAGAAAATGAAGGATATTTTTATTCCTTGGTCCATTATGGACAAAAACCACTTTCATTTTTGTCAAATCCATCTTCCTTACTTGAAAAACTAATTTTGAAGTAGAATTGTCCGTGTGTGCAATGTAAACCCTAGGCAGCCCATACCTTGGAAAGGTAAAGATATGATTTCTTATAGTTTTGTGGGTTAATATATGAAATAATATCTTCTTTATTCTCCCTCTAATCATTTTTTTTGGTCTCTGGATCTATGTGAAATCCTATCTCACTAGGAAAGGGAATTAGGGTTTAGTTTAGGAAAACATGTGATTTGGGGCAATTTTAGGAATGGAGGGAGATGAAGGGGTTTGAGGGTGTGTAAATTCATGGGAAATTTTTGGGGGTAGGGATATATTTTAGGGATTTTAGGGAGGTGGAAGTTTTGGAATTAGCGACGGGAAGGGGTATAAAATGAAAAACATAGTCCTAGGCTAGGAAAGTGTAGTGTAGGCTAGGGTTTGTAGGGAAATGAAGAAAATGAGGGAAACATATGAGAGGAAATTTTAAGGAAGGTGAATGAAAGGTTAGGGAGGGTGTATGTGCAAGAAATTTATGGTTTTTCTTAGCAAATGGACCAAATACACTATGTTAACAAAAGCGCAGCAAACCCTAGGAGAGAGTGATTTTCTGAACTTACAAGAATGAAATGAAGCTAAAGAGAGGTAGATGAGGAACTGATGTAAGCCACTTTATTTTTTTTTATGATTTGGAACCTATATTTTATCAATAAACCCTTGTAAACTAAATATTGTGCTCCTTTGAGAAAAACACAACACCTTGGAGAAAATTGCATCGGAGTTGAGACAAGCGTAGTAGAGCTAAGAAATTTGGCACTTTTGGGAAAGAAATCAATTTTCAGAGGGTCACAATGCTCCTTGCTAATATAATCATGTCTCATGGGGGTATAATGAGAAAATTATTTTCTACTTTGGTCTTCTTATAAGAAGAAAATTCGATTTTCTCTTAGGTGGTGATGAGGCCCCATCTTGTCTTTTCACAAAATTGACTTGATAAACTTGTGTACCGCCGATTTAAACCTCATGATACATAGTTACCTCATGATAAATATCAAAATGTATTTTTTGATCATTATATAACACTCTTCCATGTTACTACTCCCTATAATGATGAACTAGGTGATGTCATGACTCTTTTTATGACCTTTTTAATGACTTCACCTAATAATGACACCTAATGGATTTATAAACTGATGATTTGGAAATTTGAACCTTGCAGTATGAATGACCATGAGATGATTACTAAAATGGTGATCATGACACATTATTGATAATTCATCAGAATGAGTGATGGCATTACCAAGATCACAATTTTGACCTTGGGAAGATGGGAGCAATAACATACCTAGACATACTAACCAATGATTAAAAAAAATTATTTGAAAACCTATTTGAAACCATAAAAATTAGACCTAGGACCCTGTCAACCACTTTAAAGAATATAATTTTATAACTGATGGCTGACAGGACTGACACACACTAACATAGTGAACCCCCAAAAATTTAACGGAATGATGGGTTGAGGATGGCAATAATATACATTATATTAAAAAAAATGTAAAACTTAGAATTCACAATAAACATTGTAGTTTATTGTAAGCATGCTAGGTTATTCCATATATACAATAGTGTCATGCATAACCCTTACACTTACTTTAAATCTTCAACTCATTTAATCACCCGTCAACTCCTATGTTTGTGGCATTAGTACATGTGATGACACATAGTATAGGTTTGTTTTGTGTCTATATTTTTATTTGATTTTCCATGTGGAAATATTTTTTTTGAATGCCAATATATGATCTTACAATGCATGCATAAAATAGGGAAAACAAGCTCATTTTTAATGAAGTGCACTTACTAGTGCCTTAGAGGTCACAACTATGAAGTATATTTTTTGTCAAATTAATCCAGGGCTTGCATGTGCCCTTATCCCTTTTCCTATGAAAAACCACCTAGGCTCAACAAACCATGATATATGACTACAATATAGTAGAATTAATGCATTAATATGCAAACCTCCACTGATAACAATTCCATTATTTTTATCACACCAATAACCAAAACTATGATTTTATCATTGTGCAATATCACAGAACCAATGATTATGGCATTGACATAACATAAAAACCTCATGAAGGGGTAGTCAACTCTTTTAGCTAGGATAACTTTTGAGGTTATGAAGCCAGGTCATCATCATAGAAAATGCACCAAGTTACCACAGGACTATAATTTGGTGAACAAATCCTATCGTGTATGTCTTCACTGTAGGATATTTTTTTATTTTTTTCTTCTTCAGTTTTTATATTAGTGCTTCCACTTCCTTTGGCTCCCACCAATGGCATGCCTTTCTAACACCTATCAATTCATAAAAAAAGGAAAAGTGGCTAGAAAAAGAAGTTAATTATCTAAGTGCCTAATTTTTCTATATGATACTCTAAATTCTTATTTCTAAATGAGCTATAAATTTGTTTTTCTATTGAAAACGAGAGGAAAATGTTAAAAAAATTTGGTATTTGTGATGAGAAGTAAAAAAAAAAAACCCAAGACATTTTGATGGCATCTTGACAATATTATTTAATGAATTATTTGACAATATATAATGAAATAATTATAGTAACATGTTTCATTTAGCTCATCTAATCACTTCAAGGTATCAAATGCAGACCATACAAAAACAGAAGACATGTTGTAGAAAATTTGATTTAATTTTTATCTAGGAAATCTCAGGCTTCAAGAAAAACTTCATGTGTACTAGGAACTCTAATTATTTATTTGCATATCCCTTGATCAGGGTCTATTCCATGTTCATGTCTTTATTTATTTGTATCTCTTAAGAGGTTCACATTGTACTCAAGACTATTGTGTAGCAAAGATTTTAGAGATAGATAAATAAGGAATCTATACAATTATCATCCTACTAAATGGTTAGGAAGATATGTGCCATTAGTATATGTAGTCAATGAATTTCCATAGTTAATCCACATACTGATTATTCCAATCAAATAACAACAACACACACCAAATATCTGAACATTAAATTGTATAGTTAATTTGTTCATACAATGATATAATTCAATATTGTGCTTTTAGCTTGCTCCACTTAGCATCACCAATAATTGACACATGAACAATCTCCATCCTTGAAATGATGGTAACCTTACAACGATTTTGTGGGAAAAAATATTAGAAATGAACTTGGGTGCAGAGTGAAAATCACCACATACTCAAAGGTTCTTGATAATTTGAATGGTTGTTCTAGGAGATGTGTTTAACAAACCAAATGAAATGGAAAGCTTCTCACTATTGTAGCGAAAAAAAAGCTCCTTATCCTCCTTCATATAATTTAGTACAAAAATCCTATTAAGAATACACCCAACCACCTACATCTCCCAAGATAAATTTGAATAGATTTCCTCTGTGTGTTCATGTGATCTGTCTGTTATAAGGAAATCATGTATTTTTCTATTGATCTCAATCCAACTGCACCCATGAGTCTTTTATAGGTCTCTATATTTCATCATATTTTGTACCCTTTCAATGTTAATCCACCTCCCAAATTCAACATAAATATTCAGTTGCAACATAAATATTCTATAGAAGCACATAAGGGGCCATATTGTTAGGGTACATCTCAAAAAGGCACTCTGCCATGCATTCTTCTAGGTTCATACTATTTTTTAGTTTACAAGAAGTAAGAAAAAAACTCCATACAATTACATCAAGTTCTATTGGAATTTTATTTATAAAGTCTTGTGCTTCATACAAACACCCAACTTATCCAAGAAGGCCAAGCATACATATAAATAGTGCTCCATTATAGGCATGATCTGATAATTTTATATCATGCAGTTAAAATATTTATAGTCTTCATAAGCTAAAATGGCATGGATGTATCCAGATAAAACACTAAGGTCATATGATTTACGTTCATCCCTTAGTGGTTCATTTTATCAAAGATTTTTAGGGCCTCCTTTCCCAAGTGATGCATTGTGTATCATACAACCATTTCATTCCATGAGACTATATCTCGTTGAGGCATTTTCTCAAATAATTCAACTTCCTTATGAATGCACCCAAATTTTTCATACATTTCTATCAAGGAATGCACCGCCATAACATCAAACATGGATCCATTTCTACTTATTTTATCATGGATCTTGTACCTTGTTCCAAGGCCTCCAAATTAACACATACTAGAAGAATACTGACAATTGCTTTTGAGTTTGGCTTCATACCCGCTAACTGCATTTGGTAAAAAGGATCCACGGCCTATGAACCACACCCATTCTATGAAAATCCTATTATCAATGCATTCCATGAGACTACATTCAGATTAGGAATTCCCTTAAAGAGTTACAATGATTCCTGAACAAGCCCATTCTATGTATAACATGTAATCATTACATTCCATGATTTGAAGTCTCTATGATGCATAATTCCAATTAATTACCATGAATTGCCTATAATACATATCAACAAGTGCAATCATCACCACAACATCAAAACTAAAATCCACTTTAAATTATTTCTTGATGGGTTTCCATACACTGCTCAAAGCTAGCATAAGTTGGAAGAAGACTAACAAATGTTTTTGAATCGGCTCTCATGTGCATAAATTTTATTTCAAAAAATAGCTTTAGGGATTCCTTACAAAGCCCATTTTGTGTAAATATTTCAATCATGGCATTTCATGATACCACATTACATTGAGGCACTTCCTTAAATCACTTTATGGATTCATCAATGAGTTGATTATGTGTATATCCTGCAAGCATGGTTGTTTATGAGGCAACATTTTATTGATGCACTTTTTAAAAAAAATTATGTGCCTTCCATATACTCCCAAATTTTTCAGACATGTCTATGAGGAAATTTTCTACAACGACATCAAACCGAAAACCCATTTCTAATTGTTTCTTCATGGATCTCCACACTTAGTTCTAGGGCGACCATGTTACTACAAGATGGAAGAATGCTAGAAAAGGAAAAGATCTCTGGAATTTTTCAATTCCATTAAGGTTATATCGACCCATAATGGGTTGATACCAACGAGGACTCCATCTATTCATCCCCTTGTGTATGCTTATGCACTCTATAGCATAGGTGTGGAGAAAGTCTACAGGATTAATATGGGAGACACTAAGATTGATTCTATGAATGATACTTTGTGGAGAGTCTGGGAGATTGGTCGAAAGCATTTGAAGTTAAAAAAGGTTGCTAAGAGTATTTATATTAATCCCATATCTATCAAATAAAACACTATTATTAGTGATATTATTTCTCCTAACATGGTCTATGCAAAAACACAAGAAATGGTTTCCGGTGTATACCTCATGATGAGGTATACCACGTGGTTTCCGGTGTATAAATCCTTCTCTTCTAAGGGAACAAATCAACATTAAAAAGTCAGTAATGCACTGGAAGAAAGGAGGAATCCTTGACCAGATCATTGATCTTCATCTTGTGGATACAATAAATCATGGCTCCTTACGAAGTTTTGAAGAGATAACAGAGAAGTGTTTGGCATATCAAGGTATTGATAGTCCTCTTATGGGGGATGTGCTATGGAAATTGGAGTATGAATTGAAAATTCAAGATAATGCCATGCAAAATGATGTTATGGAACATGTTTTGGGTAAGTATGGTATAATTTATATTGAATATATAATTCATGAGATAATTACTATTGGCATGAATTTTACAAAGGAAAACAAAATTTTATGGCCATTTAAGCTTAGTGTTCAATCAGTTGGGTTGAAGAAGAAGCATAACCACTATATTGACAGTGGAGATGCCAGAATCAAGAGCATAAAATTAATGAAATGATTAGGAGGATGAATTAGTAACTTGATATGTTGTTATCTACCAAGTTAATTCTAAGTGTAGTTCATGTAGATCTGGTCAAAATATGTAAATAGTTTCTCAAGAATTTTATTACAAGCAACAATTTTTATCTTTTTACAAATTTTTGTGAGGAAATTTTATGGTTTTATTTCTTACACAACATAGATTTTTTAAATTAATTTTTTAGATACTTTAGTAATTTTAAATTTATTGCATGACTTTGAAGGATAAATTTATTAATTTTATTTCCAATATTGTAGTAGTTTATAAGATGTTTCATGTTGGCATCTATGATATGTTCTACATATAGCATATTTTTTCACATGAACCTGAATTTTCCCGAGTCATATCTCAAAATAATTTTTAGCTAGGCTAGCTATGGTAACTTTTGTATGAAGTAGTGGAAGCATCACTTGAAAAAATATCTTGCTGATGGTAATAGCCCTTGCTGGCTTAATGGGGCCTAGACCAGGGTTTAGATATGGTTGCACGAAACAAAAAAACCCACTATTACCAGCCCTTTCGGAAACGATATGTTGCACAGACCGAAGTCTCACCCAAGGCAATATTAGGGGATGTTAGAACCAGGTTTCTACATCCAGAGGGACTATCAAGTGTGGCTTTAGGGGTTATCTTCTCTTTAACACTTATTGTATCTTGACAGAAAAAAATGTGCTAACTATGTAGTCGTTGTTCAATACTCCTAGTTATATAGCTTCCACACTGCGCAATTCTACTTTAACATGAATTATTCAACATAAGAAGCCATAGCCCAGAATTCACGATGAAAACATAGATAAAAAACCTATTTGGAACAAATAACATAAAAATACAGATAAAGAAAACATATAATTAAAGAACTTAGATTTGTCTTCAAGTTCTTATTTTATTACTTCAGATCCTCTTAATACAACACTTTTTTCCCTGCACACTTAGTTGGAGGGGTATGCAAACTTAGTTGAAAAATTTATAAGGTCTCCATGCACTCAGCTGCAGGAGTCTTCCATTTCACACAAAACACAAAATACAGACTCAATAAACCTTACATCCAAATGCATTATGTTATTAATTCATTGATTGATATCCCTCAAATCCTTATATAGTATTCTCTTTTACAATACCATGGTCTGAAAAACATGGGAAGAGATATAAGTAATCAAAACATTCCCATACTTTTACAAAATAAGGGACTTTGACCAGCCCCAAAGCCCCTAATACTCTATCGTAACTATGCGTAACGTGCTTTTCTCCTCGAAATTAAAATTTGTTTACAAAAACTTCAATCTAGGGTACCCTGTCCAACATGCCCCCAACACAAAGATGTGACTCATCCAGAGTCACTCTCCTAGTGCGCCCTCAATATTTTCTCTAATGCTGCTCACTGCACCACTTAGTGGAAGAACTCTCTCTGTGCACTGCTTCTCAACTTCTCGTACTTTGGTCAACAACTTCTCTATGGTTGGTCCGACTATCTCTTGAGTAATTTCCTTTTGTGTCTGGTGCAATGCTTTCAACTATTTCTCCATAGTCTATGATAGCTGACTCTCTTCATATTCCCATGGCTGTGTTATGGCTGTGATAAGTCATTCCTTTCTGTGTAGCTCACCAATCTGTCCCTAAAAAAACTTAGCCTCTTGGAGATGGGTATACCGCTAGATTAGTGTTAGTCTTCGTTGTAACCTTAATATGGTTCATTTGTTCCAATTTCTCATGGATTTCCACTTCAGTATTTTGCAGATGAGGTTTCTCCTAGAGTGAGGTTGAGACATCCATAATTTCTCTAAATACTTGAATGCATGCCTAGATTGTGGATTCAATATTACTAGTGGTAGCCTTAATCTCTATTGCGCGCTGCTCCTGAACCTCTAGTGGATTAGAAGGTTGTAAT
Source organism: Pinus albicaulis (assembly GCA_034641835.2). Lineage (NCBI taxonomy): Eukaryota > Viridiplantae > Streptophyta > Pinopsida > Pinales > Pinaceae > Pinus > Pinus albicaulis. The sequence goes on along the minus strand of CM076574.1, from coordinate 1,049,650,005 downwards.
TGCAATTGCAGATCAACGTTATTCATATGTAACTCAATTCATACATTGTCAACTTCATCCTTGGAGTATTTTAATGCCATATAGAGCTTTTTGACTTTGTCCTCTGGTGCTACCTCTGCCCAAATGTGTAGATCAGGAAATTTTCTACAAACTTTGGTTATGGTTGCCTAAAACTTCTATTTGTGTGAAACTTCCTCATCTTGATTTTGCTTGGCCTGCTGCTTTTTCTCAGCTATTTTATTTTTCTCTCTCTTAACATACTCGATAATCAATAGGGTGCATTTCCCACGGATATGCAACTCTTATGTGACACCCTAGTGGAACTCATTCAATGCCTTCAAAGGGAGTGCAACAAGGTTGAGCCTAATGTTATACCAATGTGACACCTGCACCTCTTTCTCAGCAATGTTAAAGAATAGCGTACCTGTAGGGATTTGCATCACGAGAATATCAACCATGATGGCCAGCTATTGATATAGTGTACTCACACCTATTGGTGTCATGCTTGCTTGACGTTCGTTCACTTGCATCATGCTCGCTTGTATTGTGGTCTTATGAACCTGTAATTCCTTTAGGCCCTTGTGGACCTCTGCCAATATTCTCTTGTATTTTTCCTCAATATTTCCCCATAGATGCTGAGTGATGTGTTGAAAATTATCACTAGTCTCATCGATGTCCCCCTCACTGAGGACCAATGATTATGGGTCGGTTGACCTATCTGAATTCATTCTTTACCTCGCACCTCCACCACCCAGTGTCTGCCATCTATTTGGAATGTAAGAGGAGGGGGTTCTGTTAGATCAAAAAACATATCTTCACCACCTTGATCATCACCCCCCCTATATTCGGAGAATCCTTATCTGTCTCCCTCTCTTCTTCTTTTTAAGCCTCTTTATCGATCGAAAATGTTACTTTCTTTTGTTGGTCGATCAGCAGACCAACCTAAGTCGTCCACATCCATTCGAGACACATCGACAACTTCCATCTACTTTTGACCCTTTTTTTACCTGTTGGGTCATTATAGGCTATTCTATGTACAACATCTGTACTCTAGGACCTGCAACCTCACATTTTCCTTATGATTCAAGAATTTTTATGTTCCGTGGATCCTCCTCATCTTCTTCTGTAGTCACATTATAACATTCTCGTGCCAGTTCCAACTGTGCATCCAAGTCAGGCTTTACTAAAGCTATTGGCTCAGTGGTTATTCAAAATATTCTTGTTCTGACTTCCTAAATAGCGTCATTAATACAAGTCCAACCATATGTGAAGCTATATGTCAATAGGAAACCTTCAGTCATCTCGCACCAATATGTGGTGCCATGGCGCAACTCGATTTCAAGATACCACTACTAAGGTATTATATCCAAGGCGTGGAATAATATTTGTACCCATTTAGGTTGAGGTTCTTCACCTCATTTTGTAGTCCAACGAGACAAATGTTCGCGAGGATCATCCTTACAATTGTACTTTTCCATGATCCTAGTGTTTGCATAACCAAATGTGAGTTTCATGAATCTTCGATATTCCTTCCATCCTTCTAAGTGTTCTCTATGCGTGCCCCACCACCTTGTTGCGGTGGGCCTCAAAGAAAATTCTAAAGCTCCATATTGTTGTTCTTTGGGTACCTTCTTCTAAAAATCTTCAAGAAACAAGCTAACATCCCCGGTGCCACCATAATAGGGAAATTCACGCATATCTGATGTGACACAGTGAAATGATATGGTAATTCTATTACACCACTTATTAGAAACATTATGCAATCGATTCTTCTAATTCTCCAACTCTTTGTCAAAGTGAAAAACACAAGAGCTATCATGCTTCCAACTTATCCTTCAATCAATAGTTGGATTGATTCAATATTCATCTTGCATAGTGATATTATAGATGTTGTCAATATCACCATATTCATTCTGAACTAGTTCTGAATATGGCACGTCGTCAGAGGGGTCCAAAGGACAACGACCCTGGTACCATTATTTTCAAACACAATATTCTTGTACTTCAGATTAATTATGGTGTCCATATCATAATCCCAATCTAATCCAAGAAAAGAGGGAGTGATGGATTTCTATCATCAACAATCTCAATGAATTTGAAGTATGATAACACAATTGCACCATCAATGTCTACTTTGACGCCATGCAATCGACCCATAGGAATAATTTTCTATAGATTGGTCATTCTTAGTTGAGTCGGTGACCACTACAGCTTTGGTCATCCCATTTGTTCTGATGTCTTCTTTGGAAAAAAAATTTCATGTAATCCTAGATCAAGAATGGCTTGGTCCATTTCATAATATCCTATATGTGCAGTTAACCAGCTTCCTCTGTCGGTTCTCCTTATTTTTGTATACCTTATTCACTGCAAGTTGTTCAGGTTTTGCTTCTTCTTTGCAAGTGTAGTTTTCAATTAGCTCCTACAATCCTTCCACAACCCTTTTGATCCCTTAACAACTTCATACATGTATGCAAAAAGAACTTCAGAATGGATGGATCAAATTACTTTTTCCCAGTAACCTCCTTGGGTTTATTCTTTTGCGGGATCAATTGCATCTGCGGTGTCGAGGTCAAAGCTCCAGGGCTCATAAAATTATTCTTCACTTCCATGAACGTTTCCCTTTCACACTGTATATTGAACCCAAAATTGTTTTCTCCATACCTCTAGACCTATGTATCCTCCATGTGATTTTTTCCTTCATCTTTTTCTTCTCCACTACTTACACCACATTAGGTCACTATGTTGACACTTAGATCCTCTTCGCACAGTTCAACTCTCATCATCTGTATGTTCTGGGAAGGCTGTTGATTGTGCTTTTCCATAATTTCATCCAATAATGTAGGACAATATTCTATCTCATGATCAAAAACTCAAAAATACTTACAAGATATTGTAGTGGGATTCTGACAATCCGTGGCAAAATGTCTAGGTTGACTGCAATTATAGCATATGATATTTATGTAGCCTCGTCCAGTGCCTCCTCCTTAGCCTTGGAATCCTCTGTGTGTTTATGGAGAGCCATGATATTTGGGACCTTCGACTTGACTTTTGTATGCCCTAGGAGTTTGCTGCATCATTAGATCATATCTTCAATATTTCCTTTCATCATGTCTCACTGAGCTACATAATTTACAGAACAATTAATTCCATTTCCATAGATACTTTTGCAACAAATCACTGTAGTATGTGGGGTGTTGGCTTCCAACCTAGCATAGGATACCCTACACATTTGGTCCCATAATTGTTCCAACACTTGACCCAGGCCTCATTGGACTTAGCATACCAGGGCCCAATTACTCTTTAAAAATAGGACATTGATCCCTATCATCACCCTCTGCTTTTAAATTTATGCACCAAAATTCTAAACGTATGCCAGACTAAACCTGTTTTCCCTTCAAGTCCTGGAGTTACATATGTAAGCTCACCAACTCGGTTTGGATCTGCTGAACCTCTATGTTGGTATCCTCTATCGATGAAGCTTATAGTTCCATCACAAAATCCAATGCTTTAGCTTGGGTTGTGATATTTTATTTCTAAAATGATAATCCAAGATGTGGTAATAATGAAATTATAAACCACTCCTTATGCTATTCATTAGGGATCTTGAAGATTATTTGACTTAGCAGTGTCTTGAATCTTTGATCTACTTCCAACACAGTTTCAGCTAATAATTTATTGATCTATTTGATCTCTTTAATACATTTTGACTGTGATTTTGGATTCCTAAATTCAACATTCAACGCAAGATTTTTTTGATACATCATGGAATTCTGGTTCGGCGTGGAGTACTTCATATACCAAGACAAGGCTCTATCCCACAACAACGTAACTAGCTGCATTTTCCTCATATTCTCGTCATTTATGTTTAGTGATCTCCATAATGCTTCTACAACAAATGAAAATTGCTCAGGATCGTATGATCCCAAGCCTTTAAACATATTCATCTTCATTGTCTAATTCATTTTAAATAGGGGAGGTGGAGGTGTAGGTGGAGGTGGAGGTGGGGGAACAATATGAGGATGGGTCTTGATGGGACTAGAGGGTAGGGAAATCCCAACAGTGTCCTGATGATCTCCAAATTCTATCGAAGAACTTCTAAGGGTTGCAGGTTTTCTTTCTCCTTCTTCGCTTTAAGACCCAAACAATGGACTGTGTTCAGTCTCAATGTAAATATCATGATATACCCTAAATATCTTAACTTGTCGCGTATTTATGGCTTTTCTTCCTCCAAACATGAATCAGATTACATTCGCAACAAACCCTTTTCACACAATAGCATCTCAATCCAGAGCATCCATGATTTGAAGTACTTACCTCATAGGAATTTGAAAAATCTACACTTGGCTTCACTATAGGACACATATGTATCGATTGCAAAATCATTAATGAAGCCTCCAAGAATACTATCAATCTAATAATCAAAATCCCTTGAAATATTGTTATCAGTCACCTTAAATTTCTTGATTAGATCTGGAGTCCACACGGTAGGGTTATCATCCTTGAAATAGTTCTTTTATTCAACTAGCCTTGAGAACCAGTTTTGCAACTCTTTAGTGAAAATATATTTCTCCATAGTCCCTCGTGCTCATGTTGATCCCTGAAAATATATTTTTGCAACCACTTCTCAATTTATATGCGCAGATTTCTAAAATCTTATGATACAAATTCATGCTCCTTCATATCCACCAAGTCTTGAATCTATTTTCTGAATGGATGCCACATCCACATATCCCTCAATCAGATCCTGGCCCTGAAAAAAGAACAATTTGTTGGCTTCATTGAACATAGACCTAGTTTCATATATGATTATGCAAACCAACGAAATCCACTATTGTTGGCCCTTTCGGCAAGGATCTGCTACACAAACCAAAATTTCACCTCAGGAAATATTAGGGGATGTTAGAACTAGGTTTTTGCAACTAGAGGGACTATGGAGTGTGGCTTTATGGATTATATTCTCTTTAACACTTATCAGAGCTTTGTAGAACAAGTATAATAACTACACAATTTTTTTTCAATACTCCTAGAGAAGTATCTTTCAGACTCTGTGATTGTACTTGAACATCCATTAATCAACATAAGAAATCATAACACAAACTTCATGATGAAATCATAGATAAAAATCCTAAATTGTCACAAATAACATCAAAATACAGATAAAGAAAAAATATAATTAAAGAAATCATATTTGTCTTCAATTTCTTCTTTTATTACTTCAGATGCTCTTAATGCAACATTTTCCGCCCTGCGCACTTAGTTGGAGGGGACTACACACTCAGCTGCAACATTCTACAATATTTCTAAGGTCTTCGCACACTCAGTTGCAGGAGCCTTCCCTTTCGCACAAAATATAGAATAGAGACTCAATACAACCTTACATCCAAATTCACTCTATTATTGATTCATTGATTGATTCATTGATATCCCTAGACTCCTTATATAGTCTTCTCTTTTATAATACCATAGTTTGAAAACTATGTTTAGAGCTCTAAGTAATCAAAACATTCCCATCCTTTCACAAAATAAAGGACTAGGACCTACCCCAATGCCCCTAAGACTCTATCATAACTGCACGCAGCGCGCTTCGCAACTCAAAATGCAGATTATTTTATAAAAACGTCTATCTAGGGGTACCCTATTCAATAGTCCTATGAACTCCAAAGGAAAAATAGGAATTATATGGTTCTATTATTGGATAATTTTTTGAAGCTTATGTTACAATACGACTACTAGAAACATGGTATTGCATGTATATCCACCCAAAATCGAAGTGAAAGCATTCCCCTCAAACTTGGTTTCTTCTTCCTTTGCATGGTGGGAATTCAGAAACTATGGCCAAAAAAGTTTCCCCAGGGTCCAAAAAGAGTGCTATTAGTAGCTATGTTTCATCTACACCTTCAAGTTTCGACCAATTTTTTATATTTGTGGAGATAAAATATTCCATCACCAACTTTGATGAAAATTTGATACTCAGCATGAGAGGTTTTTGTAATGTTTATCAAGGCAACTAAAAGATGGGAGCATCAACTTTGATGAAAATTTGGTACTATGCATGGGAGTTTTTTTTTTAATTTTAGAAAGGAAAACTAAAATATGGGACCAAATTTGTAGTTCAACAAGGTAATCCTAGATCTGAGCAAGGTCTCACAAAATTCCAAATAGAAATTGAGATGTTTTATAAAGTTCGACACTACCATTTTGTTTGTCTAATTGGATACTGCGAGGAATATTGTGAAATGATTTTTTTTTATGAATATATGGTCAAAAAACCTCTGAAGATTCACTTACATGGGACCGATATTCCATCTCTTTCCTAGAAAAAAGGCTTGAAATATGTATTGGGGTTGAAATAGGCCTCCATTACCTTCGTACAACGACAAAACAAGGGATTATTCACCATTATGTGAAGACAACAAATATTTTTCTAGATGAGAATCTTCTTTATAAGGTGGAAAATTTTGGTCTATCAAAAACTAAGCATGAAGTAGATGGAAGTATTGACAAATATAAGGAAATATTTGTGGCTAAGGGATTCTCTAGATAATAATTCATCGACTATGAGAGACATTTGATCCAGCAACAAGACATACTATTATTTGTTTGTTGGTCTCTTTGTCATCATCGATAGGATGGAACATCAACCAAATGAATGTCAAGACTACATTCCTAAATTTACAATTGATGAGGAAGTATATATTGAGCATCCCTTGGGATTTGAAGTTTAATATAGAAAGGCATATGTTTTTAGATTGAAGAAGGCATTATATGGCCTCAAGAAAGCACGGAGGGCATGGTATGGTAGGATGGATGCGTACCTAGAAATATTTGGCTTCACAAAGAGTTCTGTTGATCCAAAACTTTATCTTAAGGTTGTTAAGGGAGAGACGGTAATCATTCTTCTATATTTGGATGATATTTTCCTCACATGTGTGGAAGGTAGAATTGAAGAATGTAATAAGAAACTAGAAATAGAATTTGACATCAAGGATCTGGTGATGATGCACTACTATTTCGGACTGGAATTCTGGAAAGGACCTGATGAGATATTTATAGGTCAAGGAAAGTATGTGATCAAGTTATTGAAGAGGTTTTACATGATGGATTTCAAACCAGTGATGATCCCGATGATCACAAAATTAAAAATTACTAAGGAGTTCCTAATCGAGCCCAATGGATCTTTCCAAGTATAGAAAATTAATCAACTCATTAATATACTTGGTGAATACTTGACCATACATATGCTTTTTAGTAAGTGTTCTTTGTCAATTCTAAGTGGAGCCATGACATGATCATTGGATTGCAAAAAATCATATACTCAGATTTCCGCAAGGAAAAATTCACTACTACCTAAAATGTGATAGGAGGAAAGATGTCCACTTGATTGGATATACATATTTTGATTGGGGAGGTAGAAAGCAGGATGGAAGGAGTGCTACAGGAGAATTTTTTAGTTTTTGATCCTCCATAATCTCATGGATGAGCAGAAACAAAGATAAAATTTCTTCAAGTAGTGCTGAGGTTAAGTATATTTGAGCCTGTGAAGTAAGTAGAGAATTTTTATGGTTAAGGATTTTGTTATCCGACCTATTTGAAGGACTAGTGGACCTTACAATGATACATTGTGATAACAGAAGTGGTATAAAATTTTCTAAAGACCCGTTATTTCATGTAAATACAAAGCATATCAACAACAAGTATCTCTACATTAGGAAGCTAGTGCAAGATGGTGTTGTACAACTAAAATATATATCCACCAATGAATAGGTAGCTGGCATATTAACAAAATATATTCCTAATAAGAATATTGTGTACTTGAGAGACAATATTTTTTTTGTTAATTTATCCTCCCTGGTTGAGAGGGAGATATAGGCACATCATTCTTGTCTTCAATTAGGAAGACATAATGGAGGATTGGGTAAGAATCTAACATTCGACACTCTTTGACGATAGTGTAGGGCATATAATATAAGAGTAGTCATGGACCGATATTATTTGAGTACTAGCTATCCAAGATAAGAATACTCCAAGGAAGTTCATACTATGTGAACACCTAGGTGGGGCATTTACCCAGAGAGACAATAATAGTGGTGTCTATAAATCAATTGTCTCGCCAACATTGTGCTATGATCTTGTGGAGAAATAGAGTTGTTAGTATAGGCCTTTCTATATGAAAATGTTGGTTGATATGATGCTAAGAAAATGGGTTACAATTCTAACTCTTCTTATGAGATCTCTTCATATTCAGAATGTCCATGTACCATTTATGAATACCTCACTTGTTAAGAGGGAATCTTGAAAAATGTTTAACTAGCTTTGGTATTCATAAATATCAAATGTATTTTTTATTCTTGCATATTGTAAAATGAAAGAAAATTATTATTATTATCTTTGGAGCATGGGTTTCATGCTCAAGGTCATTTATTTTATAGGTCGAGCACCCATTGCATGCTTCTAGGGTTTTTCCTAGGTTGAGAAGTTAAAATACTCATTTTCATAAGTTGAATAATCCATCGGTCATATTGTAACTTGTAAAGAAAATTATATTTGTCACCAAAAGTGTCAAAATACCCTTCAAGGCCAAGTCAACCTAGAAGCTAGAAAGCTGACCTGATTTGAGGATCTATGTCCACCTTGAGAAGGATATATAAAGGAGGAAACTCGACCTCCTTCAAACACATTCATCACTCACTCATTCAAGTGAAGGAGGAATAATAAGAGGCAAGTGAAGAAGGAAGAGGATGGAGAAACTTGTCTTTGGGCTATTTCTCTCTCACACATGTGAAGGAAGGTTACGTTTTTGTTCTTGGGTTAGGGTTTTTCCTCTTTATATTCAAACTTGAAGAAGGAAGAGAAACAATGTCATTAATGGTCACAATAATTCATCTTCAAGCTCCAGAAGGAAGATAAAATCCAATCGAAGGTATGAGGAAGCATTGGGAGGCAAGAATAAGCTCAAATGTGTGGTAGCAACTACTGCAACAAGGAATGAAATTTCGCATTTGCAGTAGAGGCGAAGATTTGGTTCTTGGAGGTCGAAGTTGTGCCTCTAGAATATATTTGACTAGGTTAACTTAGATAAGAGAAGCACATCATCTGGAAGGGTCGGACTTGGTCTTGGAGGGTATTTTTCTCTATCTATAGGTCTTGGAATTCCTCAATTGAACAATATATAAGAAGAGAAGAGATTTGTGTGTTTTCCTCTCAAGTGGAGAGGTTTTAACCCTGGCTTGTAGGCTGTATTTTGTGTCCTTGTTATTCTTATTTTGCTATTTTTTTATGATATACAAACATAATAATAAATAAATAACCTAATAAATAAATAAAAATTTAAACTAAAACACAAGAATTTATCAAGAATAGAGAAATCACTCTGATCATTGACCTATATATTTATCAACATCGGTGCAATCATGGTTATATTTTTACCACAAATGATAGAAAGACAACATTGAAGAAGGAAAACATCATATTTTCTTGTTTATTATTCTTCTACTCATTCATAAATCCATCCAACTCATGTGCATTGTGAATGAACTCTCACAAATTAAAGGAGCCACTGATAGAAATGATCATACCTTTTCATATAATTTTTCTATATCTAAATTTATCTTTTATTCTGATAACAATTTTCATGGCTCAGAGCTTGTATGTGAATCATTCTTGAAATCCTCCACCATTACTATTATTGTATTCTTGTGGTCTTGCTTCACCATTAATCAAGTGTCCACTCAATGAAAGAATCATCTCAAGAAAATTTGTATATATATCATGTATCGTAATATGTAGAATTCATAATATATCATATATCATAATACGTTGATTGAAAACCATGTTGTCGAGTTCATTTTTCATAACATTCATCTATGCAACAACATTTAATGTTGTCATAAGACTCATCTATGCAACAACTTTTAATAATGTCACAATTTTCATCTATGTAGCAACAACAATGATTAGTAATGCGCAATTAATAACACACCATGAATAATGCATTGAAACATTCCCTACACCATTAATAATAACCATGAATAATGGCATCTAAATCTACTCAATCCCTGTCACTTCTACCATCTCTATCAACACTATCGATCTAGAATTTTTGTTTATATATCTCTATGGAATTTTCATCATTACATGAAGATGACCCTAAGACTTGACCCATTAAAAATATTCACATCTCATGTCGTGTGGTTTAATTTAGCTTGTATTGGTTCATAGCTTCCAACTTATTTTATTTTCTCATAATATCTTTGCTCATGGTAAATTTTCTTCCTTTTTAACATTTATTCATTGCTGCTAGTCGATAGTCTATGAGATTCAAAAAAATTATGTCAATCTATATGTTTTTTTTTTTTTTTTACAATTTTCTTTGTCCCTACATTGATTTGTATCCATGCATTGTATCACTATTAAATTTCTTTGTCCAAAATTGCCTTTGGCGACATGATCTATGTTATGGGCTTAGGCACAAAACTTCCGAGTATTGTTTTATGTCAAGAATAGGACTCTTTGCGTTATTTTGTACTTGCGTACTCTTTATTATTTTAAACTTCTCGCAGAGATTGGTGTAGGTATATCACACATTAATAAGGTCGTGATGAATTGATGATATGCTCATATCCTTATGATAACGTGTCTCCTCATTTGATCAACAATTCTTTCTAAAATAAATTTCCCGTGGTCAACTTCTTGAATGTTTCATTTATTTTGAATGTTGATTATTTGGCAAATAATACTTTCCTTAACGTTGTCATAGTATATGTCTTTGAAATTATCTTGTGTTGGAAATGTATCGGGTGCTTAACTTCTACATATATGTATGAATTTTTATATCATTGATAACTTTACCACTATATCTACAATGAATATGGTTTGGCTACCATTCACATGACACTTCATGTTGAAGACACTTTGTCACCAAACATAAAGGTGAATGATGTATAGTTTATGCTCTTCTTGTCTTGATGTATGCTTTCCTTTGTAGACAGTTTTAGGCTAAGCAGCTGTGTGAAAGCATCTAAAGTTGTTTTCTGTTGGTTTGGATGACCAATGATTGAAACTGTTAAACATATTTAAATATTAATTATTTGTGATATAATAAAAAGGGTTGATTCCACACCTTTAACAGAATTAAGCATTTAATTTTTTTTTTGGAAGATAAAGTTTAATATTATATACATGCTTCATTAACATTAAAACAAAGAATTTAACTTGTCAAATACATATGATGCATATAAAATCCCTTTACAACCAAGAAAAATATATTTAAAAATAGCAGGAAGCAACAATTAATTCATATAGAGGAATTAACTAAAACTGAGAGTTTCAGTTAATTAATATTTGTAGTTGATTATAACTTTGCAAGGGGATTTTAGAAATATTAATACTTAATCTTATCTTACCCAAATTTCCTATTAACTTTAAACATGTGAAAAAAATAAATAAAATTTGAACATATAAGAAACTATAAAACTCACACGAAAACACAATCTACTTAAAAATTAGTCCAGAATCCTTATATTAATATTCATACATAGTTCAAGGAATTATAGTCATGATCAAAAGCTTATCACAAGGGTTCAACCCTTCATATTTTGAATTACATAATACTCATAGGTTTTCTTCAAAATATGTGGACTTAAGGTCAAAATATACTATAAAATATCTAATCCAATTGATTTCAATTTTTTTACAAAAATAGAACTATAAAATAGGAAATATGAACTAATTACACATATTGCACAGAATTTGAGGATTATTCCTAATGATCGGAGCTAAAAAGTTGTTTCTCTGTTTCTGACTCCAGAAATTTTTTTATCCGTTCCGGAAATTTTGCATCTTGTTGTTGAAACATATGTTGTATTCTCAGTCGATTAGCTCACATATTTTGTCCCATATTTACTGATTAGGAATATAAAACTTTACTAACTTCATGTATTATTCATCGACTTAAGTATAATTCTTAAAATTTGTTTTAGTTATGAGTAAATGTTTTACGTCATGTTGACTTAGTATATCATAACTTAAACCCTCCATGAAAGATTTTCCAGTGATGGTGTAGAAATTTGCTGAAAAATAAAGATTTATCCACTGAGATTATCCTGATCACACACTAATTTGAATTCATGTATAACACATAACCTCTTCTACAATTGATCATCAATATGCGGAAATAGAAACAACAGATGCGCACATATAACACAGTATGTATGGGGAAATATTATAGCTGAAAACCCCCAGCTATTTTGTATATTATATGAAAGAGAACATGTAACAATCTCAGTACAATACTCCTCACAAGTACTCAGTACTGTCTCCAAAAGTTACACACAAACTAGCTCAGTTTTGAACAAGTCACAGGTTCAAAACTCATCCACTAATTGCCTGCCTCTATTGTGCAATCCAAGTTGGTCTAATGAGAGATCCAAGTTCGAATCTCCTTGACTCCAACTGCGCAATCATCATTGGAAATCTCCTCCAATGCTTGTGCAAATCTCATGCACAACTGCTGTCGCAACTAATATCAAACTCACCCTTTCATCTACCTCTTCCACTGGTCTCCACTGAACTGTCCATGCACTGTAGTGAAATTATGTGTTCTTGAGTTGAATAATGAGTTAATAATTAGTGAATTAAATAATATTTAATTCACTCCACTCATTACTAGTTGATTAGCTAGTTAAACTAATCACAACTAGTTCAACTAAGTTAAACCGAACACAACTCCACTAACTGTCTCATCAACTCCACCAAACTCTGCCACTGAAGTCCTAACTGAAGTCAACCATGCATGAGCTCACCAAACCCCAAGGAATAGCGTAATTCCTTCTGTCAGATGCATGAACCACATCCGTAGCTCCAACTGAAGTGCTATAAGAGAATAAACTGAAGTTTAGAGTCCAAATATTATTAAGGGCTAATAATATTTGACTGACCTATTTTTAGACAGGCAGTCTAAAAATAGACTTCGACCCGTATGTCTAAAAATAGAGGTCCATATATTTTTACCAACTCGACCAATCATCCAAGAATATCATACTGCAACTCCTAGACCATGCTCCATATGTCTAAAAATAGACATAGTCTAAAAATAGACTTTGCGCTAAAAATAGCCTGCGGGCCCACTTAGTGAAGGCGACTTCATTTCACTAAGCTCCATCATCTTGTTGCATTTTCAACACTCCCTCTCAACAAGATATGGATTATCTGCAACCCCTATCCTGCCTCTGTGGAATTCGAATTTTCTCCTGGTGAGCGCCTTCATCAAGATGTCAGCATCCTGATCCTCCGTGGGAATATATGAAAGTAACATGATTCTCCGCTGCACACAATCTCTGATATGATGATACCGATGCCTGAAGTACTGCCACCTCAACTCATCCTCCTATCTGTACCATGATCCATATCCCGATGTGCCACTAAGATAACGCAATACATGCTTTCCTGCCTTCCAGAAGAGCTTGGTAGGCTTAACCATAGCTTGCGAAAGCTGGTTAACAGCATATCATATATCGGGTTGTGTATTGACCAAATACATAAGCGACCCCACCAACTGTCGATAGACAGTGGCATCCACTACCTCCGATGAAGTAGCATCCTCCTTCCTCCAACCACCAGGAAGAGGAGTATCAACAGGCTTGCAGCCATGCATGTTGAACCTCTCCAGTATCTCCTGGGCATACTTACCCTGAGAAACAAACAGTCCACCACTGCGCTGCCAAATCTCCAATCCAAGGAAATAATGAAGGAAGCCCAAGTCCTTCATCTCAAACTCTCTAGCAAGATCCTCCTTGCATGAAAGTGTCAACAGCTCATCACCCGTCAAAATCGGATCATCTACATACAGTACAATGATCAACAACTTCCCCTCGACCACAATCTGGTACAGGTTAGGATCCGCCTCACTCTTGGAGAATCCAATTCTGGTGAAATAACTGTCTATCCATGTGTACCAAGCACGAGGTGCTTGCTTCAGCCCGTATAGTGCTCTCTTGAGTCGGCAAACTTGCGACTCACTGCTGAAGATCTCGAAACCTTCAGGCTGCTCTATGTACACCTCCTCCTCAATGACTCCGTTGAGGAACGCAGTATTCACATCCATCTGATGGATGTGCCATCCCATCTGCGTTGAGAGAGCTAGGATCATCGGTATGGAAGAGTACCTTGCGACAGGTGCAAAGTTCTCCTCATAATCGATCCCCTTGATCTGTGAGAAGCCACGGGCAACAAATCTCGCCTTGTACTTCTCCACACTCCCGTCAGCCACCTGCTTCACTTTGTAGATCCATCGCGAACCCACCACTGATTTTCCCTCCGGTCTTGGGACAATCTCCCATGCAATGTTTTTGATAATCGAATCATACTCTTCCACCATGGCATCTACCCATGCGGGGTCCTCCACAGCTTCCTCGAAAGAGGATGGTTCTGTCACGACACATTTTCTCACAAGAGCCATGTATCCAGTGTACCAATCTGGTGACTGTCTCTGTCTGCGCTATGCTATAGGTGGTCCTACAACCCACTCTGCATCTTGAGCCAGTCGCTCAGCTTCTGTAGTGTGCTTGCGCCCTCTGATGGTTGGCGCTGCATGAGTGGTTTCTTCCACTCCATGATCTTCCTCTTGTGGATGATCCACATCCGGAAGCTCATCCTTAGGAACTAATAGCTCCTCATCTGCATGAAAGTGTGGCTCCCTCTCAAGCGAACACTTCATGGCTTTCTCCTCCTGAAATTTGATATCCCGTTGCACAACAGTCTTGCGACTGTCTGGAAAATACACCCAATAGTTGTGAGGTGTATCAGTGTACCCCACAAATATTCCAACCTCTGCGGTCGGATCCAGCTTCTTTCTGGCATCCTTTGTCACATGCATGTAGACAGGTGATCCAAAAATCCTCAAATGGGAAATGTCAGGTCTCTTACCAGAAAATGCCTCCTCCGGTGTACTCATGCCAAGTATCTTGGGAGGACAACGGTTCTGCACATATACTGCAGTATTGCATGCTTCAGCCCACAAGTGAAGGGGTAGGCCCTGATCATGCAACATCACTCATGCAGCACCCACGATCATTATGTTCTTCCGCTCAGCAACCCCTTTCTGCTGTGGGTTATGGGGTACGATGAGCTCTCTCCGAATCCCTTCTGTGCTGCAAAAGTCTTTGAATTCAGCAGAGATGAATTCACCACCATTGTCACTCCTAAGAGCCTTCACATGCTTCCCCGATTCCTTCTCAACCAGCGCCTTGAATTCACAGAACTTTGAATATGTCTCACTCTTCTTCTGCATGAAGAAGATCCAGCACTTCCAAGAGAAATCATCAACAAAGATCACATAGTACTTGTGCTTTGCTGTCGAAGCTACTGAGAAAGGACCACACACGTCTGTGTGAACTCTCTCAAGGATCGTCGTGGCATGAATATCCTTCTCGTGAAAGGTGGCTTTCACATATTTTCCCAAGGTACACCCCTTGCACTGATCTGAATGTGCAAGAGTTCCCTTAGGAAGCCCAGTAGAAATCTGCTACAGTATCTTCAAGGCTCCATGGTGAAGGTGGCCCAATCTCCTGTGCCATAGCTCGCCATCATCCCGGCTCACCACTTCTTCCGCCTTGCATGCCATTGTTGCACAACCATCTACTTGCAACTGATAAAGGATCTTGACTCGAACCCCTATCTTCCGGGTCTCTCTAGTTGTCTTATTGCGCAGGAAAGCCTTTCCTTCGCTAAAGACCACATCATACCCCTTGTCTTCCAACATCGCCACAGAGATCAGATTCTTCATCAATCCTGGAACATGCAATACTTCCTTCAATACAAAGGGTTTACCAGACTCCCTCTCAAATGAAATGGTACCGATACCGGTCGCACTGTATCTACCATCATCGCCCATCTCGATGTGCACTCCAAGATCTTTTTCCTCCAGATCTGAAAATAGATCTCGATCTCCTATCATGTGAAATGACGCACCACTATCCAAGAACCATACTGATCCCATCACACTTGAGACCAAGCATGCGATCAGTGAAAAATCCAGTTCGAACTGGGAGGCCAATGACTCTCCCGCTGCAGATCCAACGACCTTCTTATTTTTCTTCTTCTGCGGACAATTTGTGGCATAGTGTCCGTGCTGGTGACAGTGAAAACACTTCACCTTGGACATGTCTTGCTTCTTGCCTTTCGCACCATACTGAGAAGCTTTCTTGCTCTTCCCCTTCTTTTCTTTGGCAGCCAAAGCGCAATTTTCTTCATCAGATGCCTTTGATGAAGATCCGTCCCTCGTAGTCCGCCTTATCTCCTCTTGCATGAGATCCGCCCAAAATCGCTCCCATCCAGACAACTTCTTCCGACCATTGACAGAGTCCTGATAGGAATGCCAACTCTTCGAAAGACCAAGGAGAGCCAGGTCCACCAATTCCTCTTCATCGACAGTCACCCCCACACTTCCCAGCTCATCTCTGCATTGAGTGAACTTCGTGAGGTACTTGGTGATACTGTCGCCTTTCTCCATCTTAATGTTTCTGAGCTTATCTTTGAGTGCCATCTTCCTTTGGTCACTCTTGCTCTGGAACAGATCTGTCAACGCTTTCCACATAAAATATGGATAAGCTTTTCCATGCAGGCTGGATACAATGTGATCCTTTACGCCCTCCAACAAAATCCTTCGACATTTCGCCATCTTCTTTTGCCAAGCTTCAACTTCAGCAGGATCAGTAGGCTTTTGGACATCCATATCTACGAACTCCTTCAGTCCATTATCTTCTAATACTTCCTCCATCCGATATTTCCATGCAACATAATTCGAACTGCCCTCAAGGGCATACTCGAGTCGCAAACCGACGAAAGACATCTTTGCTTTTGACACCAAGAAAACAATCTGCTGCAAAATTCGAATTCCAAGCTCAAAAACTCAACTGCTTCTGGATCTGTGAGAAAAAATTATTTATAGCACAGAGATCGACTGTAAGGGCATTTACTGGATATATCACCTTTCAAGGAAAGGATGGATCCAGAGGCCACCTGGCCCGTTACAGACTCTGTCTACCGAAATAAAATTGTAATCACTGTAGTAGATCCGGATGATCAATTCGCTCCAATACCATGTAGAAATTTGCTGAATAATAAATATTTATCCACTGAGATTATCCTGATCACACACTAATTCAAATTCATGTATAACACATAACCTCTTCTACAATTGATCATCAATATGCAGAAATAGAAACAGTCGCATGTGCACATAAACACAATATGTAATGGGGAAAGCTTATAGCTGAAAACCCCCAGCTATTTTGTATATTATATGAAAGAGAACATGTAACAATCTCAGTACAATACTCCTCACAAGTACTCAGTACTGTCTCCAAAGGTTACACACAAACTAGCTTAGTTTTGAACAAGTCACAGGTTCAAAACTCATCCACTAATTGCATGCCTCTATTGCGCAATCCAAGTTGGTCTAATGAGAGATCCAAGTTTGAATCTCCTTGACTCCAACTGCGCAATCATCATTGGAAATCTCCTCCAATGCTTGTGCAAATCTCATGCACAACTGATGTCGCAACTAATAGAAAACTCACCCTTCCATCTACCTCTTCCACTGGTCTTCACTGAATTGTCCATGCACTGATGTTAAATGATGTGTTTTTGAGTTGAATAATGAGTTAATAGTTAGTGAATTAAATAATATTTAATTCACACCACTCATCACTAGTGTATTTGTCAGTTAGACTAAATACAATTAATTCAACTAAGTTAAACCGAACATAACTCCACCAACTATCTCATCAACTCCACCAAACTCCGCCACTTGAGTTCTAACTGAAGTCAATCATGCATGAGCTCACCAAACCCCTAGTAATAGTGTAATTCCTTCTGTCAGGTGCATGGGCCACATCCATAGCTCCAACTGAAGTGCTGTAAGAGAATAAACTGAAGTTTATAGTCCAAATATTATTAAGGGTAAATAATATTCGACTGACCTCTTTTTAGACAGGCAGTCTAAAAATAGACTTCGACCTGTATGTCGAAAAATAGAGGTCCATCTATTTTTACCAACTTTACCAATCATCCAAGAATAGCATACTGCAACTCCTAGACCATGCTCCATATGTCTAAAAATAGACTTTGCGCCAAAAATAGCCTGTGGGCCCACTTAGTGAAGGCGACTTCATTTCACTAAGCTCCATCATCTTGTTGCATTTTCAACAGATGGTCCCTTTGATTTTAGAAAATTTATCTTTATCCACTACTATGTCATGTAATATATGCTAATATTATTCAAGAGGAATTAATTTATCACCAATGCCTTGTAGACCTCGAAGTCCCTTTCGGTGTAAAATGTTAAATTTCTTGTGAAACTTCTTAACTTCAACTTCCAGATTATGACACTTATTCTCCAATTGTAGCATTAGGTTCCTTTTATTAAGGACCTTTCTCACCTCCAAGATAGCTTCAGCTCTATCCTAAATTTCACATTCTTTGAGATCTTCTTTTGTTTTTAAATTTATTACTTCAAATATCCTATTAGCATCCCCATGTTTTTGATCCACGTCTCTCTTCACTTCTGCCATTGTTTCCTTTGATTTCTACAATAATTCTTCCTGTTCAAAAATAATTTCTATAGAATGATACATATCAGTCATAGATTCATTAATATCTAACCAGATGCTTTCCTTTTCTTTAGAAATAGTTTGAGCCATTACTAATTCACTTTCATATATAGCTATTTGTTTTGTTAACTTAAAATTTATCTATATTTCAGCTACATAAGAATTATCAGTGTTCAGTTTTTGTTCTTGTAACTTCTGAAATTGTAAACATAGTTTTTAAATCTCTTGAAATTTTGTTGTCAAGTCTCCCATGGCCTTAGATAAACCTACAGCTAAATCACCTGTAATATTCCTAATTAGCTTTTAGCTAATTGAAATATTAAAATTTTCTTTTGTCATTTGGATAGATGAATAAGAGAGTAAGGGAAGCCATAAATATCCTTAGTAGGAATAAAACCACTTCTAATGTGAATGTGGATCATCTTATCAGTTGAATAAAACACTCCTATGTGTGAATAGAGGTTGAAGCATGTGGATGGGGTCATTTTTGACCAAATCAACAACGCTGGTATGGAGGGAGTGGAGAGTTAATGAGGGATAGTGCAGTGTTAGTAGGAGGGAGTCTCCATGAGAGTAGTAACTTTAATGTGTGGGTAAAGGGTGAGGAAGCTCACAAAGCATAAAAGGAAGGGGATGGCAGCCATAGAAGGCATTCTGACTATTTTTTATGTCTTGGCCTTTTATGACTTCTTGCACGCTTTAGCTTTTTAGTGGAGTCTGTTGTGTTGTTTAGCACAAGGGTGTTTCCGAGCAGAAATATCACCCTCATCCTCAGGGGACTTCGAGTGCCTAATCTGGAGAGGTCTATTGAGCTTCATTTCCACCATCTATAATTAGGCCAAGCTTCAACCATCATCTACAGCATAGTCTCCTTCAGGATTGTGTTGTTTTGCATAGCAGTAGCAATGAAGGATTAATAGATCCATTTCTGAGCTTGTTTTCCATTGGATGGAGAAACCCTTCATTCGGGAGGCTATACAGGAGGGTTGTTGAGCATAATTTTATCATCTGGCATCATGCCAAGCTGTTTCCATCACCTACAGTGTAGTCACCTTGAAAAAATACGTTATTTTATTAGGCAGTTGCAGTGGAGGGCTTAGTACCCCAATTTCTGATTTAGATTTCCAGTGAGGGGAGAATCCCTTCATCTAGAAAATATATTGGAGGATTATCAACCATTTCCATATCAAATCAACCACCCCTTATCAGTTTTCCAGTTGCAGAGTGTTATTAAGCCCCAGGGTTGTATTTCATCATTTTGTATTTTGTGTATTTCTAGAAACCTTTTCTGGGTTGTCTTGGAAATGTGCTTGGGAGATTAGATCTCTATTCCCATAACTTTTTGAGAATTATATCATTAGATATATATATTTCTATTTTCCAGTTATAGTTACAGTTACTAGGACTGCACTGTCTTGGTTCTCTGACATTTTGAGCAGTGGCAACATTTCATGTTTGGGTGTATTTGATCATTGGGGGCTTGTCTTTCCCATCTTGAGTGACTTGTACCTCAATATATTGTACATATTTAATGTTGATATACATAATTAAATTTATCTATGATTTTCTTGTGTTTGGTGCATTGATATTCACTGCATTTTTCTAGTTTATGTTCAATATTGCTACTTTTCCTATTTTGGAATATTACATCACCACAGTATGTGTCTAGTGGAACATTTGTTGTTGTCGATGTCCCTGTTGGTGAAGTACTTACAATAAAAGTTGCTGCTATGGGAATAAATGCTGAAACATTGAGTTTTTGTTCTTTCTCTTTTAATAATGTTTCCATTTTAGCTTCCATTTTCTGTATCTGGAGATTTTTTTCAATTATAATTTTGAACATGTTTGATTTGTCTACTTCCAATTTTCGAACTTCTTTGGTCTGTGGGTGTTTTGTAGTTGGAAGTTTCAAATACTTCCTCAATCCCTAGATATCAAAATTATTACTCTTTAACATTTCCTTGGTTGCTTTAATATCACCAGGATTATATCCCAAATTTATTACCAGATCTTCCATTGATTCGATCCTGGCATATTTATCCAGAGAGGAGATTTTCTCTGTATTTAACTATGAATTGATATTTTTCACTAAGGCCTATAGTTTTATTCTTTTCATGGCCGAACTTGTTAAGGTATAATAAATAATTTCCCCTTCCTTCTTATTCAAATAAATTTGGTCAATAGCATGGGTTTGTTTAGTGTCAAAGGAAAAAATATATGTCTTGTAGTATTATGCACTTTTATGGATTGGAACTTTGGGTTCTAAGAATGCTAGCTGAAATTGTCCCTTCTTTCTATCCATTTTAGAAAGAATTTTTTTTCCAAAACTCATAATATGTAGTGGCCTTAAGTTCCTCATTTTTCTTTTTGATTTATTTATATCTAGAAAAAATATTATGTTGTTCTCGACCCTACGTTACTGATCACATGGGAGAATCTATGGAGATATCCTCAAGGGCCTTGGAAACGTTGTTGTGTGAAATCATTTCAATGCCATTTTTTCTTGTTCCTCTAAATTATTTTCTTGAAATGGTTCCTCATGAGTGTTAGGTTTATTTCTTCTCTTGACTACTATAAAATTTGTTTCTTGAATCTCTAGCATTGAAGGAGATACATTTTCCCTTGGCCTCTTCGTTTCTTTTTCCTATAGAACTAGAGTTTGTGAAGTTGTTGGAATAACAACTTGTTCATACGCTTCTTGCAAAGTGTTCTCTTGCCACTCTTCTTGATTTAAATATTTTTCTATTTATGGTCTCGGTGTGTGTTCATAAAGAGTTGTCTTTTATTCAACTCTAAGTTTCTAAATAATACCCAAGGGATCATAATACTAGGTTGAGCTCAATTTTGACCTCATTTTATTTAATAAAGAATCTACCTCCTTTGTTTTTTCTCTATTCTAGACAACGAATGGTCCTACCTGTGCTTTTAATTTGAATCAAGACTTCTTATTACTAGAAACAAAGTGTAGATAATTCATGTTCATTATTTTTCTTATGTATTCTAGTGAAAAAATCCTGATTGGCACAAATTTAGGCAACCTATAAGGAGGTATCTCACATCCATAAATTATGATCTCTATGTAGTTATGGTAAAGATACTAGTCTCCTTTTTTTATTTGCTCACTGTGGTGAAGAATTCTTTTAATCTCAGGTGAAATATTTGGAATAGCATCACTACTAAGAAGAAATAAGGCCATATGTAAAAATTGTTTCACATACTCAGAGAATGATTATTCTTCTGTGTTCTTCCTCACCAAGGAAGTCCAATTAATTACGACTGGGGGTTTCCTTGTGTATCTAAACTTTGTAATGGAAATTTGAATCTATCTTCCTTGAAAAATAGGAGCTAGCGCACAAGGAATGACTAATTATTGAAGGCACTTTTAGTAGAAAACTTGAGGAATTGATCATGAATACAGTGTGCAAGAAATTCAATATAATTCAAAATATGTGATGGTCTCTTACTTGCTGAAAATACTGATAGAAAACCTATGATTACCTCATCAACCCATTGGTCACTTGGATAAAGTAACATACATGAAACGATGTAGATAACCTACCTAGACATATTTGGAAATATGGAAGAGGAGCGAGGTGAATTTGTTTGTGGTAATTCAAAATTTTCAGGCAATATTTTGCTTCTTTTGGAGAAGGTGATATTATGATATATTTCCATAAGAGAATCTATATAAAATGGATGCAAGGGAAATGTAAGCTTGACCTGAAGGCTTTGGAAAATTGACTCAAGGGTCACAGTAAACAAAACCTCATTTTTTTGGGAAATTACAACACTTGGGAAGTATCTAAAATTACACAAAGTGACAAACACTCGGAAGAAGTGGGTCTGAAGAAAGTTGAATTGAGGCAAGAAGGAGTCCCACATGATCAATTCATCGTTGGCATAAAGAAATTTCTAATTCTCCCAGTTGTGGAGTTCATAGTGGTCGAACTCACACTGGGTTTCATAGATATTATATTGTTTCTCAACCAAAGGAATATCATCTAAATTAATGACAGGGGGGATATTGGACTCTCTATTAATAATTTAGATTTTCCCTTTGAATATGACATGTTGAATAGTATCTTGGAGACAATTGCATCAAATTACTAGGAATTTGATGATCGTTGATGTGGAAAATGACTACAAGTCGATAGAAGTCAAACATTAGTTGCATTGCTACAAGAGGATAAGAAGAAAGGAATTTCAATGACAGTGGCATAATTTATAACTCATTCGGATAAGTTTACGATTTTTTCCATTGATGTGTGTGCAACAATTACCACAAGTGACACAATGTCAAATCGATCAAATCAATAAATTTTATTCCAATATAATTAATTAATTCATTATTAACTTTTAAAGAAATGATTAATATAATTAACCAAACTTACAGTGGTATTTTAATGAGTATGCCCATACTTTAGGATTTCGATATTTTTTTCATGTTTTTCATATATATATATATATATATATATATATATATTAAATCCCATTTATTTTATTTTTTTTCCTATTTTTTATTTTTCTTATTTATTTTCTTTTGTATTTCTTTTCTTTTCAATAATTTTCTATATTTTTTATTTCTTTATTTTTCAACATAAAAGTAAATGGAAAATATAACATGATAAAAATAAGTTACAACAATGTAATTATTGTTCCTTTTACTTCATATATTCGAGAACATTTCTTGATGTTATTTCTTCAAGATTAAGAGAACATTGATTGAATACATAAGCATACAAATTATTTTGATGCATCAATCATACATATTCAGAGTCACTAAAGCTGAAGAAAATTAAGAAATTCTAACAATGAAAAAATATACTTTGAGCTAGACTCATATTTAAAGTGCTTTGACTTGGTATGTATATTTTAAGATATATCATATGCATTTTGAACGTGCTTATTCACTTTCTCATATATAAATTTTTTCACAAGATTTTTGTATTCAAAGATAAGCGTGAATGATGGAACAAATTGATGGTATCTTTCATGATGAAGATGGATTGGTTTAGATCACTTCTATGGTTGTCTCAAAGTCTTGAAGAAATTATTTTATGTAACAATCATCTTTTACCCCCCTTTGCTCATGATCTCTTAGGATTTGGTTCAGGATTTAATTTCTAGTAGTGCTCCTCATCATGCCCATATTTATTCTAATGAGTGCAAGATGGATTTTATTCCTTTCTCATTTTTGTCGTTTTCTTCATTATATGGTCGTCTTGTTCATGCTTTCCCTTGTTTCTAATATGTATTTATATGACACTAGATAATCATCTAGATTAGTGGATCAAACAATAACAATGAATGTTGAAGATAATTCTGTCGTGATAATCTATTTTATCAAATTTTTTGGTGAGTCTAAAGGAATATTCAATGTCAATCCTTGCTTCCTAAAATCTTCTATAAAAACTTTGAACATTCATAACTTTACCTTGTCTCAAATCTTTCCACTCCATCACGATTTTTTTCTTATAACCTAATGGGTAACATTTCCTCTGAGCGCATATGTCAGCCTAGGACCATCATGGAAAGTTACTGTAATACTTGCTACCTTTCAAGTTATCTTTGCAACATAGAAGGTTTTCTTCTTATTTGAAGAGATAACAATTGAATATTTTCTTCATCAACTTTCATCTATTGTATATGACAATAGACTTTGATCTATCTAATCCATTTGTTTACCTTCTTTGGACTAGATTCTCAATTAAACATGGTTAAGTCAAATTTGACATCTAACTTTAAAAATGAATTTTTAGAATCATTTTTTTCTGATGAATATTTAGTTATTAATGAGAGAGAATAGCTTGATATTTAAGATGTATATTTAATATGTTTTCCCCCACCACCTTGGTGTATTGACCCATTATCGTTTGTTGTAGATCCCTCTTTCTTTCCCTCTTTTTTCATTCTTCTTTTATAATATACAAACAAATTTTCATATGATTTAAAATTTGGTAGAAGGCCTTATGGAAATCTCACTCATTCTCTTTGCACATGTAATTATCCTCCATTTTCTTTCTTCATGTTGCACGTCCAATCTCATGGTTAGTTTTTTCCTTCGCCATCTTTGAGATTAGCCCTGGTAAGTATTCACACATACAATTCACATTAGAGAAGATTGCTTTGATACCAACATGATCCATGATATTTTATTTAGTGATTTTAAATGAAATTTATTAAATACTATGAAAAAATAAATGAAATATCCATGAAGAAGTGATACAGAATGAATAAAATATAGAAAATGAACCAAGATTGTTAACGAAGTTCACTGACATTGTGTTAACTATGTCTCCAGACCTAGATTAAAATTGTAGAGGACACTAAATTATCTAAATAAAATAATGGAAAATACAAGAAAACACGTCACACCTGGGGGTGACCCAAAAATACGATGCTCAAACTACAACATACTCCATATCAATAGCTCTACTTTGAAATTATGAAACTTTAGAGTAAAAATAATACCATTGTCTAACATGTGCAAGGTTTCCTTGAATTTAATGCCAAGAATTTGATGACACTTGTGAGATTCTGCCATAAGCCCTCATATATACACCTCAAATCCAAATTCTCACTGCACAAGTGGATTCCTTGTGAAATTTCGAGAAAAACGAGTATAAATATGACCAGGTTTTGAACCTCCAAAAATTTTTTGCTACAATAGTTCACAATTTTCCAAAAACATTCACTTATTATATTCCCTAGAATATTTTATGGAATATTCTCCAAAATATTCCTTGGGATCTATGCTCATACATGCCCCCCTTGGCTTATGTGTTGAGTGTTAGTTCACAACCTAGCTCTTCTTCATTCTTTTCTCACAGGTTTCCCCTTTTTGTAGAATGGCATGGTTATATATTTTAGATATATTTCGACATGCATACAATGAAAGCCCATTCCAATGGTGCATTGGTTTCCATGTAAAATTAATACATTGGTTATTTGGGTGACTAGGTTGATAACATAATGTATATATATGGTATAAAAATGACGTTATGTTATAACCAATGATGCATACCAATAAAATACCTTCACTCATCTGTATTTGGTTATGCCATCGTACAATCCTTTAAGGCCATGTGTCAACCCTTCATAGGGCCACATGGTGACTTTTCATAAGGCCATGTGTCAGCCTTTCATAGGGCCACATGGTGATTTTTCAGAAGGCCATGTGGTGGATTATAACTAGCCATTTGGCCTCATCCTGGTAGGATCATGTATTTATCCTTGACTAAGCCACGTGGTGACTTCTCATTGGCCACTCATCATACCACATGTCAAGACCAAATTCTACCACATCAGATACCAACTCAACCCCTTCCATGTTAGCATACATTTTCCATGTTAGTTGTATGACCATGCGAAATAGTTTGACCAAAACTTTGACTAAACATAAATTTTTCATAAGGAATTTGATTGAGGTGTCATTCAATTCATTGGAATTTTCTCGATGAGATACATGACTTGGTGTTGTTTTTTTTCTGATATTTTAGGACTTCATCTTTTGAGCCATTTTCGATCCTTTGGATCATTTATCTTCAAACAAGAAAAGCATTTTTCTCAAGAAGAATTCTCCTTATACTTGGATTGGGTGCAACCTATTTAGGTTGGGGCTTGATAATATTGTAAGAATATGTGTAAGGGAAGATGTGGCTTACAAATTTATCTTAATGTGTTATGATGGACCCTATTAGGGCCATTTTTCTATGAATAGGACAACCTACAATATTCTTCAAGTAGGATACTACTGGCTTACCCTTAATTGATATTACGAGAGATACATTGCACAATTTGATGAAATTCAAAGTATGGGGAAAGATACTCAAAGGAATGAGATTCCTTTACAACCTCAAGTGATTTCTGAGAAATTTTAGAAGTGGAGCACGACATTCATTAGCCCTATTCATCCTCCATATAAAAAACATAAGTATATATTTATGTGCAAAAACTATATAACGAAGTGGTTTTAGGTGAAACAATAGAACAAAAGGTAGCATCGTTATTAAGGGAAAACATATTCTATATTTTTTTTTCACAAAAGAACTGGAGATAGACTAGGGTTCTCAATTCACTTCCAATCTGATAAAGGTGATCATAAGGCAACATCATATTAAACATAGAAAATATACCCCATATCACACTTAAACAAATGGGAAAGTGGAGATGACTAATAGAGGACTGGAAAGGACTCTAACTAAGGTAGTTAGCAGTAGAAAAAAATATTGGGTGGAAAGGCTTGTTAAGGCCACTTGGTCCTACAACATCACTTTAGAAAACACTCCTGGGTTCACCGTAGTTGAGTTGGTCTATGGAAAGAAGGCACTATTATCAATTGAGTTTGAGTACAATACACTAATAATGGCAGCACAACTTGACATGGATATCACCAAAGATAAGAAGAGAGACTGTAGAAACTAAATGCACTTGATGAGCTCTTGCATGGTTTAATGCACATTGAAGTGATCCAGCTGCAAAGGAAAGTGTAGCATGATAAAAACGCTATGGATATAACCTTCCAAGTGTTGGGTATGTGTTATATTTGTTCCATGATTATTAGCACGCGTGAGGGGGTCACAGGGGGTAGGTAGCCCCTTGCGCGGGGTCCAGGGTAGCGCCCTAGGAAAAAAAAAGGTTGGACCCTATTTTTCGATTGACAGACCCGCCCATGGTTCTGTGCATGGGTTTTCACATGATTTTGGGGCATGATGGTTTTCAGCCCCTAGTATTTTGTAAATCCGTTCAAGGGGAATACGGTTATGTTCTAATCAAGGGTTAGTGGATTGGGGTTTACGAATGCTTCAACATTTTTATATATGTGTTGTAAAACTAAAAGGAATGTAATGAAAAATCAAGCTCGTAGTCTCGATTTAGGATACAGGGTAAAATATTTGTGTATATTTTTTTTATGTTTTATTCTCTCGCTATTTTTTATTTTATGTTTTTAACATTTGTTTGAAAATAATTTCTATACAGGGTTAAAACCTACATTTGGTATCAGAGTTGTTTCGGCTTCAAGGGGATGCCTTTGCTGTTGAGGGGTTTTTTGCTCGGGCCTGTGGTAGACCCTGTTCAGTGGGAGATCTACGAGATAGATCCTTACTATGAAAGAAGATGGTGAGCAGTGGAAAGACAGAGATCGAGAAATTTAATGCTCCAAGTTTTGAGTTATGGAAGCTCAAGATGGAGGATTTGTTGGTGGATAAAGATCAGTGGATCGTGGTAGATTCGAGTATTAAACCAATAGAAATGTGAGATGAAGACTAGAAGAAGTTGGATCGGATGGAAAAGAGAAAAATACAGTTTTGTATCTCAGATTCGCTATTGTTGAATGTATCTAGGGGAAGCTATGGTGAATATTTGGTGGGACAAGCTAGGGAATTTGTACCAATCTAAGTCTCTGGTGAACAAATTGTTCCTGCGGAAAATGTTGTATACCCTTGGGGTGAAGAATGGAGACTCAGTGATAGAGCATCTAAATTCCTTCAATATTGTGTTAAGTCAGTTTTCATCTGTTGATATTAAAATATCATATGAATATAAGTGCATCAGTCTGTTGTGTTCTCTACTAGATTCATGGGATAGTCTGGTTATTGCAATAGGTAGCAATACAACTTCCTTGAATTTTGATGAAATTGTCTTAGCCTTGCTATTGGAGGAAATGAGACAGAGAAATATGGAGGGCCAGAATGGAGATGCCTTATCTGTACGAGGAAGGTCCCAGAAAGAAACAAAAATAAGTTTTCGAGTGGGAGATCTAAATCTCCAGGAAAGTTTATAAAGGTGTGCTGGAAATGTAGAAAGGAAGGGAACTAAAAAAATGACTGCAGATCTAAAGCTCCTGAGAAAGGAAATGGATCTGATGATGCTCCTTCTACAGAGGCAAAAACCACCTCAGATGAAGATGGGGATGTGTATTTGGCTTCTTCTTCAAATACACATTTATATCATGAGGCATGGTTGATTGACTTAGGTGCATCCTTTCACTTCACTCCCCATAGGGAGTGGTTTTTCAAGTATGAGAAGTATGATGGTGGTGATGTCTTCTTAGGGGATGATAAGAAGGCCAAAATCTTCAGATGTGGAAAATTCAAGCTGAAGTTGCAAGGTGGAAGGATTAGAACACTTCCTCGTGTTCTCCATATTCATGCATGGGCCAAAAATTAGATTTCTATAAGTAAGATGGATGGTGCAGGTGTAAAAATAGTGTTCGATAAAGATACCTAAAATATGGTTTGGGGAGCACTGGTATTAACGTGGGGAGTTTCGATTGGAAATCTGTACAAGCTTCAGGGTAGCAGTATTATTGATGGGTGTAAAAATTATGTGGTTCCTGAAAGTAGATCGGAAAGCCTATAGGTCTCTAGAGAAAATACCATGCTATGGCATCAAAGGCTTGGACATATTGGAGAGAAGGGCCTTCGGATAGTACATGGAAATGGTATGATAGAAGGTATATCTAATTTCTCTCTGGATTTCGATTTTTTTGAACATTGTGTATATGGGAAGCAAAATCGTGTGACTTTTCAATCTGGTGCTAAGAGGGTGAAAAATATATTAGATCTTGTGCACAATGATGTGTTTGGACCTATGTCGGTTCCATCACTGGGTAAGTTTGTGTACTATGTCTCATTCATATATGAGTTCTCAAGGAATAAATGGATATATTTCTTGAGGAAGAAATCTGAATTCTTTGACAGATTTAAAGAATTTAAGGCTCTGGTGGAAAACGAGGCAGAGAAGAAAATATAGGTTCTAAGGACAGATAACGGTGGAGATTTCTGCAAGAAGTAATTTGAAGAGTTATGTAAGAAGTGTGGTATATCGCAGAATAATACTACTCCATACACACCTTAGAAAAATGGAGTTGCAGAAAGAATGAACAAAACGTTGATGGAAAAGGAAGGAATCATGCTCACTGGTACTGAGTTAGGACAAGAATTCTGGGTAGAAGCAATGGAGACTGCATGTTACCTGGTTAATAGGTCACCTTCTTTAGTGTTGGAGGATAAGAATCCACATGAGGTATGGACTGGTAAGAAACCCTCTCAAGGGTATATGGATGTGATGCATATGTACATATTCCAAAGGAGAAAAGGACCAAGTTGGATAATAAATTTGAAAGGTGCATCATTATTTTGTATAAGGATGGTTTAAAAGGTTACAAGCTTTGGAATCCAAAAACAAGGAAGGTAGTATAGATTCGAGATGTGGTGTTTAGAGAGGTGAAAGAAGTTGTTAAACATGAAGTCCTACCGAATTAACCTGATAAGATAGAGTTTGAGATAAAGGAGGATGAATAAGAATCTACAACCGAAGAATATTGAAAAGAGGAAGAGTCGCAAACTCCAGTTGTGAGAAGGTAATTTAAGGAAAGAAGGCAGCGAGAAAGGTATAGTCCATCAAATTTTTCTTTAACCGTCACTGATGATGATCCCAGAACTGTCAGGGAGGAAGTGGATTCAAAGGATGGAAAACTATGGAAGGAGGCCATGGTTGATGAAATGGAATCCTTGCATAAAAATGAGGCATGGGATCTGGTGGAGTTTCCAGCTGGAAGGAATCCCATCAAGAGCAAATAGGTTTTTAAGAAAAAGAATAATGAAGAAGGCAAGGTGGAGAAATACAAAGCTCGGTTTTTGGAAAAATGTTATTCCCAAGTGCATGGAATTTATTTTGGTGATATTTTTTCTCTTGTTGCCAAGGTTTCTTCTATTATATTAATTTTATCTGTTGTTGTTGCTTTTCATTTGGAGGTAGAAAAAATTGATGTGAAGACAACATTTCTTCACAGGTACCTCGAAGAGGAGGTCTACATAAAGAAACGTGAATGCTTTATGGTGAAGGGTAAGAAAGAACTAGTATGCAGGTTCAAAAGGTCTTTGTATAGGTTAAAACAATCACCAAGGATGTGGTATCAGAAATTTGATACCTATATACAGGGACTTGGCTTCACCAGATGCAAAGAGGATCATTGTGTTTATTTTGAATTAATTGGTTACCATTTTATTTATTTTGTCTTGTATGTGGATGATATGTTGTTGATTGGAAATGACAAAGAAATTATCCAAGATTTGAAGACACAATTGTTCTCCAAATTTGACATGAAAGATATTGGTGCTGCAAACTATATTTTGGGCATTGAAATTAAGAGCTATCAGGCAAATATTAAACTCTATTTAAACTAGAGGAAGTATGTCGAGACAATATTGCAGAGGATCAATATGCAGAATAGTAAACCAGTGAAGTTTCCTATTCTTTTAGGTGTAAACCTATCTGCTAAACAGTGTCCCAAGGCACAAAAATAAGAGGAGGATATGTCCCATGTTCCATATGCAAGTGCAATGGGTAGCCTGATGTATGCAATGGTCTATACTACACCATAAATTTCACATGAAATGGGATTATTGATCAGGTTTATGTCAAAACCACGGAAGGAGAATTGGATGACAGTGAAATTTGTTTTCAGATATTTGCGTGGCACTAGTGATTATGGTTTGTGCTACCAGGGAAGAATAGGATTGGATAGATTTCTGGACATCCATGGTTTTGTTGATGCAGACTGAGTTGGAGATATTGACCAAATTATATCTATAAGTGGGTATGTGTTTAGCCTATTTGGAGGTGCAGTCATTTGGATGAGTAAAAGACAGCCTGTAGTGGCTCTTTCAACTACAGAGGAAGACTACATGGCAAAGACTGATGCAAGCAAGGAAGCAGTTTGGTTGCAGAGATTGTATTCAAGTATGGGTTTTGGTGCAGTGAGCTATAAGGATATACTATGATATGCAAAGTGAAATTTTCTTGGCTAAGAATCCTGCTTATAATTTAAATACAAAGCACATTGATGTTCAATATCACTTTGTGAGAGATATGGTTGATGATAAAAGTGTGTTGCTGGTAAAGGTGGAAACTTTGAAGAATGTTGCAGATGGATTGACGAAGTCTGCAGGCACTCAGAATTTAACTTGGTGTAGAGAAACAATGGGTGTTACAGAGCTATACTAATGACTAAACTCTCATGTGGCCCCCTGCATAAATAAAACAACAAGTGGGAGAATGTTGGGTATGTGTTATGTTCTTTCGACAATTAGTTGCATGCACAGGGGGGTCATAGGGGGGCGATAGCTCCCCCTATACATTATGTCGAGCACAACAGGTGAGGTTAGACGAGGTGGGTAGCCCCCTGCGTGTGGTCTAGGGCAGTGCCTTGGGAAAAAAAAAATTTGACCCTTTTTTTCGGTAGCTAGACCCGCCCATGGTTTTTTGCATGGGTTTGCACATGGTGTTGGGGCATGATGGTTTTCGACCCCTGGTATTTTGTAGATCTGGTCAAGGGAAGTACGATTATGTTCTAATCCAATGTTAATGGATTTGGGTTTATGAATGCTTCAGCATATATATATATGTGTGTGTGTGTGTGTGTGTGTGTGTGTGTGTGTGTGTGTGTTGTGACACTAAAAGGAATATAATGAAAAATCAAGCCCGTAGTCTTGATTTTGGATCCAGGGGAAAATATCTGTGTATATATGTTTCATGTTTTATTCTCTCGTTATTGTTTATTTTCAGTTTTTAAGATTCGTTTGCAAATATACCTACACCAAGAGGATGATTGGGCCCTATTAAATGAATCCAAGCTCAAATATCTGAAAGAAAAATTCATGACAAAATGACTGGGACCTTTTCTGGTTGAAAAATGCCATGATAATGTCTTAGTTCAAATGAGGACAATTGATGAAGAATAGATTCCACTTCCAGTGAATGGCTACATATTGAAATTTTATAGGAAGCCCCTCTTAAGGGTCTAGTTTAATGATTCAATAAGAAAATATTTGAATTTTATTGAAAGAATTATATATCCCAATCCATTTAGCCTCTGATAAAAAAAGCAAAAGAGAAAAAATTTTAAAAATAAAAAGGAAAAAATAGTAAAAACGACATGTGAAAAACTCCCTTGAGGCAGGCTCATGGGACAAAATCCACTAAGGTGTTATGTGAGTGTGAAGAAAATAAATAAAACAAAAAAATTAAAATATCCCCATGTTAAAACCTCCCTTGAGTTAGCTAGGGGAGACCCAGTAAAGCTAAAAAGCTCCATGAGGAAACTAGTGGGCCTCAGAATAAAATAAAAAAAGAAAAAAAACGAAAAAGAAAAAGAAAAATATGGAAACAAAAAAAATAAAAATCTCCTTTTATCTATTCTGATAAATGTGTAGGTACAATATAGAACCAACAACAAGACAAACAAACTAGCATGGAATTACCAATTCACTCACCTTTAGAGAAATCAGGAAGCTTCTCCACACCCTTTTAATCCATTCCGACACTGTTACTAAGGTTCACCAATCGTTCTCGAGTCTTCCATTTATTTTTATTCATTGTCTTAAGTTATCATAGGAAGATCTTGCACTATTACAAGATACCACAAAACATATAAAAAAATCGCAAGGATAAAGTTTTTTTACCCTGTAAGCCAGAGTAAGATACATAGGTCTCTCTAACATCCATACACTTCATCAACACTTGTCACCTTCCATTCTGACCTTTGTTGTCACTTACTCTTCATTCATAGTATCCCACCATTTCCATTTTTCCTATCAGTCACAAGTAAAAAACTTCCCATCACCACCAACAACTTCCCTCCGAATTATCAAAATTCTGTGAGGGGTCCAACAAGAAAAATCATGAGCCTAAGGATATTTTATGACTACTACAAGATACATGCAATCTTGTGGTAGCCTTTAGAAGCCCAACAGGCCCAGGAATATGATATGTTTAGAAGGACAACATATTTCACCTTCTTTAGAGGAAAAGAAAATCTATATATAGAAACTAAATGATCTCCTATAGGATGATATAAGATCTCTAGCCACCTACAACAACAATACTTCAGCCACCAATATCAAAGTTATCTAGAGAACTAGCAACATCATTGAGAAGATTATAAAATATCTCTAGAAGCAGGAATAAGGACTATCATACCTCCCGACATAGAGTACTTAAAGACTTCAAC
The DNA here is from genome assembly GCA_034641835.2 of Pinus albicaulis. Classification (NCBI taxonomy): domain Eukaryota; kingdom Viridiplantae; phylum Streptophyta; class Pinopsida; order Pinales; family Pinaceae; genus Pinus; species Pinus albicaulis. The sequence continues at coordinate 1,049,616,381 of CM076574.1, read as the reverse complement.
AAAATCCTCAAAGGTGGCCTCAACATTTACACCAACAACATCCATAACACCTACAAGAGACATTGAAGGTAGGGCATAGGTGTGGATCTCTCAAACCTCACCCTTCAATCCTATTATATCTTGAGAAAGAATTAAAATTGTAAGAATGAATTTTTTCATTTATTTGGTAGAGAAACCTCGGCCATATCTAGCAGTGAACTTAACTTTTATCCAAAAGACACTAATATGTGTGGGAGAGGAATAATAAAAAAAAAGAAGGCTCGAGAGGGGAGGCCATTATATCTTACTTGTCATGGAACATGGGGAATGAGGAGGTAGATGGGTTTCAAATCACCATTAGACACTGATCCCAACACCTAAAAAAATGGCCACCTAATTTGTGTCCCTTTGAGCCTATTTTGCATACAAATATGTTTTAAAACTCCAATGAGACCCTACCATTACAACAAGAGATCAACTCAACTACAATATTTCCAACAAAATATTCTAGAGGAACCTAGAGGAATCTACAAGAGACTCGAAAATCACTACAGGAAGGAAAATTTTTCCCAATAAGGTAATCAAGGCCTCAAGAAAAAGAATATATCTTCAAGGGAAATGTAAGTGAAACATTTTCCTCACTTACATTTGATGTAAGTGTTCCAAATAAAATCTCAATCATAATAAAAACCCTCTCCATTTTACAGTGTGAATTATAATATATAAAATAGTTGGTTGGGATAAGTATTTAATTAATAATATCATGTGGAAAATGAGCAAGGGGTGTATGATGTAATTTTTCCTCTCCCCGACCTTGGAAAAAACTTTCAAATTTTCTCTACTACAACATTTCCCATTATACAGTAAACCTAAGCTCATGCAGAAACAACAGAAAATTTCCTACTTGTTCTAAAGAGTTATATTAGGACAGGGGGCATATTTAATAGGAGAGAGCAAATAGACACCTCAATAATTCATTAGAGCCCTGAGGTTAGAGACATTTTTGAAAGTTTCCATTGGCTATGTTTTTTCAGAAATTGAGGTTTAAATGATGAAGTAGCTCATAAATTTTCCTCAAATCTTCAACAACCAAAATGGAATGAGGTAATTACTATGTTTAGAGGCACAATAATCTATCTAAATCAATATCTCATTATTAGGATCACCATTCTTCCCAAAGGAGTCAGCTGGAGTAAATATGAGAGACCTAAGGAAATCACTGCTAAAAAAACAAAATCTCCAAAAAAACAACCTATGGAGGATAATATTAATGGAGATAAAAGATAAATCCTAGCACACCCATGTGATTAGGTGGCTTACCATATCCTCAAATAAATTTCATGAGTATGGTTGCTCAAAATTGTTTATGCTTACTCACTTAGGTTGTTCTACCAACTAAGGTTTCAAGTGGACTTACCTCCTCAGGAAAGACTCAATATTTGATACTTTCTCCTTCAGTCCCTAAAGGAGATAAGAATAATAGTAAAATGGGGAAAAAATAACTATCTAGTGGTAGAAACAATGTAACTCGAGAAACTACTAAGAGGGGTGGTGAATCAACAGTGTGTCCAAATTATACAATTTTCACAAATTAACTCTACAATCCCTTTAGATTTTATTTTTTTTCATGAGAAACAATTTTTTTTTTATGTAAACATAACATCACTTGCATTAGAGCAGCACATATACACAAGAAACTAATCTTCCTTTCATAACAAGCTTCAAGTTTGATCACATCATGGCCCAACAACATACCACTTGTAGGTTTATCCACTACCATTGAAATGAACTTCTATCCTTGCTCTTTTATCATCTACCACTGAAAGGGAATACTTCCCCTTCTCATTTACTAGTACCCACTAGAAGGGAAACTTTTCCTTGATCTTTTATTAGTCTCTTTTGAAAGGGACTCTTTCCCCCAAATATTTACTAGCACCCACTAGAAGGAGTTTCTACCCCTGATCTACAAGCTACCACTTGTTGTGCCTGTTAATCCATATTTCATCCATTTTCATACTCAGTTAAATAGGCTTATTACCTAATAAAAAAATAAATTCTTCCACTATAATTACTCACCAAAATTACCGCAAACATCTTCATCAATCCCTTCTTGTTGATACAATGACCATCACCTTCAACATTTTATGATTACTGATAAAAACATCATACCTTTCTTACCAACAACATCAACACCTCAACATCATTCTACTTTTAATAAAATTATGTTGCACATAAAACAACAACAACCATCTCCTTCTTTCAGTCAAGATCTATTGCAATCCATGCCTCATACTTTCACCAATAGCTCCAGTAACTCTTCGTTGTCCAAACCTATCCAACAACTAGCAACTCTTGCACAATTTTTTGCTCTCCACAATTCCTACATCCCTTATAGCACACTCACTGCTTCTCACCTCTCACACAACCACATTCTTTTATTCAAAATTTTCCTTTAAAGGAATTCTTGACATATAAGTTTTAATTTGAACTTTGGTTAAATTCCTTCAAATTTACTACATGGTTTTCTTATTTTTTTCCTCTATGTTGTTCACAAAATTGTCTTTTGTAGTTAAAAACTAAAACTATGAGTTTTCTTGCTCAAATATGCTATTCTAGAATTTTACAGGATTTAGATGAGCTTATGCTATTTTTAACTGCAGTTAAATTTGGATTAACTACTAAAATTTTCTCTTTAACAGGTAGTTCCACCAAATCAAGTTCTTGACTCATTTATACCATCATCGAGATTCAATATCCACCATGATTTTTCACTTCTAATTGTTATTTCCATGCACAAAACTTTGTTGTAGCCCAAAAGGCCTTTGAAAATCCTTTCAATTAAAAAACCAAATGTTGCCAATTTTTTTGAATTAGCCTTTAGGCACCTTTTCCACTAGAATCTTCCCATTATCTTCCATAGGACGATTCTCTGCAACCACTAGCTAAGGCACTAGGAGCTAAGTCATTTCAATTACTATTGGGATAATTTTTCTTTTATTAATGGCTTTGCATCATTGGTCTCACCTCTATGTTAGGCAACCAAGGACCAACCCAAATGTCGGAGATGCTTTGTTTCTCGACCGTTTTATTTTCTATGTGAAAAAATCCAGGGGGCTAGCGCTTAGTTGATCTTAGAGCCTCTGCAAGTCTTTTATTTCCTTTGCTCCCTTTGTTTTTTATGTGAAATAGTCTAGGGTTTGGTTGAGGCACTTAGCACAGAACCCCTAGTCTCGAGTGTTGCATGGAATCAACGCCTGATGCTAAAGGAGGAGCCATCTTTAACCAGGTGCATCCCCACACCATTGGAAATGAGCTCACTACTAAGAGGGGGGGGGGGGTGAATCAATAGTGTGAGGGTTAATTAAATTTTTGAATCTTTTTATCAAAACAACCAAGAATTATTAACCCATCAGCTAACATAGGAACAAATATAAAATCAACATGTATAAACACCATGAACATGAACATTAGAAGACACAAGTTTTTTGTGGGAAACCCCTCTCTAGGGTAAGAAACCAACCACTGCTCTACTTCTCAAATCTTCTATTATGATGAAAAAACATTATATACAGAAGATAACACCCAGTTGATGGAGTATATGACTACTAAGACAATTTGCTACCAATCATTAGTCATAAAGACTCTTCTCTCGCGACTCTATGAACAACAATTCGTTGGAAGCTACCACGACCAACAAGCGTTGCCCAATTCTATTGGATTATAGATAAATTTCTTCTCGTATTGATATGTCTACCAGAAGGCAACCACCTTGTCTACACACTTTGTCTTATGAAGGATGAGCATCCTAAACACCTCCATGTGAACCTCGTTTCATGCATTTTCAAACTGGGCTCTCAAACTTGCTCAACATGAGGAACCTAATACCCTATCTCTGATCTGATATGAAAATGACAAACCGATGTACACACACAACTCAAAATAACTACAAATGTATAATTGTCTATGCAAAAGTAATGTATCACTCTGTCACTTCTTCTGTAGACTCACATAATTATTCCACACTCTCACACAAAATACTCACAAGAATATATGTTAAAATATCCTCAAAAATATCCAATCAATACCTTGGGAAATTACCATTGCTATCCCAATATCATGGACACCTATTGGAATCCAAAATAGTAATGAAAATCCTCTAGGTTGAGGAGAGATGGCAGCAAGAAGATCTAGGGTTTCACGATTTGGTTTATGCATTTGTTCATCGGCTGCCCCTCATGGCGGCACCAAATGCTACAATGGTTATGGGCCAGTGGAGATACTGGACTGGTTTTGGGGCTACTCACTCCCTACTGTGGCCGACATTCAACTCCCCATCGAACACCTTGCCAGGTATCATTGACATCACACCCGCAACGGCCATGGACTGCTTCATCGACACCCCACCTACATATGCATTCGAGGTGGCATTTCCGTGTTCAATGCTCATGGGATCTATGGCTTGGTTTCAGGGGCTTTCACCTGAAGCTCGTGGTCACCAGTTGGGAGGTGGTACTCTATGACCCACGATACACTATACATGCTCTAGAATTTATTGGTGAAAGAGGGCCCAACGCTCTGTTTTTTTGTCGATTTGTCTAGCTCTAGTTTAAAACATTGAACAGAGCCCTGCTTTGGAACCAGACACGTATTGGCCTCTATTTCTGCAGATAGAATAGAAACAAAGAAGTGTCGTAGCTCGAACCAGAGAAAAGGTGAATCGGGTAAGTAATAATCGCTTTCAGATTATTATAAAACACCCTGTGGGGAATAGCTTTTTAGTTTGGATATAGGATACAAATGAAGTTATGGACCTGAAGAAAAATATCTGGCTATCCACTGGATATCCATGTCATTTGCAGTCCCTAATTCATTGTGGGAAAGTTTTACAAGATACCAGCACAGTCAAAGAATACACCATTTTCCCTAGCTCCACCATTTACCTCAATCTGAGACTGAGAGGTGGATCAGCTGGGAAGAATAGATATCAAGTACCCAGGGGACCTAATACATCCAAAAATTACTTACCAAAAGGTCCCTCTTACAGGAACATATTACAGGGGAAAAATAAAACAGCATCTCCAATAGTACCAGCAGAGAATGGCCTCAAGCATTACATTGTGGAACAAATAAATCATGTGCCAGAACTGTTCATAGATATTCCAAAGATTGATGAACATCGATCCAAATTCAAATCTCAGGCACTAATATGCAGATTGAATTCCTTCTGGTCCAAACCAATAGATCTCTTTCATTGGATCTTCACCAACTGGACTATTGATTGTGATATCCATCTCTGTTCCAAGGGCCTTTTCATTGTCAAGTTCTTATCCTCGGAGGCCAAAGACATCATACATGGGGCAGAACCATGGTTCTGGGGATCCACTGGGATATTCACCATATCATGGTTTCCTGAATTTGATGCTAATACTATGGAGGTCACCAGAATGTTGGTTTGGGTTTGGCTATACAACCTACCACTTCATTTCTGGAATGAAGTTGTTCTTGCAGGCATAGGAAACATCATCGAGAGATACATAAAAACTGATACCCAAAATTTGGAGGAGAATATCTACACTTTTGCATGAATCTATGTGGAAGTGGACCTCAGTAAAGGGATTCCAGAGTGCATTCAACTAAATCACAAACAACAAAAAGAGACTCAGCATCTTGACTATGAAAACACGACATTCAGATGCAGAATATGCAGGAACACCAGGCATTTGCAAAACACATGTCCAGAAGAAAAACGAGACACCAAAAAAAAAAAAAAATACAAGGAAAGCTACCAAGGGCTGGCAACTTCCTTCAGAAGAACCAGGGCAGGAGCTGGATGAAGAAGAGGACGCACCCATCCCAAATGAAAACACCTAGACAACACCTGAATCGGAGACACAAGAACAAGAGATGCAAGATCTTGCTGAAATTACCACTACGGCCCAGCTGAATATGGACCATGGGGCACCTGACAATGGAGGAATCAAAAGACAACATAACTCAAATACATCAGATTCGGATAAGGACAATGGAGCAACCACAGTAGAAAATCAGCTCGCCCTTATATCTGCTACGCCAACACAAGGTCCTTGGCACAAGGTTGAAAAGAATAAAGGGAGAAAAGTGTAATTTCTCCCCATATATATGATGCTATGATGTAACCTATTAGCTTCTATTTTGACTTTTATCTGCAAAGTGTAACATGTGATTTTGTTTTCATTAATAAAATTATGAAATTTTCCTTTGTGAAAATCATGGACACCTATAACATAGTAAACTACATGTCAATACCACAGGTAAATAGCATGGTTATTCCAATACCATGGACCCCTATACCATGGTAATATCCAAGCCAATAACATAGGCATATACCATGGTAACACTAATACCTATCGTGCCAAAACCATGTGCCAACCTGTACCACACACAAACCAATACCAGGGAAATGATACCATACTAATACCAATACATGTAATGCTAATACCAAGGTAATCACCCTGCAACTAACAATTCAAGAAACATAAACATAATGTATGTAACACCATCCATCAAGAAGTACATTTATCACTCAAGCTACCTGAACACAATCACCTAGACATAAGCAAGTCTGTCACAAACCAATATGGTTCAAAACCATTTATCACACTCATCTACACTCAAGCCAACTGCAACACATGCCTAGTTTGAAATCAATGCCAACAATCAATCATTTCAGCAACATATTCACCAACAAATGCATCATCAATGCGAACAATCTCCCCCTTTTTCATTGATGGCAAACCAAGTTGAACCATCCAACTGACGTTGAACTCTGAAATCGATCTCCTCATGCACTCCCCCTTTAACATCAATGGTAAATGGATCATCTCAATAATGATGGAACTAAAAAAAAGAAAAAAAATCCCCTTGGACATCAGTTGGGTCTCAAAAATAAATAACCATAAATCACTCACTCCTCATAGCAACATGAAACAGTAGCAATCTCTCCTAAAGCAGTAGCAGCAAGAAAAATCAACAACACTTCTCCAAAGAAGATAGCAGCAACAAATCATAATCACCAACAACTACATCCTCTACTCAATAGAAACAAACTCATATATGTATCCAAGTAGCAGCAAAATCAATCAATAACTCCAACCACTTCACTTCTCAACCATAAAACAACAACAATATAAGATGAGAAACACTCTCTCCATCAACATCATCAACAACATAACAGAACCATCATCACCATCATCTCAAGAAACAGATGATCATAAAGGAAGGGATCATCCAACATATAAGAGATATTCTCCCCTTGAGAATCATCATGATCCTGCATTAAAAAACATTTTTACTGAAGGCTACATCAGATGAACTAGAGGACCGACTCTTTACCAATGGAGTAAAAGGTTATGCAGTGCACATGAGACATGACTCTTCCCATTACCAAACAATGATATCATGGACTCAAAAACTTTAACACATGATTACAAGGATTTATATACATCTTACATGGCTTCAAATGACTCTACATTATGACTTCACAAGTCATGACCAGAAAAATTTGGCATTTATTACAAGCCCTCAAAAGTGTGATAAATAGTTGTTAGGCACACAACGCTGACATCACAGCATATGAAAATTACATTAATACATTTCTTGACACACTTTTCCTCTAAAAATAAGAAACAAAACTCAGCAATATGATAATTTACTGAGAAATAGATATATCTCCAGCATAATCAATATCATTCATCTACAAGTCAGAAATATTCCGATCCAAGATAAAACTAAAGTATAAAGGTATGCAAATATCATTTATATTTTTCCACATCAATCCTGCAATACAAACATGTCATGTTCCCTACATCAACACACAACAAACTCGGATCTCTTATCTCTACCAACAGTAATTAATCTTAGCTATATAATTCTTAGCAATACAAATTATCTGCAATTTATATTGTCAATGAATAAGATATGCATCATCTTTGTCATTAATATGATACAACACCTGATGTTAGGCTTGTTCATTTTTCAAACAAACTTTGAACTCTGATGATAACACATCTTGGATCAATATTGGTCAATTTTTTTATTATCAATATGGTCCTCAAGCTCCTTCATACATCTCTTCATGCCTTAAAGAGTGGTATCATGAGTTATATACCAATATAGCATTTACAGCCCCTCAACGGTATGCACTTGCAATGGCTCCATATCTTTCATTCCATTCTATAGATCCCTTCGAGAATGGACATGATTGATTTGAAGTTCTTTTCATGCACACTCAATATGACCCTTCTCACGCATTCGAACAAAAATATTATCATGTTGTTTTTGCTTAATAAATTATTGCCATTCTCCGAGTATTTAAATAAAATGAACATGTACCATGTTGTGCATAATGAAATAACAATCATGATGCTAAAAATTAAGGGTTACTAGATTCATTGAATTCATTTACCACATCCATTAAATTTTGAACAAATCCGTACAAAAAAAAAACTAAAGTAGATATTTTCCATGTTTTTCACAAAGCATATTAAAATCTTACTCCTTTGTACTGTGATCGACTCATAATCCCAATATTATTTGGGGAAAATAAAATTGATATCGGCATATACGCGGGCCTTGGACATGATACTAGGCTTCCTGATCTCTTTACCTATTTTTTGCGCCAAACTAGATAATGTTTCTCTTTTGCATTTTTGACCACAACACAAGTTTGTCTCTGTGAATCTCCCTTCTTCTTAAATGGGGTAATCAAATCAAGGATGCCTAAAGCTCACAATGATGCTACTACTAAAGTGACCACATTCATAGCCTCTCATTTTTTTTAACTGCACACATGATCCATGGCTTCTCCTCCTTTCTAACATCATTCTCTGCTTTCATGGCTTCTCCTCCTTTCTGACATCATTCTCTGCTTTTTGACCTACTCACAGCACTTGAACAAGAACCCATACGAGCACACCAACTCGACACCTTCCCAAACATTGCACACAATGATTTGAAGGAATATTCAAGGAAATTGGCTAAGTGATGGATCTCACACCCTTAGAGAAAAAAAATTATTAGCCACTAGTAGTTCCTCTTAAATCCATACCATTTCATGTAGCTCCAATCCAACTATAAAACAAACTATGGGTATCAATATGCCAATAGTCCAACAAATATCGCTCTCCTCTAGAATTTCAGCTGAACATGCTTCTCATGTTTAAACCATGCATGTTCACAATTCCCTGCTGAGAATACATGCTTCCTACCATCATTAAGGTTGTAATTACCACTTATGAAATTCCTGTGAGGAGAAAGATACTTCACATGATCGTTTCCATACAACTTATCACCTAGTTCACTGAAACCGCTTGCACCGGCAGGTCGAGCTTTCTATTGTGCAAAATTCCATTACATCACAACCATTGGTTCTACGCATATACCCTAGGAGAGCTCTTGAAATTTATGAATACAATAAATAGAGGAAAATATGTTTCTCCACAACAGAGACACTACAACAAATTGCGGAAATTAAACAGTCATATACATAGACAGTGTAATAAACACAATATGAACGAAATTCGTTTTTCTATTCAACTCTCTCATAATGAAATTACATTCAACTTATATCAAAATGGATAAAGCCTGTAAAACCTAAATCTATTTAATGCAATTCAATTGTTGAACGGATTTTCAACAACCATTTGTAATTGGGCTGTCATGATACCCATATCTTCATTAAAAATGGTACACATACCGTATTCTGAATTATATAGGAAAACACGTAAAAATGCATTCAAACACAAAGACTAGCAGACTTCAAATTTTATCGGTTCTGGCTCTGAAACATCATCATGTCTGGCCCCTTATTATATTTCGATGGTATTAAAATTTAACATATGGCGCTATCCATTAAACGTTGTGAACTGCGATGTGCGATAGTGACATGGCACATATCGCATCACACCCAAAATAACATAGCCTGCAGGCGTTGCGGGAAAACTTAAATTTGTGCGATTGCGATATGCGATAGCTATACCACATCGCAAAACATATAATATAACTTGCGGGCAGTGGAAGGTAAAGTTAAAAACTTGCCATTGCAACCTTGTAGGCGGTAAAGGTGTAGGTGGGTCCCGCCGATATCGCATCAGCGGAGAAATAAGTTTCATTGCAGATTTAAATGGTAAGTGATAAATTTTGCGGTGTGTGGTATGCGGGCGGTAAACAAAGGTAAGTGTGGTAAGAAAAATACAAAGGGATAAGCGGAAAATATGATGCAGTAAAGATATGTGTGTCCTGTCAATATTGCATCGGCAGGGATTTATCTTAACAACAGAATGACTTATGGGTAAATTATAAAAGTTGCGGGAAACGAAGTGCGGGAAAATGGTAAGTCAATGCGGTGGTTGAAAACAATAAATGTAGAGGATGGCTTGGTACTTGGTTTGCTTTTGGTTGCATGGAAATGCCTCCAGATCTCGGATCCGCTCCTTTTCCTTCTCTGCTGTCAAAAATTGATGAAGTTGTGGATTGCACCACTGTTTATTCATGGCAGTGGTAGGAAGTAAAATTCCAACAAGAGCATCTACTATCAGATAGGGTAATAACATAGATTTGAAAGGAAAGAGAGATTCATTCTTCTCATGCGTGTAATAGAGTGATAAAATTGATCATTGAAATCTGTATACTTCGGCAAGTGGTAGGATTGAACCAACCATTTGATAAGGCTTTTAACACTTATTTATTTTCTAGGCGCTCTTCCTTTTAACATGATCCATCATTTTCCTTTTCGATGGAAATTTATCTTATATTTTAGAAATTTTAACAAATCTCACTAGTCTATAATGTGCAAACTATGATATATTTGTAAAAATATTAAAATTTTTAATAAATTTATATATAGTATTTATATATTTTTGACCATATTTAAGTTAAAATAATTTCATATTGTAAAAATTGAGCAAATCATTTTTAGAAATAAAAGGAAATTAAAGAATTTCTTTTGTAAAAACCATGAAAAATTAACCTAGCCTCTAAAATTTTCTATGTCCATAATAAGACGCTTTGGAAATTTGGTTTGGAAATTTGGTATTTTTGAAAAATATTAATTTGTTCGCTAAAACAACTCCAAAATTTCGTGAAATTATTGATTCGAGACAAATTCACATGTTAGAAAGCTTACCAATATTTCATTAGAAGCTACTTACTGAAAATTGGCTAACACATCATTGAACAAAAATGGTTTGGTCTTTCAGCTATTAGTCCATTTAGATTTTGCATAGCACATGCGCACCTGATCAATTAATTACACACCACATTAGTGTATTTTACATCAGTATTCCATTATTATTTTTTAATCCATGATTTCACTCTTCTTAGTTATCCGTCTTATGCTTATATCTACCCATATCGTGTTAGATATACTCTTTTCGCTCAGATGTGTCAACGCATAGTCAGGCTAGCAAGGCCAAACACAATATGTCCCCTCTCCATTCCAACATCGATTCATCAACAAAAAATCCATCACCCCTTCTCTTTCCTTTTTCGCCATTAGATAATCAATATTTATCTTTCATTCCAGGAAGCAGAGGCATGGCGCAAGATACCACGAGCTTGAGGATCTTCTTGACATAAACAAGACGCATACGAAAATTTTCGACGGTGGGGAAGGTAGCATAATTGAGGGATATCAACTCTTGCTCACTCATCTACTTCAATGCATCATCATTATCAAGACAATAACTCAATTCACATTTTATTAGGCCAAATCAACCCCTTTTGGATCCATCAATGCATTTAATACAAGCAATTACAGATTTCGATTAATTCTCTGAAGTACTAGATCTAGAAACGGTACCGTCATTTATCATATTTTCCCACTTCCAACAATTTTTATGATTTCCTTTCACCATGCAAAAAGTTTTATGCACAATTTTTTTTAATCAAAACATGCCTCTACACATAAACGTGTAGTAGATCTATTTGGAGAGCCAAAACACCACCCCAACAAAACTATGGGTAGTCACAATAGAATCAAACATCTGCTTAGAATGTTGGAATTTCTAAGAATTCTAGAATGATAATTGAGAGAATAATACTCCCTTTCTAACACAGAGAATATCTAGACATAGATTACAGAATAAAAAATTTATTTCCATTTCATTAACAGAACTAAAAACTAATACGAAATGATAGATTTCTTCCTCTCTGGAGGGATTCACCAAATATGATTGACACTGCTACAGACGCAGTGCTCTCAAAACTCTTCTGTCTCTCAAAATGCACAAACAGTGCTCTGTTATGGTTCACTGAGTTTTTCTCTCCCTGTGGGCTTACACAATGATACAACACAACAATACAATAATCTCTTACAATACAATGCAATAAAATACTTTTTATATGCCGCGGATTTTGTAAAACATAAAAACAAAAATAAAATGAAAATACATTGCGAAACATAAAAATTTAACCTAAATCTTCTTTGGCGCGATATACGAGTTGAGCCCACTTCGCAATCGGCGATTGGCGGAACAATTATGTGCCGAAAAACAAAATTGCGATTGTGAAAATCTCATCGGCAAAAAATCAAATGGCAAAACGACTTGAAAAATGAAGTTGCGATGTTGCGACTGTGATTGCATCGCATCGCAAACATTCAGCGGAACACAATCATATGGAGGATAACACTTTGCGACGAGCGATTGCAATTTGTGATTGTGGTGGGACCACATCGCATCGCATCGCAAACACTCAATCGGCGGAAACACTTTTTCGGATGCGGAACATTAGAACGTTCCTTTTGCGATTTACGATTGCGAGTGTGATCGCATCGCATCACATCGAAACTTTTCGATATCAACAAGACACTTAATCATAAAACTTTCGATTGCGATCGACAGTGAAGTGGTGGGGACCACTATCACGTGTCTCATTCAAAACTTAAAATACTTTGACGTTTAAGTAATATTTCTTCATTTTTGGTTGTTGAGGGCTTAAAAGCCCGAAAAGACTTCTATTTAATAAAACTCTACTCTTGTGTGGTTTGAACCACAAAAGTCTTCATTTCTCTGCAAAAATGGCTACACCCATACAAACATAACTTCTCATCTGCAAACTCGGCTGCTGCCCATCAAACATTAATTCCATCCTTACGGTTTTCTCCATTCAAGAGAAATGTACAGTGTTGTTCACTCAACCTTCTGCTACTCTCCTTGTTGTACTCTGTTTTTACCTACATGGGGTACGCAGGTGACTTTAATATTTTCAACACTCCCCCTTAAAGTTAGTTGATGGGTTATTAGTCATACCCAAGAATTTTCTTAAATATTCAAAAGTCTTTTGCCCCAATGGCTTTGTCAAAATATCTGCAAATTGCTCCTATATTCTACAATGTTGTAAAACAATTTCTCCATTGTTCACCAATTCTATGATATAGTGAAACTTGGCATCTATGTGCTTCATTCTCTTGTGATCCAGGTGGATATCGGTGGTCACCTGCCTATTCCACTTGGGGCCCCACCATTGTCTCTTTTAGTTTTTCATTTTTGGCACAACTTACTGTTTTTAGCAGTTTTTCGGGTCCTGAACTTTTGGAACCGTTTTGAGGCTGTAAACGACATTTTTTGGGAAAATAGAGAACAACATGGGTTGATGGACCATGTTTATCGTTCACAATTTGTAGTCCTTGGATAGATATTTCTAACGAGGTATGGTACATGTCAAACGGAGATCGTATGCCAAAAATATGGGACGCCCATGGGGGACAAAAGGAAAGATGAGGGAGCAGGAGATCCTATAAAAATATTGCTCAAGGAAGCCATAGAAAAAAAAAGGAACGCGATGATGGATAAATTTGCCTAGATCCTTCAACAGCTACCCACCAGCGGCGCATCTGCATCCAGCAGCCACTCTGGAGGTGCGACTCGTTTTAAGGTACAAGTAAATTTTGACATTCCCATATTTGAGGGTCAAATAGATGCAGATGTCGTAGATAGATGGTTGAATCTATTAGAAGGATATTTCTTGGTTCATGACTTTTCCGACAGGGAGAAGATTATTTTTGCACTCCTCAAAGCTACCCCCCATGTCAAGGACTGGTGGAAAACCCATTGTGAGAAAAAGGACGAGACAAAACACTCTCTGTTCTCGACCGTACCCACTTGGAACTCTTTACGAGACACCATCAAGGAACAATACTATCCCGTGGGGAGCTATGAGGACAATTACATACAATGGACCACGCTGCGACAACAAAGGGATCAAGATGTGCATGAGCTGACAAATCTGTTCCATACCCTACGCACCAAGTTGGGTATCAAATATTCATAGAAACATCTAATACTAAATTATCGCAGTTGTCTGCACAGATACATTTAGGAGGAAATGGAGTTCCTTGACATCTCCTCACTTGGTACGACATACCGATATGCTACAAAGATTGAGAAAAAATTCAAGCAGAAGAAGCGAGACTTTGGATCTGCGAATCAAAAGCAAGGGAAGGGTGCTCCCAAACTGTAGAACAAAGGATAGAGCCAAGGTATGGTGACTGAAGACAACCTGTCGAAGCCAAAATCAAAGAACAATACCACAAAGCCAAAGAAGGACATGGGAAAGTGGTGTGAGTTCCATAAGAGTTCCGCTCATAACACAAGTGAGTGTCGGGCCAAGCAGTTGCTAGTGGCCAAGATGAGGGCTTCTGAGTCAGATGCATGCTCCGACTCTAAATCAAAACCTGACAAGGGGAATGAAAAAGGGCAAGAGATTATTGATGTGGAGCCTAATGCCACTGTTGCCACTACAAAGATCCAGAAGGAGGAACCAGAAGATCCAAAGGAGGAGGAATGTATCTTCCAATCCTAGATGTGGGTAAAGGGCTCCCCACTACAGTTCATTGTCGACAATGGGAGCCAAAAGAACCTCGTTTCAGTAGATGCCGTGAAGCAGTTGGGCTTGTCGACCACAGCTCACCCACATCCATACACCATCGGGTGGCTTCACCAAGGATGAGATCTCCATGTCAGCCAGTAGTGCCGCCTTTCCTATAGCAGCAAGCCCTTCACGGATGAGGTATTATGTGATGTTGCTCCTATTGATTTTTCTGATGTATTATTAGGATAGCCATACTTGTGGAAGTGTCATGCTATGTATGAGTCTCGCCCTTGCACTGTTATTGTTACTTTTGGAAATAAGTTGTAAAGGATACCAGAGGTACCACCTCCTGCCGCTATCTCTTTGGTTACTACAAAACAATGCAGTAAGCTCATTTCCCAAACCAGGAAATTCGTTTTCCTGATGATCTGCCTCCAGGGCAAGAAGAATATGTTGGCCATGACCTCCAGACAGGGCTCCTCTTCATGACAACAACAAATGGATAAGGTTGTGGAGGAATACGGGGACATCTTCACCTTACCCACAGGGGTTCCTCTGCACTGTCAGGTCAAGCACTCGATTGATCTGACCCCAGGTGTGCCAGTACCCAATGGACCGATCTATCGACGCTCTGTTCTTGAGAATGATGAAATCAAGAGGTAGATTCAGGAACTACTGCATAAAGGTCACATCCGACGAAGTTCATCGCCTTGTGGGAGCCCGATCGTGTTGGTACAGAAGAAGGATGGGACGTGGAGACTCTGTTTTGACTATCAAGTGTTGAATAAGATCACTGTCTGGAATAGGTACCCGAACCCATGGATTGATGACCTTCTAGACCAACTCAAAGGTGCAAAATATTTTAGCAAGATCGATTTGAAGTCTGGGTATCACCAGGTACCAACTAAACCCTCCGATGTGTGGAAGTATGCCTTCAAAGCCAAGGAAGGCCTTTTCGAATGATTGGTCATGCCTTTCAAGTTGACGAATGCTCCCGCAACCTTCATGAGGATGATGGAGGATATCTTGTGGCGATTCACCAACTCATTTGTAGTGGTGTACTTGGATGACATTCTGATCTTCAGCCAGACTTGCGAAGAGCACCTTCACCACATCCGACAAGTCCTCCAAACATTGCGGTAACACAAGTTGTGTGCCAATTTGGAGAAGTGCACTTTTAGCATGACCCAGCTTCAATATCTGGGATACATTCTTGATGAAAGGGGGGTGCATGTGGATCCAACCAAGATCCAAGTCATTCGAGATTGGCTAGCCCCAACCACTATAACAGAGTTTCGCATCTTTCTGGGTCTTGCTAATTTCTACTGTAGGTTCGTGTTGGGATTCTCTCATATCACTTGTCCCTTGAGTCAAGTCACCAAGGGAGGAGTGAGAGAAAAATTCTTTTTGTCAGAACCTCAACAGAAGGAATTCAAAGAATTGAAAAATCGCCTCTGTTCTACCCCAGTGCTCACATTACCAGACTTGCAAAAACCATTTGAGATCAAGACAAATGCCTCTGACTATGCTATTGGGGCAGTTCTTACTCAACAGGGACATCCAGTGGAATATCACAATGAGACATTGTCTGACACAATTCGCAAATATCCCACTTATGACAAAGAAATGTATTCCATTGTGCAAGCTTGTCGAAAATGGAAGCATTACATTTTGGGGAAGGAAACAATCATCCACACAGACCATCGGCCCCTGCAGTTCATACAAACACAAGGGAAGTTGCATAATTATCGCCATCAGAAGTGGTCCACATATCTGCAACAACTTCATTTGAACATCAAGTACAAGAAGGGTAGCACCAATAATGTTGCAGACTACCTCAGCCGACCCCCAATCGTGGCGCTCACCACCGTTCTCAACTCTTATGGGCACGAGACTTCTGATTGGCCGCTTCTCTATGAGAGCGACCCAGAATTTGGCCACACTTACAAGGCACTCTTGGGGGGTAGGCAAGTTCCAAATTTTCACCTCTAAGATGAACTTTTATGTCACCTGGGACACCTTTGTGTTCCTTCAAGCGAGTGTGCCATGGTGATATAGGAAGCACACTATAGTCAAGTCGTTGGGATTTTCGGGGTCGAGAAAATAGTAGTTGTACTGCAGAAATATTTCTATTGGCCAAACCTTCAAAAGGATGTCAAGAAGCACATCAGATCCTGCACTGCCTGTGCCAATTCCAAATCGACCATCAAGAAGAAAGACCTATATACTCCACTACCTACCCCTATTCGACCTTGGGAATCCATCTCCATGGACTACATGTCAAGCCTGCCTTCTACTAAGCATGGAAATGACTTTTTTTTCATGGTCGTCGATAGATTCTCGAAGATGGCCATTATGGCAGCCTGTAAGAAGAATATCACAGGAGAAGCCACTACTAAACTCTTCTTTGAATGAGTGTGGTTGCACTTTGGGATCCCACAGTCTATCATATCAGATCGGGATAATAGGTTCCTCGGCACATTTTGGTCCAGCCTCTGGTCAATGTTGGACACCAAGCTCACCAAGTCCACAACTTTCCATCCCCAAACAGATGGCCAGAAAAAGGTCGTCAACAGAATGATTGTACACATTCTACGCATGTACAATTCAAAGCATCCACGCACATGGGACGAGAGCCTCCCCTATGTACAACATAGTTATAATTGGACTCTCCACAGTTCAATCGGCCATAACCCCTTTCAGGTGGGCTTGGGATTCCAACCACTATGTCCCATTGACGTAGCCATGCCATTTGCAGCTACTCAGGTCGATTTGGCTCATGTCCAGTCTGAAGTTGACAAAGAAAATAGCTTCATCGAGTGCATTCAACACATCCGCCAATAGTTTCATGACATATTTGATAGAGCCAATGCTAAGTAAAAGCAATGCCATGATCAACAATGGGTTCCACACAACTTCCAAGTGGGCGACAATGTATGGATACATTTGCAGAAGGAGCGGCTCACTAGACCCCACCACAAGCTTCACCTGCTCCGATACAGGCCATACACCATCACCAAGGCTATAAGGAACAATGCCTTCAAGCTCATTATTCTACCATTCCTTGGTCTATACCCAGTATTCAATGTGGACCGCCTTCGTCCTTACTTCCCACCTCTACTGGACACCTCTGACATTGCAGAACAACTCACACCAAAAGAGTTAAACCCAGACTGTATGGAACAAGCCACCACAGATTGTATCATAAACATGCAAATCAAGAACACTCACCAACAAAATATCTAACTGTATCAGGTTGTCAAAGCTAGCCAGCTCCTACACCAAGGAAAGTGGTTCACAAGAGACCAAGTTCAGCAGAAATTTCCTCATCTCATGGACGAACTTAACGCAATGGGGACCATTTCTTCCTAAGGGGGAGGAATGATCTAGGTGGATATTGGTGGTCACCCACCTATTCCACTTGGGGCCCCACCATTTTCTCTTTCAATTTTTCAGTTTCGGCACAACTTACTATTTTTAGCAGTTTTTCGAGTCCTGAACTTCTAGAGCCATTTTGAGGCCCCTAAACGATGTTTTTTGGGAAAACGGAGAGCAACATGGGCCCATGGACTTATGTTTCTTGTTCAAAATTTGTATTCCTTGGATAGATCTTTCTAACGAGGTATGGTATGCGTCAAACGGAGATCGTATGCCAAATTTACGCCCGTGGGAAGTTGAAACACCAGTTTACCTAAGTGGGGCCCATAGTTTTGGTGCTTCATCTCCGAGGGATAGGGTTTTCGCTGTTTATGATTTCCCATTGTTTCTAAATAATAAATAGGCCCTCGAGCCTCATTTTAACTCAGTTTATAGGCATGTAGCTACCACATCTCTTCTCAGAGATAACTACCAGCGCCCTAGCTAGTTTTATTTCCATTCTATCTGTAAGAAAATTTCAGTTCTTTTATATTAATGAAATGAAGTGTAATTCCGCTGCATATTTGTATTTATGGTTATATGTTTATTCTGTTGCGTTCCTACATAAATCCATATCATCTTGTGAAACACATAATTCTTTGATAATGCAATAGCTGAGTTGTTGTCACAATATATCACTGTGCCCTTTACCTGTTCTTGACACAAATTCGTCAACATTCTTCTCATCCATACTGCTTGACACGCTGCTGCTATAGCTGCCACAGACTCTGCCTCTGCTGTAGAAAATGCTACAATAGGTTGTCTCTTAGAAGCCCATGAAATGTCTCTTGAACTCATTGTTGGGGTCCTGTGTTTTGATAGATTGGTTTACCAAAAGACAAGGCAACATACAAACCGAACTTTAGAGCTCTAGGATCTAGCCCTCCTAGTCTCAGAGAGGGATCTCTCAATATATTTATAAATATGTGTCTTGGAAGTTTTAGAAGTTTATTTTAGGCTAGTTATGAAGTTCAAGGTTGTTTGTTTTTTTTTGGTTGGACAAGTATGTTTCATGTGGTATAGATAGAGCATGGAAATCTACAAGCCATTGGGCAATGGAGTCATGTGAAGTCCGAAAAGTTTTGACTAAGAAGGAAGGGAAACCAAAGGGAAAATCTAACTTGGTCTAGGGTCTGTTGAATAATATAGGTGAAATGGAATGGACATTAAGGACTAAGAGTGAACAACAAACTAAACCCTTTCACAATGGCTTAAAGGATTCGGGGAACACCCTATTTCCTCCTTCAAATTCACCTTTGAGAGTTTAACCAACAGAACATACAATTTCATTCAAAGAAGAGGGAACACCTTAGACATATAGGGCTGCAATTATACAGGCCTTCAACACAATGATAACAATAAAGAACAGAGGGTATGATTGAGACAAACCTCGACATTAAACTGCAAGCATTAATAATCAAAGGTAGACTTCAGACATAATATTCAGTGGTAAAGAAAGAGGGAATGCCTAAAAAATCTTTGACACAACCGAATTAACCATTTCTAAAGTAAAACAAACTAAATATAATAGAGCTATTAGAGTACCCTGTCACATTCAGTAGAAGAAAACATATAAACAGTGAAGGATAAATAGGTTAGAGGTGCTTCTAAGATACATTTCTCTACCTAAACGTTTTGTCCTACTGTAAGAAAAGCATGATGGAACAAAGTGGAAACACAGGGAGTAACATAGACAATAATAAGTACATCACCAAACCAGGCTCATGGATCTGATGGCCCAGCCTCCCTCATCAACAAAAAAACACATATCTTCACACTCCTTCAGAACACCAAAGCTTCTTCAAAGCAGCAATATGTATTACTTTAGAAATCACAAAATGGCAACCCTTTACAATTTCTTCTTCGGGGATTCTTATAGGGGAATGAATAATAGCAGGAGTAGATACAAATTAAATGGATCCATTAAGACAGAGTGGCAGATGCGTCAACGCCCATTCTTCTTAATGGCTCTGTTTTGTACTCTGTAGTCTAGTTTAGAGGTCTCTGTCAGGTCGATATTGACCTCAGATGTGTTCTTGAAGTCCTTCTGGCTATTTGGAACTCTGCGCTGCCTTCTGGAATTAACCTGGATCGAAGGGTTTTCAGGCCTCTCCATGCCTCCATAACTGTTGTTTGACAATCTTAAAGAAGCTTCTGTCAGTGAAATAATATTGAAGGGCTCGAGGAGGCATGAATACTTCTGTAGGAAGGTGTCCTTTTGGAGAAATGGTGCTCTACTAACATTAAACATAGATATGGCTTTGTTTCATGTGCTTGGTCTTCTAACTATGTATTATCCTCTGAAATAAGGATTATAACACTTGATCTTCAATTACGGGCTTAAATCCTTTAATCCTTGCCGCTGATACACTGGTCTCTGCTGCATCGGCCATATCTGTATTTTGAATCACAGTCATTGTGATTATGGAACACAGGGTGATTTAATCACTCTATGAAAACCTACGCCATAAAATAAACCAATTATAAAACCCATGGGGCAGTGGTGGAGAGATGCTGTGGAGGCCTGCAGGAATGGTGGCGCGACAGAAGAAAATGAGGTTAGGGCCTTTGAATTGAAATACAAAGGGAAAAGCACTTAAATGCAATGAAATGGGCTGAGGAACTGGTGGGACCTGACACGGGTAGAGGGCGATTTGATATGAACCGTCAGATCCCGAGAGATCAAAAGTTGCGATCTAATCGCATCGGAGCAAAGCGAGGCCAAAAATCTGATGGAGAAATATGAATGAACGAGGCGATGCAATGAGGACCTTAGATTTGGCATGGATGGATGGCTCAGATCGGATCAGGAGTCGTCAATCGGCCATCGCCAATAGGGGATGCGAAGGGTGGCGCGTTTTGGAACTTGCGATTAGCGATGCCCCGATTTTGCGATAGCCATCGGATCGGGTGGTAAATTGACGATTGGCGGGAAACCAAAGGGTGAAAGGATCCAGGAAATGGGTGTGACAAGAGAGAAGCATTGACCATCGGATCTTAACCGATCAACGGTCGGGATCACGGTGGAAGTTCACGGAACAAAGCCATCGCATCGAAACTTATCAAGTGCAACACAGAAAACACGCTCCTCCGAATGTTTTGATTGTGATTAGTGCCCAGGACTTTGGCACATGGTCTCAGGCGCAAGGCACATGGGGAAGTGGTCAAGGGGGTTCGCCTAAAAGGGGCTTAGCCTGTTATATGGAAAATGGAAGCTTTTTAAGCCAAAGGAGGATTTTTAAGGCTAAAAGAGGAAATCGGTAGAGGGACAAAGGGACTATTAAACCAAACAAAGTGTATTTGGAGGGTTTAAAAGGGAATTTAGGATGATTTGAAAGGTAAGTGGGGGAGTTAGAAAGGGAGAAAAGGTGATGAAGGAAAAGGTATAAGGAGAATGAAATAAGAGGGAAAAGGCCTTTTGGGCATTCTTCTTCACAACAGAGAGGCTTTTTAACTGGAAACAGTAGTGATGTTTTATCAAAGGACAAAGGCACAAGGAGGCTTTCAAGGATGATGTGTTTTCAGAGGAAATGCATTCCTTGACGCCTCATAAAAAATTTTAGCCCCTTGTTTTCTTGTCAAAAAATTCATAGGGGGCTAACAGTGGCTCCACATGGGGATGGCTTCTTCTTGAAGGAGTCAAGAATTCAGAGAATGATCTTTGGTGTAGGAGAGATGCCTGGTACTTGACACATCCATTTTCTTTCTTGGATCAGCTGCCAAAAATCATGAAGACATCATATTAGCGGAAATATTCTCCCAAACAACTACCTACCCAGACTATAGTCCTAAATTTTTTTCTTCTGGGTGCATTTGGACTTACAGACCCTTTACATCATAAATTTTTACAAATAGGAAAGAAACCTATTCTACTTCTACCCTTATTACTCCATGAGACCTGATTAAATTGTTGGCCTCATAGTTTCTCTACCTAATATAATATCTACTAGGATTAAACTGTCTACCAGATTTCTTCTCTACATTCTAAAACAGAAATTGAAAATCAGTCAAGCCAATATTAGACTGTCTGGCTTTCTGTGGACCATGGAATAAAGAAAAAACTGCCCATGGACTGAAAACCTTGCATAAATTTAAAACAAATAGTTGAATTATCACAGACTGAGCTTTATTGAGCTTTTCCTACCTACTCTACTCTAACTGGGATATTTACAAGTCTAGCTTACAAACATTTTCTTCCAATGCAACCAATCCATCAAGTGATCCCATGATTGGCCTTTCTTGCTGAATTATTTGAGCATGCTGGATAGGCAGGGCCACTCCCATTCTCTTTGTTCCTTAGCAGCAGCTTTTAAAAAAATTCTTGTTGTCTGCAACAAGCTGCTCAAAAAGACCTTTGATCCTTTTTCAAATGTTTTCAGGAAATGAGCATAAGGATCATGAAATGATACCTGGATGTGAATATTTGGCAAGCAGGCTTCAACCAGGATTTCTTCCTCTTCCACTGGATCAAGAACAAGACTCTCTCGAGACAGAGAATCTCCCTCATCTTCTTCATTTTCTGAACTGGAGGACTCATCATATATTACAACTTTGTCCTCTTGGAGCTGTGAGATGTTCTGATCTGATGAGCTGAGCTCTGTGGAAAGATCAATGTATTATTGAGTAGTGGTTTGTTCTATTGCTTCCTCTTCCTCAAGAGAAAGATCCTTGTATCCAACTTGCTCAAAAATCTCTTCTTCGTTTTCCTTTTCATCCTTTAGGGTGAAAGGCTGTTGATCTCCAATCATATACAAATTTTTACTGATGGTCTGAGGTGTAACAGAGTGAGAATTCAATGAATCTTCATCTGCTATTAAACTTTCATAACTTTCCCCATCAGTATCATAGATAGGCTGACTTGGCTCATTACTCTCTTAGAGTTGATGGAACTGATCTTCCTCCCATAAATCTACTAATGATGACCCTGCAAGATCATATTCTATTTGGAGAACATCATCATCAGCTAGATCAAAAACAGGAAAATCATGAATGTAATTAATGCTACCAATCAAATAAACTGGATTATCAGCTGATCTTTCTTCACTATGATTTACATGTGAGATTTCCAACTCTGTACAACAAAGCTTATAAGATGAATGGGTAAGAATGTCTATTGTGTAAAACATTTCAGAGGTTGTCTGTCTATTGATGATCTGATCTATTTCTTCTTCTGTCAAAGGGAAAGATGATCTTGTGTTCCTTTGCGAAAAAGTGCAGCAGCTCTCTGTTTATTTTGAAGACTGGATTTGAGGCAGAATGTCATCTTGAGCCTCAACTACAAGGGATGATGACTCAACATATGAGTTTTCAGGAATATCTGGAGGAATGTCTACGGTCTCTTGACTATTTTCTTCCTCGGCTAATTCATCCATGTTCTTGTGATAGCTAGGATGCATATGAAATTCTTGAATGGATGTTCACAGATCTTCAGGACGCGTATTAACCAAATCCTCACCAATATCTAACAGGTACTGTATGATATTCTGAGATTGATCACAACAATCCCATGATGAGGATGGAGAGTTTCCTTTATAATTCTTGTAAAATACTTGGTGCATGTCCTTTAAAGAAAAAAAACTTTTGGGTTGTAACCATTCATACCAATTCCTAGATTTTCCTTCTAATGTCGCCATGAACATTTTCATTAGGCAATCTTCATGCCATTCAACTTTAAACTTCTACACATGTATATGAAACTTGATGAGATGCAGCAAGGGGTCATCAACATTTTCACCCTGAAAGGTAGGTATGTTTTCTAACCAATCTACCTCAGGCATCTTGTGTGGGAATCTGGGGATATGCTCCCTAATCATTGGGGCATATCTTCTCTGTATGCGTGGAAGCATGTTGGTAAATCAAAAAGAGGTTACTGTATCTAGACAACCAATTTAGGGTCTTCTACCAATGGAGTCATTTGGTCTCTAGGAGTTATGGAGTGTGGAGTCGCCAGGTGGATGAATGTGAATGTTTTAAGAAAGCCGATGTCCACCATCAGCAATTAAATGCCAATCTAGGCTAAGTGGTATTTGTCCCTAGCGGAGTCGCCATTATGTTGGAGATGACAATGGGACACAAAACCAGATATTATCAATGAAGGGAACTTAGATTCTTCCCCAGTGGAGTCGCCATTATGTTGGAGACGATAATGGGACACAAAACCAGATATTACCAATGAAGGGCACTCAGATTCTTCCCCAGCGGAGTCGCCATTATGTTCAAGATGACACTGGGACACAAAACCAGATATTATCAATGAAGGGCACTCAGATTCTTCCACAACGGAGTCACCATTATGTTGGAGACGACAATGGGAAACAAAACCAGATATTATCAATGAAGGGCACTCAGATTATTCCCCAGTGGAGTCGACATTATGTTGGGGTCCTGTGTTTTGATAGATTGGCTTACCAAAAGACAAGGAAACATACAAACCAAACTTTAGAGCTCTAGGATCTAGCCCTCCTAGTCTCAGAGAGGGATCTCTCAATATATTTATAAAGATGTGTCTTGAAAGGTTTAGAAGTTGATTTTAGGCTAGTTATGAAGTTCAAGGTTGTTTTTTTTTGTTTGGTTGGACAAGTATGTTTCATGTGGTATAGATAGAGCATGGAAATATACAAGCCATTGGGAAATGGAGTCATGTGAAGTCCAAATAGTTCTGTCTGAGAAGGAAGGGAAACCAAAGGGAAAATCTAACTTGGTATAGAGTCTGTTGAATAATATAGGTGAAATGGAATGGACATTAAGGACTAAGAGTGAAAAACAAACTAAACCCTTTCACAATGGCTTAAAGGATTCAGGGAACACCCTATTTCCTCCTTCAAGTTCACCTTTGAGAGTTTAACCAACATAACATACAATTGCATTCAAAGAAGAGGGAACTTAGACATCTAGGGCTGCAATTATAGGGGCCTTCAACACAATGATAACAATAAATAACAGAGGGTATGATTGAGACAAACCTCACTGTTAAACTGCAAGCATTAATAATCAAAGGTAGACTTCAGACATAATATTCAGTGGTAAAGAAAGAGGGAATGCCTAAACAGTCTTTGACATAATCGAATTAACCATTTTTGAAGTAAGAAAAACTGAATATAAGAGAGATATTAGACTACCCTATCACATTCAGTAGCATAAAACACATAAACAGTGAAGGATAAACAAGTTATAGGTGCGTCTAAGATACATTTCTCTACCTAAAATTTTTATCCTACTGTAAGCAAAGAATGATGGAACAAAGTGGAAACACAGAGAGTAACATAGACAATAAGAAGTACATCACCAAAACCAGGCTCATGGATCCGATGGTCCAACCTCCTTCATCAACAGAAAAACACAGATCTTCACACTCCTTCAGAACACCAAAGCTTCTTCAAAGAAACAATATGTATTACTTTAGAAATCACAAAATGCCAACCCTTTACAATTTGTTCTTCAGGGATTATTATAGGGGAATGAATAATAGCAGGAGTAGATACAAATTAAATGGATCCATTAAGACAGAGTGGCAGACGCGTCAATGCCCATTCTTCTTAATGGCTCTGTGTTGTACTCTGTAGTCTAGTTCAAAGGTCTTTGTCAGGTCAATATTGACCTCGAATGTGTTCTTGAAGTCCTTATGGCTGTTTGGAACTCTGTGCTGCCTTCTGGAATTAGTGACCTAGATTGAAGGGTTTGCAGGCCTCTCCATACCTCCATAACTGTTGTCTAATAGTCTTAAAGAAGCTTATGTCAGTGAAATAATATTGAAGGGCTCGAGGAGGCATGGAGACTTCTGTAGGAAGGTGTCCTTTTGGAGAAACGGTGCTCTGCTGACATTAAACATAGATATGGCTTTGTTTCGTGTGCTTGGTCTTCTAACTATGTCTTATCCTCTGAAATAAGGATTATAACACTTGATCTTCAATTACGGGCTTAAATCCTTTAATCCTTGCTGCTAATACACTGGTCTCTGCTGCAACAGCCGTCTTTGTATTTTGAATCACAGTCACTGTGATTATGGAACACAAGGTGATTTAATCACTCTGTGAAAACCTGCACCATAAAATAAACCAATTATAAAACCCAGGGGGCGGTGGTGGAGAGATGCTGCGGAGGCCTGCGGGAATGGTGGCACAACAAAAGAAAATGATGTTAGGGCCTTTGAATCGAAATACAAAGGGAAAAGCACAGAAATGCAATGAAATGGGTTGAGGAACTGGTGGGACCCGGCATGGGCAGAGGGCGATTTGATATGAACCGTCGGATCTCGAGAGATCCACTGTTGCGATCTAATCTCATCGGAGCAAAGCGAGGCTGAAAATCTAATGGAGAAATATGAACGAACGAGGCGATGCAATGAGGACCGTGGATATGGCATGGATGGACAGCTTAGATCGGATCGAGAGTCGTCAATCGGTGATCGCCAATAGGGGATGCGAAGGGTTGCGCATTTTGGAACTTGCGATTGGCGATGCCTCGATTTTGCGATAGCCGTCGAATCGGATGGTAGATCGACGGTCGACGGGAAACCGGAGGGTGAAAGGATTGGGGCAATGGGCACGATGGGAGAGAAGCGTTGGCCGTCGGATCTTAACCGATCAACGGTCGATATTGCGGTGGAAGTTCATGGAACAAAGCCATTGCATCGGAACTTATCAAGCACAATGCAAAAAATGTGCTCCTCCGAATGTTCTGATTTCAATTAGCGCCCAGGCCTTTGGCACTTGGTATCGAGCGTAGGGCACATGGGGAAGTGGTCAAGGGGGCTGACCTAAAAGGGGCTTAACCTGTTATATGTAAAATGGAAGCTTTTTAAGCCAAAGGAGGATTTTTAAGGCTAAAAGAGGAAATCGGTAGAGGGAGAAAGGGACTATTAAACCAAAAAAAATGTATTTGGAGGGTTTAAAAGGGAATTTAGGATGATTTTAATGGTAAGTGGGGGAGTTAGAAAGGGAGAAAAGGTGATTAAGACAGAGGTATAAGGAGAATGAAATAAGAGTGAA
Organism: Pinus albicaulis; assembly: GCA_034641835.2. Taxonomy (NCBI): domain Eukaryota; kingdom Viridiplantae; phylum Streptophyta; class Pinopsida; order Pinales; family Pinaceae; genus Pinus; species Pinus albicaulis. The sequence goes on along the minus strand of CM076574.1, from coordinate 1,049,589,151 downwards.
AAGGTCTTTTGGGCATTCTTATTCACAACAGAGAGGATTTTTAACTGGAAACAGTAGTGATGTTTTATCAAAGGACAAAGGCACAAGGAGGCTTTCAAGGATGACGTGTTTTCAGAGGAAATGCATTCCTTGAAGGCTCACAAAAATTTTTATCCCCCTGTTTGCTTGTCAAAAAATTCATAGGGGACTAACACCCATATGAAAAACATAACTGGAAGTTCTTTTCCGATCATCTACACTTCTAGCCTAATTACTGTCAATGTATCCAATTAATTATGAGTTTTCTAAAGTAGTATATAAAATACCATACCTTTTAGCTCCTTTAACATACCTCAGAATTCTCTTCACTGCTTGCCAATGTACTTATTTTGGCCTTTCCATAAATCTGGAAATCAAACTAACAGCCTGCATAATATCTGGCCTAGTTGTAGTCAAAAACATGAGGCTGCCAACTATGCTTTTATACAAACTTGGATCAAAATCCTTGCTACTGTCATCTTTACTCAACTTCAATCCCATTACTGTCGAAGTAATTGCAGCTTTGCACTCCTGCATATTAATTCTTTCTAAAACTTGATTCACATACTTTTCTTGTGAGATAAAATCCTCATTTTCATTTTGTTCTAGTTCTATTCCTAAGAAGTATCTCAACAATCCCATGTTAGTCATTTCAAATTCTTCTTTCATGACTGTTTTAAAATTTTCATTGAGGTAATCATCATTACCTGTGAATATTACAACATCAACATATAACACAACAATGATCATTTTACCATCGTTTTCTTTGATGTACAATGTGGGTTCTCCATCACACTTTTCAAACCCATTTTCCAGTAGATAGGAATCTATCCTATTGTACCATGCTCTTGGTGCTTGCTTCAGCCCATAAAGAGTTTTCTTCAATCTGCACACTTTTTGTTCTTGGCCCTTTTTCTCATAGCTGAGAGGTTGTTCCACATGTACGTCTTCCATTAAAAATCCATTTAAAAATGCAGATTTTACATCCATTTGGTATACTTTCATCTTGTTTTGCACTGCTATGGACAACACTGCTCTCACTGTCTCCATTCTTGCAACTGGTGCAAAAGTTTCTTCATAGTATCTTCCATGCTACTGCTTATATCCTTTGACAACAAGTCTGGCCTTTTGTCTTTCTATCTTACCTTCATCATTACTTTTGGTCTTGTAGACCTGTTTTACTCCAATGACTTCTTTACCTTCAAGGAGATCAACCAACTCCCATGTTTTGTTCTTCTCTATGGCATTAATTTCTTTATACATAGCTTCTATCCATTTTCTATATTTTATTGCATCTTCAAAATGAATAGGATCATCAACATGACAATAAAAATCAAATAAGGAGTTCATACCTTCATTTTCCGCTTCCTGCTCATAAATCTCATTAAGATTTCTGAATCTTGTTCCACTTTCATTTGGTGTAGTTGTGCTTCAAGAAGCACTCAATTCTGCTCCATGTGGTGTGCTTGGATAAGCACTCTCATTTCTTCTCAAGGGTGTTCATACTCATGCTTGAGGTTTCCCTTGCTGTCCTTGTGTTGGTGGAGGTTGTGCTACCAATGAGGTGTTATTTTCAGCCTATCTTCCTCATCTTCATTATGAGACAAAAGCTTTTAACATTAATTGTTTTCTCAATGCTTCCATCCCATGGTTCCTCTTCAATGAACTAAACATCTCTGCTTATCAAAAATTTCTTTGAGGATGGGTTATATAATCTATATCCCTTGGAATCTTCACAATCTCCAAGGAAGATGAACTTCTCCCCCTTACTATCCAACTTCTTCCTTAACTTATCTGGAATGTGTGCATATGCCACACATCCAAAAACTCTCATGTGGGTGACTCCCTGTTTTCTGCCAATCCATGCTTCTTCTGGAACTATGTTCATTACAGCTTTTATTGGGCATCTATTAAAAATATACACAGCACAATTTTCTACTTCTGCCCTGTTGTAGATCATATCTGCATATCCTTTCAATTTTTATTTTGAATATCAAAAATACAAAAAAATTAGAAAATAAAAAAAAATCATATTTTATAGTATAAAGTTTTTATACTATATCATAAAAGAAGCATTTCAAAGCTCGATGAATATTAACCTTATTGAAATATATGTTTTGATTTAAGCTTAAGCTCTGAGCAACTTCCCGAGTGGAAGCGGTGATCACAGAAAAGTGCTTTCGGATACGTTATTGCAGGGGGAGAAGTAGCTCGTTGTTTATCAAATCCTGACCCCCCGTAGTTGACTAGTCAAATCGTGGATGAGCCGTGATCAACCGCTTGGATTCATTACGGGGGGTATAGGTTCAAGTTTTCCGCCGTACTCCAGGACCCCCTGCAGTGACGTCATCAGGCGAAGTGGAAAACTGATGTCATCCGCTCTCAACAGTTTGTCCACATCATGTCGGCATTTATTACGGATTCCCGTAGCTTATTAAAGAGTTCTTTAGTCCCGTTTTGTCCATGTGTGACTTTTTTTCCCCTTTTGAACCGTATTCTTGCCACCTTTGCATTTTATGTTACCCCGTGAATTGTTTTCAGTTCCTGTTAGTCATGGCAAAACGAATATCCTTGTCTGGTTCATCAAACCTCAGTCCCCTCCTGGGTAGTGAAAAGGATGTCCAGGATACCGCGTCGTTCGTCAGTCATCCCTTATTGCATTACCAAGTAACCCTAAACACTGATAAATCCCCTGTATTATCTGCAATGAAAAGTTCTGGTGTGTTGTCCGCTTCTGTTCCGAAAACTCACTTCTTCCCCGAGTTCATCTCATGGTTAGTCTCATCAATGTACCCGGGTAAATGTTTCGTCATGAATTCTCAGGGAGAAAATGTCCTGCAGGTATCAACACAATTAATTCGCCAAGCATTGTGCTTTCCAGAAGATAAGTCTCCGTTACAATTCTCCGAAGATTCGTTGGTTCAGTATTTTGAAGACCTTTCAAACGAAGAGTTCAGTCGTTGTATGTCATTTTTGAAATCAAATCCAGAAAAAACTCAATTTGAAGGAGAAGAGTTCAGTTTGGAGGCGTTCAATGTTCAGTATAGGCCAGTTCTTAGCTGCATTACGGAGATTTTGGGAAAAGACGATGACCACAAAATTGATAAATCAGTCTTGGGGATGTTTGCACTGATGATGAAACCAGGGGTGGTCCTTGACATTCCGTCTTTTTGGCAGGAAATAGTAAATTCCCAATTGATAGCTTTTACTCTAACAGGTTTCTTCAGATTTCCATCATTGGTTGTTTACTTATTTTTGTATCAAAATGTTGAAGAGTTCATGAGTTTTGGTTTAAATATAGTTGATAGTAATAAAAATAAGCAATCAGTTTTATTCTGGACCGACATAATTAGAAAAGAAGAGAATGAAGCAGGGCTGTTTGAATTTGCAAATCATTTCATGTCTATTTATTATAAAATTTTGAATGGAACTCTTCCTCCATGCTTTATACCAAAAGCCCGAGAGTTCCTGCAGATAGGACCCAATTGCAGATTTGGGGATTGGTTTGTTTTCGAAGAATACTCAGAGATAAGACTGTATGGAGTTAGCATTGAGCCCTATAGGCTCCCAATTTTCGTACCCATGCGACTTTTCGCCCTGTAATTCATAATGCAAAGTCTTAATGTAGACCAAGTCCACTTTCTTCCCATGAAGATGGGTTTGATGTACAAATTGCCTATGAGTGTGGGACCTTTTGTGGTCAACACGAGACAAGCTTTTGATGAAGTCTCAAAAATGTTGGAAGGGACACAGTTGTTGTTGGGAGAAAAATGGCCTTATGATCCGCATGGAATAATTTCTCAGAAAAGGGTTGAGAACGGGTATGCTGCATTCTCCCATGTAAGCAAGCTTGATATAGAGAAGCTGGAAAATCCAGGTGAAACAAGTGCCTAAAAAACCAGCATTCAAACACCTGCCATTATGGAAAGGGCAAGCAAAACAAGTAGAGAAGATGTTATTGAAATAGATAATGAGGAACCCAGAGAAGAAAAGAGAACCAAACTAGCAGAAGATCATTCTCCCAATTCGCCTGGTTTTACCCTTCATATCAATGAAGAATCAAGTGTTCCCTCTTCTCCTAGAAGACATGAACTTTACTCAGAAAGGATGCCGGCAGTCAAGCAAGTATTCACGCAAATTGAAGAAAGAAATCAGAGAATAAAAGCCAATGTAGAAGCGCAAGCAGAACATCACACAGCTGCTGATCAGACCAAATTATTGACTGTAATGGATATTGAAAAAGATCAATTGAGAATGGCTCTGTCACATCCAAAGGGAATGTCCCTTGGGTCTTCGAGCAGCTTTAATGAGGTAAACATAATCATGGATGTTAAAAAGATCCCATTGTGGGACAAAATGAATCTTCATATGCAGACCGGGCAGTTGATTGTAAATGATTTGAGCAAGACTAATGCCACAGCAGTCAAGACTGAAAACGTGTTTGCAAAGGTCATCAGATAATGAAAAATGGAGAAAGCCAATTCAAGGGCATTAACAACTCAAAATGAAGAGTTGAATAAGATCATTATGAAAATTGGTGTGGATCCAAATGACAAAGCTGCAATTCAAAAACTCATGAAAAGTGCAGAAGTAGAAATATCCTCACTAAGGAAAAAGTTAAAATTACCAGCTACAGAGCACTCAATGGCTGCAGAAGTAGCTGAGGTGGAAAAAGAAAAGGAAGAGTTACGTCTGCAATTGTTAGAAAAAGATGAAGAGTTGTCCAAAGTGAAGCAGAATGCTATATCTCTGCAGAATCATATTCAAAATCATACTTGCACGTTTTTTGTTCCTACAGGTGACAGAGGTGCAGATCCTCGAACACAAGTTGTTCAGCTCAGCACAGAATTGAAGATGGCTGAAGGTGATCTTAAGTGGGTTCAGTCAGAGTTAGAAACAGCTATTAAGATTATGAAAGGATGGGAAGATAAAGTAAATGAAAATAAGCAGAAACTACAAAAGGCCGAAGATGAAATTAAGGAGCTCAAGGAGAAGCTAAAAGGTAACATCTCACTTTTAAGAGCTAAAGATATTATTTGGACTGAAATTATCTCTGAAATGAAGTCAAATTGGGATTCCCTAAGTATAATTGCTACAGAGAAACGCCTCATCTCAGACCATGAAGAGGAGATATCATCAGAAAAACAAACGCTCATTAAAAGAGCAAATTGGGCTAGGAGGTTTTTAAATTTTATCAATTCCAAATCAGATGAAGAGCTAGAAGAAATTGAGATACAAGACACATACTTTTATTCTGAAGAAGTCAATAAAATGATAATTAAGAATGATCTACGAAAAGTTGCAGAGAAAAGGTTACTGAGAATTAAGGAGGCGGTAAAGAAGTTTGATATAACTTTTGATAAATTGATTCGAACAGGTTTGCCTTCATGCTGGACAGAAAAGGGAAATATTTTTACATGGAAGTTTTATGAAGATGCATTAACACTGGCAAAGAGCAGAGCAGATAGCAGACACGAAAAGACACAATTTTTAAAGGGAGAGACAATGTTTAACTTTTTACAGAGGCACTTCAATTTGCTATGGATGGTAAAGGCACTCTTCACAGAAAGGCTCACTCACAATCAGGCAGTTGCATTTAGATTGGAATACCTCAGCTACAGGAATTCTCCTACAACTCAAAGTGAACTTTGGAAAAAATGCAAAATCTTCTCCATTGACACAGCAAAGAAGATTCCAACGGATAAATCAAAAGTAGCTGTTGATTCCACAGCCACTTCAGAACCAGTTGTTCCTTTAGATTAAAAATTCTAAAAATTCTCATTATGTCATTTCCTAGGATTATACAAATGTAATAGGACTTTTCTTGAGGCATGTACCTCCATAACAGTTAATAGTTTAGGCTGTTAGAGTTAGTTAGAGAAGTTAGAATCAGTTTCATTACTGGAAACTATTTTGTGATAATGTATTTAAAGACAATTGGAAGAAGGAGTGAGGTTCCGAGTTTTGGACCTTGAAGCCTAATTTTGTACTGAAAAATATTGAATCAATGAAAAGTTTTGCAAGTTTCCTTCATTCTATCTATGTTGAATAGTTTTCCAGTTTTCATTTCGTTTCCATATCTATGAATAAAATAGAGTAATTTGAGCTGCAGGTCTCTTGATATTTGTGTATCTAAGATTTAAACATCCTTAATGGGCGCTCCTCTATTTTAACTTTATTTTTGCTCACTTCTTCAGGGTTTTATAATGGTAGATTCCGTTCTAAGCAGCATATCAAATTGAAATCCTTTACTTTCTTTTTCTTCCATTCATTCACTTCAGCATAAAGAGAACATGGCATTGCAGAACTTGTAGGGGTTTGATATTTGGAGATTATATTATTAATATTTGAAGGTTTAATAAACAGAGACAGATATACACTTGTTTGTGACATAATATTTAATGTCTTGAGCATGGATTCCTTTACACAGCAAGGAATTGTTTCTCAAGGGACAACATTAATTGGCACCGTTGCCGAGGAACGAAGATTCAAAGATTTTCCCTGGGTTTTGTTTGATATTTCCTCTGGTTGTTCAGAGAGGAGGGAATAATAAGCTGTGTTTGTTTGAAAATAGCTCTGGCTCCCAAGAAACCTCACACGAGGTCGGATTCCTCTCAGCAAACCGTTCCTGTTTTTTCTGATCCTGAGAAGCTTGTTTCAAAGAAGGGCCAGAAACTAAAAATATTTGATACACCAGAAACTACACTACTCACACCAGGCAGTAGTTCCCACACTTTCATATTCAAGAAAGCTTCCAAGAAACTCACTTTCTCGGAAGAAGAGTCGTCACCATCACCCGTTCGTTTTCAAGAACCCACATTAGAAGAAGAATCTTTGGAGTTTGTGTCTTTTCCTTTTACAGAAAATCAACCCCATATAGTTGCCAGCTCTTCTGTAGTTGTTCATACTCCAAATCCTATATCATTTGTTCCACCTCATTCATCCTCCCCTACAACTGGTATTCATTTTACCCCCGCTCAAGGAGCAGTTAACCCGGGCGTCAACTTGGTAGTCCCTGCAGCTCCTGCTTTCTTGATGAATAAATATGCACCATTGAATCTACCCCAACCACTGCATGATATGCCTCAGGAGTATCTCAAGTTACTCCCTAGATTTACTAGTGAAGACGAGATAACTGCAGAACAACACTTGCCCCTGTTTTGCACATTTGCCGAGAATTTAAATGATGAACATTTGGACATTGTAATGAGACTTTTTGTTCAGTCTCTAAGTGGAGAGGTAAGGAAATGGTTTAAAGGATTGCCTAATAGTACCATAAATGATTGGGATACCCTAGAAACACGTTTCACTGAGAGATGGGGTGAAAAAAGGGACCATGGCTATTCTTTGATAGAGTTCAATGCAATAAAGAAGAAATTTGATGAAAGCATGAAAGATTTTGTGAAAAGATTTAATAAATTGTATAATAGTTTGCCTGTTGAAATGAAACCCCCTCCTATTGGAGCAAGGGTTGTTTTTGCTGGTGCTTTTGAACCAGAATTCAGTTTCACATTGAGGGAAAGGAGGTCACCTACATTGGAGAAAATTCAAACTGATGCTCTGGAGATTGAGGCTAATATGTCTGCTGCTGGTAAAGTTCAAGATAAAGGAAAAGCTAAAGAAGAAACCTCGACTCAAGAACAAAGAATTGATGATATGACTAAGGTTATAAAAAATCTGTCCAACAAATTGGTGAAATTGGAAATAGATAGTAAGCCTGCAAGACAGAACAGAGGGGTTTTTAATCCTCAATTTAAAAAACAGCTTCTACAGATTCTGCAAAGAGAGAAGAAAGATCTAGATAAGGTGCAAGCACCTTTGTACATAGAGGCAGCCCAGTCCCGTTCAGCAGATGATGAGGATGAGAGAGAAGATGATGCTCGGATCTCTGCTGTGTACATGGAAGATGATGAAACAGAAGAAGAAGTAGATGAAGAAGGGGTGAAGGAAGATGAAGAAGCTGATCTCTCATTCGATCAAGAAGAGATGGATGATTACTGCAGACAATTCACGGACTTTATGCAATCTGAGTTGCATAAAAAGTATGATTTGAGGTCAAAAAAGAGGTTAAGGACTCAAGATAATGAGAAAAAAGAATTAGAAGCAGTACCTACTCCAATGGCGACTCCATTACAGAAAGATCAAACTAAGAAAATAGCTAAGGGGAAAAAGCCCATGAATGAAGAAGGAGAGAAAGGAAAGCAGCAAGCTGAAACTTCTCAGACAAAAGTTAAAGATTCTAACATTTTGGAGAAAGTGGTTACTGTTTCTAATCAAGATCTAAGTTCCAAGAAAGATCAAGAAGAACATGAAAAGTTGACAAAATCAAATCAAACTTTCAGTTTGTCAAAAGAGTTAGAAAAAGTGAAAATACAAGTACCTCTTCTTGAATTAATAAAAACACCTAGTTACAAGAAAGAGATTGCTGAATTTATCAATCTGTCTCTGCCTGATGAAGTGAGTGATACAGTAAATCTGCAGGAAGAAAAGCTAGTGGTTACATTTGGACCTCATGTTGAAGAGGTAGATTCATCTGTCCCTCCTTTTTATATATCACTTCTGTTACATGATTTTGTTTTGCATAATTGTATGCTAGATTCTGGCGCATCACACAATCTGATGCCATTGAGTGTGATGAAAGAGTTAAATTTACAAATCACTAAGCCATATAGAGACCTTTACTCTTTTGACTCAAAAAGGGTTAAGTGTGTGGGTCTTATTAAGGATATGGTTGTTTCATTGGCTCAAATCCCAGCCAAAAGCATTATGATGGATGTTGTAGTGGCAGATATTCCAGCCAGGTTTGGTATGTTATTATCTAGATCATGGGGGGAAAAGCTTGGAGGAGTTTTGAAGCTGGACTTTACATATGCTATCATTCCCATTTTCAATGGTGAAGAAAGAAGGTTGTATAGAGAGACTAGATTTCAAAAAACTGCTACCAAGAAAGATGCAAGTAATTCACCAATTTATGGCCAAGAGAAGGATGACCTCTCTTGTTTCATGCTGCATGAAGATGCAGAATTTGCTGAAGAATCTCAAGGGAAGCTCCCTTCAGCAATTGTACATAAGGAGCTACATTCAAATAAGCTGTGGAAGTGTTATTTTGATGGTGCATTTTCCAAAGAAGGCACTGGAGCTGGTTTCATTTTTGTTTCTCCGGAAGGTAATCTTGTGCCTTTTTCTTTCAAATTGGAGTTTGAATCCACTAATAATGTTGCAGAATATGAAGCATTAATTATTAGTTTGCAGACAGCTAAGCAGATGGGAATTCAGTCTATGACTGTGTTTGGGGATTCATAATTAATTATAAGACAGATCAAGAATTTATGTCAAACTAAACATCCCAGGTTAAGAGCATATCGGAATGAGGTCTGGGATCTGATCGAAAATTATTTTGAAGCCTTCAAATTACAGTTTGTTCCAAGGGAAGAGAATAGAATGGTTGATTCCTTGGCGGTTGCAGCAAGTAAATTCAAGCCTCCTATCAGTCCGAAACTAAGGTATGAAATTGAGATGAGACATAGACCTTCGATCCCTGACAATATTAAACACTGGCAGGTCTTTGAGGACGATGAACAGATTAAGCAGTTTCTGTTGATGATTGAAGATTTTGAAGATCATCAGATTGATTTGGAATCTGATGAAGATGAATTGGCTGGTAAGACTCTGAAAAATAATATTGGTGGTCAGGAGATCATTCAGTTGAAAGATAACGTTTTTCCAAGAGGCTTGGTGCCTCTTGAAAGACTGTTTGATACAAATGACGTTGCAGTGAATCAGAAGAAAGCAAACCAAGATGAGCAGGTGGAAGATTGCAATTTAGGGACTCAACGGGAGCCTAAAATGATTAAGTTGTTCAAAGGGGTCCCGAAGGACTACAAAGAAAGGTATGTAGATTTGTTCAAACAATTCAAGAGTATCATATGATGATTTGAAGACATATGATAAGAGTATCATACAGCATAAAATCCCACTGAAGGATGGAGTCAAGCCACATAAACAGAAGCTCAGACAGATTAATCCATTGTTGTTGGCTCCGATCGAAAAGGAAATAAAGAAATTGCTGCAAGCCAAGATAATCGTTCCACTCAGATATTCAGATTGGGTTTCCAATCTTGTACCAGTCCGAAAGAAAAATGGAGAGATAAGGCTGTGCGTAGATTTCAGGAATTTGAATAGGGCTTCATTGAAAGATAATTATCCTTTGCCGAAAATGGATTTTGTCTTACAAAAAGTGACTGGAGCTTATAGATTATCTATGGTGGATGGCTTTTCAGGGTATAACCAGGTGGCTGTGGAGAAAGAAGATCAGAAGAAAACTGCCTTCACTACGCCCTGGGGAACATTCATGTACGCCAGGATGCCATTTGTCCTGATGAATGCGGGGGCCACATTCCAAAGAGCGATGGATATTGCATTCGTAGGTGATCAGTTCGTGGTGGTTTATTTAGATGATGTCACAATTTTCTCAAATTCCGATGAAGAGCATTTACAACATTTGCAGAAAGCCTTCCTGAAGTGTAGAAAGTATGGGTTGTCGCTCAATCCTAAAAAATCTCTGTTTTCCCTAAAAGAAGGCAAACTGTTGGGCCATATTGTTTCAAATCAAGGTGTGAAGATTGATCCAGCAAGAGTTGAAGCAATACAGTCTATCCCATTGCCCCGAAGCAAAAAATATATTCAGAGATTTCTTGGAAAAATTAATTTTCTAAGAAGATTCGTTCCCAATTACGCAGAAATCGTCAAGAAGATAACGGACATGTTGAAAAAAGATGCCGAAGTGAAGTGGGAAAAAGAAGCCACAGATTCTTTCCAAAGGATTAAAGAAGCTTTAAAGGAAGCGCCTGTTCTCATTAGTCCAGATTATTTGAAGCCATTTCAAATTTTCTCGTTTGCATTTCCTTCAACAATTGCTGCTGTGTTATTACAGAGAAATGAAGAAAAGCATGAACAAACTGTAGCATATTTTAGTAAAGTTCTCCGAGATGCAGAATTAAAATATAATATATTGGAGAAACAAGTATACGCTTTGGTGAAAGCACTGAAAGCTTTCAGAACTTATATCCTTCATTCTCAAATCTTAGCATACGTTCCCAATTCAGCTGTAAAAGATGTACTAGTACAGAGCGATGTGGAAGGTAAAAGGGGAAAATGGATTGCTAAAATCCAAGAATATGACTTGGATGTAAAACCAACCAAACTGGTTAAAGGATTGGGATTGGCCAAATTATTGACAGAGTCCAATTTCCAAGCATTGGGAATCAATTTGTTGGCCCCTGTAGAGGAAGTTGATGGAGAAACAGGTGATAATCAGTCAAAGACAACAATTAAGTATAAATTTCTCTACTCAGATTGGTATAAGGATATTGTCCATTATTTATGCTTTCTTTCTTGTCCCCCTTCAATAAATAGAGCTAAATACAGAGCTTTAAAACTTAAGGCTCAGCCTTATGTCATAATTGAAGAAAAATTATATTGGAAGGACCCGACTAGTGTGTTGTTGTTATGTCTGACAGAGGAAGAAATTTCAGAAGTGATCAAAGAATATCATGAATGCTTGTGCGGAGGTCATTACAGCTGGAAGGTAACTGCTCATAAAATATTCAAATCAGGTTTCTATTGGCCATCTGTGTTTTCTGATGTTTATAAAACAGTCAAAAGTTGTCAGAAATGCCAATTATTTGCAGAAAAGAAAAAGCTAGCTCCATTACCTCTTCTCCCTGTTTTTGTTGAAGAACCTTTTAGACAATGGGGATTGGATTTCATTGGGGAAATTAATCCACCATCCAGTGGGAAATTTAAGTGGATACTTACTACTACAGACTACTTTACAAAGTGGGTGGAGGCAATCCCCACCAGGAAGGAAAATGATTTGGTTGTTATGAAGTTTCTAGAGGAGAATATCTTTAGCAGGTTTGGATGTCCAGTGAATATTGTGACAGATAATGCCCAAGTTTTTAGCTCACTCAAATTTATTAATTTTTGTCAGACTTATAGTGTGATATTGTCTCATTCTATAGCTCATCATCCACAGGGAAATGGATTGGCGGAATCTTCCAACAAAACATTGGTAAAAATCTTGAAGAAGACAATCAGTGAGAATCAGAAGAATTGGGATACAAAGTTAGTTTTTGCTTTATGGGCAACAAGGATGACCACTAGGAGGTATACTGGCAAGTCTCCTTATGGGATTGTATATGGCACTCAAGCATTGTTTCCCACACAGTTGGTAAAACCTGTGATTTCTTTCCTCCAAGATGCTCAAGCAGAACCGAATGCCATGATCAGAAGAATGAACAATGTGATGGAGCTAAGTGAAAACAAAAATCAAGTTTGGGACAACTTTCTCACTTATCAGCAGAAGATGAAGGAAATATTTGATAGGAAAGCAAAAGAAATCATGTTTCAGAAGGGAGACTTAGTATTGAGATGGGATACATGAAGGGAAGACAAAGGGAAACACGACAAATTTGATCCCTTGTGGTATGGCCCATTCAAAATTAATGAAGTCAAGATGAATAACACTTTCATGCTGTAAAATCTTGAAGGAGAAGTATTAGATATGCCTATGAATGGGCAATATCTAAAGCATTATTTCTGGCACTAAGAAGCAGTTTCATCATCATTGTATATACCCGGTGTGATCATTGTACATTTTCCATCAAGCAATATGTGACTCCATGCCCGAAGTGAAGGCACTGATCTGCAGGTTCTTAGTGTTTCGTGGTAAAAACACTATCCCCAGGTGGAGCCAGATGTTGTAGATCATATCTACATATCCTTTTCAATTTTTCTTTTGAATATCAAAAATACAAAAAAATTAGAAAATCAAAAAATCATATGTTATAGTATAAAGTTTTTATACTATATCATAAAAGAAGCATTTTAAAACTCAATGAATATTAACCTTATTGAAATATATGTTTTGATTTAAGCTTAAGCTCCAAGCAATTTCTTGAGCAGAAGCGGTGATCATAGAAAAGTGCTTTCGGATAAGTTATTGCGGGGGGAGAAGTAGCTCGTTGTTTATCAAATCCTGACCCCCCGTAGTTGACTAGTCAAAATCTTGGATGAGCCGTGATCAACGGCTTGGATTCATTACGGGGGGTATAGGTTGAAGTTTTCCGCCGTACTTCAGGACCCCCCGCAGTGACGTCATCAGGTGAAGTGGAAAACACTTGTCATCCGCTCTCAACGGTTTGTCCACATCATGTCGGCATTTATTACGGATTCCCATAGCTTATTAAAGAGTTATTTAGTCCCATTTTGTCCATGTGTGACTGTTTTTCCCCTTTTGAACCGTGTTCTCACTACCTTTGCATTTTCCATTACCCCGCGAATTGTTTTCAGTTCCTGTTAGTCATGGAAAAATGAATATCCTTGTCTGGTTCATCAAACCTCAGTCCCCTCCTCGATAGTGAAAAGGACGTCTAGGATACTGCGTCGTCCGTCAATCATCCCTTATTGCATTACCAAGTAACCATAAACACTGATAAATCCCCTATATTATCTGCTATGAAAAGTTCTGGTGTGCTGTCCGCCTGTGTTCCGAAAACTCACTTCTTCCCCGAGTTCATCTCATGGTTATTCTCATCAATGTACCCTCGTAAATGTTTCGTCATGAATTCTCAGGGAGAAAATGTCCTGCAGGTATCAACACAATTAATTCGCCAAGCATTGTGCTTTCCAGAAGATAAGTCTCCGTTACAATTCTCCGAAGATTCATTGGTTCAGTATTTTGAAGACCTTTCAAACGAAGAGTTCAGTCGTTGTATGTCATTTTTGAAATCAAATCCAGAAAAAAATCAATTTGAAGGAGAAGAGTTCAGTTTGGAGGCGTTCAATGTTCAGTATAGGCCAGTTCTTAGCTGCATTACGGAGATTTTGGGGAAAGACGATGACCACAAAATTGATAAATCAGTCTTGGGGATGTTTGCACTAATGATGAAACCAGGGGTGGTCCTTGACATTCCGTCTTTTTGGCAGGAAATAGTAAATTCCCAATTGATAGCTTTTCCTCTAACAGGTTTCTTCAGATTTCCATCGTTGGTTGTTTACTTATTTTTGTATCAAAATGTTGAAGAGTTCATGAGTTTGGGTTTAAATATAGTTGATAGTAATAAAAATAAGCAATCGGTTTTATTCTGGACCGATATGGTTAGAAAAGAAGAGAATGAAGCAGGGCTGTTTGAATTTGCTGACCATTTCATGTCTATTGCTTATAAAATTTTGAATGGAACTCTTCCTCCATGCTTTCTACCAAAAGCCCGGGAGTTCCTACAGTTAGGACCCAATTGAAAATTTGGAGATTGGTTTGTATTCGAAGAATACTCAGAGATAAGGCAGTATGGAGTTAGCATTGAGCCCTATAGGCTCCCAACCTTTGTACCCATGCGACTCTTCGCCCTGGAATTCATAAGGAAAAGTCTTAATGTAGACCAAGTTCACTTTCTTCCCATGAAGAAAGGTTTTATGTAAAAATTGCCTATGAGTGTGGGACCTTTTGTGGTCAACACGAGACAAGCTTTTGATGAAGTCTCAAAAATGTTGGAAGGGACACAGTTGTTGTTGGGAGAAAAATGGCCTTATGATCTGCATGGAATAATTTCTCAGAAAAGGGTTAAGAATGGGTATGCTGCATTCTACCATGTAAGCAAGCATGATATAGAGAAGCTGGCAAATCCAGGTGAAACAAGTGCCTCAAAAACCAGCATCCAAACACCTGCCATTATGGAAAGGGCAAGCAAAAGAAGTAGAGAAGATGTTATTGAAATAGATAATGAGGAACCCGGAGAAGAAAAGAGAACCAAACTAGCAGAAGATCATTCTCCCAATTCGCCTGGTTTTACCCTTCATATCAATGAAGAATCAAGTGTTCCCTCTTCTCCTAGAAGACATGAACTTTACTCAGAAAGGATGCCGGCAGTCAAGCAAGTATTCATGCAAATTGAAGAAAGAAATCAGAGAATAAAAGCCAATGTCGAAGCGCAAGCAGAACATCACACAGCTGCTGATCAGACTAGATTATTGATTGTAATGGATATTGAAAAAGATCAATTTAGAATGGCTCTGTCACATCCAAAGGGAATGTCCCTTGGGTCTTCGAGAAGCTTTAATGAGGTAAACATAATCATGGATGTTAAAAAGATCCTATTATGGGACAAAATGAATCTTCATATGCAGACCGGGCAGTTGATTGTAAATGATTTGAGCAAGACTAGTGCCACAGCAGTCAAGACTGAAAACATGCTTGCAAAGGTCATCGGACAATGCAAAATGGAGAAAGCTAATTCAAGGGCATTAACAAATCAAAACGAAGAGTTGAAGAAGATCATTATGAAAATTGGTGTGGATCCAAAGGATAAAGCTGCAATTCAAAAACTCATGAAAAGTGCAGAAGTAGAAATATCCTCACTAAGGAAAAAGTTAAAATTACCAGCTACAGAGCACTCAATGGCTGCTGAAGTAGCTAAGTTTGCAATTGTTGCTGAAAGATGAAGAGTTGTCCAAAGTGAAGCAGACTGCTATATCTCTATAGAATCATATTGAAAACCACACTTGCACTTTTATTTCGCCTACAGGAGATGCTGATTTTGATCCTCAAGCACAGGTAGTTCAGCTCAGCATAGAATTGAAGATGGCTGAAGGTGATCTTAAGCGGGTTCAGTCAGAGTTAGAAACAACTATTAAGATTATGAAAGGATGGGAAGATAAAGCAAATGGAAATAAGCAGAAACTACAAAGGGCCAGAGATGAAATTAAGGAGCTCAAGGAGAAGCTAAAAGGTAACATCTCACTTTTAAGAGCTAAAGATATTATTTGGACTGAAATTATCTCTGAAATGAAGTCAAATTGGGATTCCCTAAATATAATTGCTAGAGAGAAACGCCTCATCTCAGACCATGAGCAGGAGACATTATCTGAAAAACAAACGACCCTTAAAAGAGCAAATTGGGCTAGGAAGTTTTTAAATTTTAACAATTCCAAATCAGATGAAGAGTTAGAAGAAATTGAGATACAAGACAGATACCTTTATGCTGAAGAAGTCAATAAAATGATAATTAAAAATGATCTACAGAAAGCTGCAGAGAAAAGGTTAATGGGGCTTAAGGAGGCGGTAAAGAAGTTTGATATAACTTTTGATAAATTGATCCGAACAGGTTTACCTTCATGCTGGACAGAGAAGGGAAGTATTTTGACATGGCAATTTTATGAAGATGCATTAACACTGGCTAAGAGCAGGGCAGATAGCAGGCATGAAAAGACACAAGTTTTGAAGGGAGAGACAGTGTTTAACTTTTTGCAGAGGCACTTCATTTTGCTATGGATGGTAAAAGCACTCTTCACCGAAAGTCTCACTCACAATCAGGCTGTTACATTTAGATTGGAATACCTCAGTTACAGGAACGCTACTACAACTCAAAGTGAACTCTGGAAAAAATTCAAAATCTTCTCTATTGACAAAGCAAAAAATATTCCAACGGATGAATCAAAAGTAGCCGTTGATTCCGCAGTAACCTGAGGACCAGTTGTTCCTTTAGATTAGAAGTTTTAAAAATTCTCAATATGTCATTTCTCAGGATTATGTAAATGTAATAAGACTTTTTCTAGGCATGTACCTCCATGACAATTAACAGTTTAGGCAGTTAAAGTTGGTTAGAGTAGTTAGAATCAGTTTCATTTCTCGAAACTGTTTTGTCATAATGTATTTAAAGACAATTTGAAGAAAGAGAAAGGTTCCGAGTTTTGGACCTTGAAGCCTAATTTTGTACTGAAAAATATTGAATCAATGAAAAGTTTTGCAAGTTTCCTTCATTCTATATATGTTGAATAGTTTTCCAGTTTTCATTTCGTTTCCATATCTATGAATAAAATAGAGTAATTTGAGCTGCAGGTCTTTTGATATTTGTGTATCTAAGAGTTAAACATCCTTAATGGGCACTCCTCTATTTTAACTTTATTGTTGCTCACTTCTTCAGGGTTTTATAATGGTAGATTCTGTTCTAAGCAGCATATCAAATTGAAATCCTTTACTTTCTTTTTCTTCCATTCATTCACTTCATCATAAAGAGAACATGGCATTGCAGAACTTGTAGGGGTTTGATATTTGGAGATTATATTATTAATATTTGAAGGTTTAATAAACAGAGACAGATATACACTTGTTTGTGACATAATCTTTAATGTCTTAAGCACGGATTCCTTTACACAGCAAGGAATTGTTTCTCAAGGGACAACATGCCCAATACTCATTTGGCAAGTGTTTTGCCTTTAGTATACTTCTCACCATTTCCATTATGGTTCGATTCTTCCTTTCAGCAACTCCATTTTTTTGCGGTGTGTACCTTGTAGTAAACTTCTTGTGTATGTCATTCTCTCTACAAAAATGCAGGAACTCTTTCGAGATGTAATCACCTCCTCTGTCAGTTCTAAGAACTTTTATATGATTCCCACTCTGTTTCTCTACTAGAGCTTTAAAGTGGAAACATTTCTCAAAGACTTCACTCTTATATTTCAGAAAATAAACCCACACTTTCCTTGTGAAATCATCAATGAAGATCAGCATGTAGTTGCTGCCTGAAATTGATGTTGTTTGCATTGGCCCACATAAATTTGAATGAATGATTTCTAAGGGTACTTTCACCCTTATGCTTTTCCCCAATGGAAAATTTTCTCTGTGTTGTTTTCCCAAGATGCAGCCTTCGCATAGGCTATCCAGTTTCTCAATCAATGGTAGACCTCTTACCATTCCTTTTCTGTGCAACAAATTTAATCCTCCGAAATTGAGATGTCTAAATCTCAAGTGCCATAACCAGTTCTCATCTTTCACTTCCTTCTGAAAGAATTCTTGAGTTATAGCTGCTACACTCTTTCCTTTTCCCTTCAAGTTAGTGTTGAGCTTGAGTGGAAACATTCTATTGTTGGTCATTTGTATTTCAGCAATAAATTTCTTTCTTGGAGGTATATCCATTATTATGTACACATCATTTTTAAACAATACTTTGTAACCTTTTTTTATGAGTTTCCCAACTCTCAAAATATTACACTTCAAACCAGGAACATAATAAACATCTGGCACAAACTTATGCTCACCATTTCTTGCATGAATACTAACTCTGCCTTTTCCTTTGACAGAAATCTTAGTATCAGTTCTTGTGGTTACTTCTGATTTAAATTCTTCATCAAGATTGGAAAACATTGCTATGTTTCCAGTCATGTGATTACTACAGCCTGAATCTAAGAACCATACATCATATTTTCTATCTTGTGCTACATTACATGTTAATAGCACATTCTTTGGGTTCTTTTCTTCTTTTGCTACATTAGCATTTTGCCTATTATTCATGTCATTTTTCTTTTTCCTACATTCATTGGCATAGTACCCATATTTCTTGCAATAATGACATTGGACATTGGATTTGTCATACCTTTTTCCATGCACATGTTGGTGTCCACCTTGTTGGCTGTTGCATTGGCCGTGGCTATGATTCTGACTATTCCTCCTTCCATGTTGTTAGGACCTCACTATGTATCATTTTTACTATATATTTTGACACCACCTTACCTTTATAACCATGTTTAAGAAGGACTCCATTATCATTTTCATTCACTTTATCCAAAGGTATATAAAATCCTCTTCTTTACTATATGTTTAATCTGTTTACATATAATTCCATATTACTCTTATATTTTATCATTAATCGAAGTAGATTGTTGCTAACATAAGTCTAAAATATCGCAGATAAGTTATATGTTGTGCTGGAACAATCAGCCGTTGCTGAAACAGTCAAACTTCGTTGCTGAAACAGTCGACTCCGTTGCTGAAACAATCGACTCCGTTGCTGAAACAACCAGCAGGCACGCAAATTCCGCCACTATTCGTAATTTGCGATTCTGGAAGAGCATTTTGTGGAACAATGGCAACAACATGAAGACGTGGTTACACGGATTATTCTGAAGATAGTACTCTTTTTGTATCTGTTGTAACAATATCTTTTTATGGAAGAACAGAATAGCCTGTTTTAAGAAAGAAGAACAGATTTGGGATAAACGTAGATTTTCTCTCATGTAATTGTAAGAGATGTCTCCTCTTTAAAAAGAGGAGACATCATCATTAGAAAGGAGTTCGAGTTTGAAAGCTACAGGAGAACATTGTGTTTGAGAGAACTGGAGCTAGACTCCATTTTGTAATGTATCATTTCTTTTGACAGATGAATAAAATTTCCTTTTGAGCGCTCCAATTTAATTCTTTCCCTGGGGAATCTTGTGAGAGGGAAAGGGCCTACCTTCCTCACAAGATTCACCCGACTGTTCATGTAGTTTGTTTGATTTATTTATGATATTTGCACTTTACTTTAATTCTGTTTGCTGAAACACCAGTTACACAGTTCTGTAGTTTATTGAGCATTTTATTTCTTTTAACACTGCATGTGTTTAGTAAATTCATTCTTAATAAGTTAAGAGATTTATTTCTGTTAAGTGTTTGAATGTATGATTAAAGCTGGGAAGCAGGTGCTGAAGGTTCCTGTACAAAGGGATAGGGTCCTGTTTCCAGTGATTTCCTTTCTTTTCCTACAGTGTGATTAGAAAGAGGAGACAGGTGCTGAAGGTTCCTGTTCACGGGAATAGGGTCCTGTTCTCTTGAGTTATCTTTTCTACAGAGTGATTAGTGTCAGGCAGCAAGTGCTGAAGTTTCGATTTAAAGGGATAGGGTCATGTTCCTGTTATGGTTGATTGGTTTCCTTTCCTGCAGATTGATTTCCCTTTATTTGGATTCTAAACTGCAATATAGGAATTACTTCTGCTATAACATAAGTAACTTCAGCTTTGATTAAACAGAGTGTGAATAATTAGATTTGTATGATTGATAATTGTGTGGATTTCTACTACAACATTGTTTTTGCTTTTGAAATTGAGCATATCCAGTGCGTGATTGTCTTTGGAATAAACAGACTTCCTCGGGTTGACAATTTATGTGGAGCTTGAATTGTGAAAACAGTTAAAGCGACCAACATTTTGGCACCGTTGCCGGGGAAGGCAATTATAGATTTCAAAAGAATTAATATTTTCTTTCTAGATGTGCAGATTGTATGAGAGGATGAGGAAACCAGAAGAAAACTAACCCCCCAGGTGGCAAAGTTAAAGGAAGGGGAGGAAGAAAGACTTTCATTGACGAGATTGTATCGAAGGTTGAATCATCACAGAGATTAAGTTCTCGAAGACCAAAACTTCAGCACTCCCCTCAATCAGATTACAAAACAGAGGAAGTTGTGGGTCCTGAAAATATAGAGGAGCCAGTGATTAAAGAACCAGCAGTCAGTGCTGGAAAGTCAGAAGAAAGTGCTAGCAAATCAGCAAAGCACATTGAGGAAATAATAGAGAGTATGGACGACCAGTGGAAAACATTGAGGAGCTAGTAGAAGATCTTGAAGATCGAGCAAGTGCAGTAGGAGAACTGAAAATGGAAGGAAACAATGAAGATTTCTTTGGTGGAGGACATGTAGATCCTGAAGGAGAAGGAAAGGATGAAAATTCTCTCTCTACCTTGGGATTTCCTATCAGTGATCTCCCTATAGGAACAACTCCTATGAAAAACATTCCATTTTCAGCTTTACCTAACTTCCATGGTTTATCCTCTGAAGATCCGGATGAATTTCTTTTTGAATTTGATATATTATGCAGAAGTTATGATTATGTTACTAATGCTCAAAAGTTGAAACTGTTTCCAGCAACATTAAAAGGAAATGCTTTAAGATGGTTCATGAGCCTTGGGAGTCAGGTAATCACAACATGGGAGCAGATGAAACAGAAATTTCTGCTTAAATATCAAGACTACTATCGGATGAGAGAAAAGAAGGATGAACTATTCAATATGGCACAAAAGCCGGACGAGAATCTGGAGGACTATGTAGAAAGGCTGCAGTACAATATACAGAGATCTGATCATCCGAATATAAGTAAGGAAATTCGCAAAACAATATTACTTAGAGGGTTAAGGGATGATTGTTTAGATATGTTAAATATGCTTGGCAAGGGAGATATATCTAAAGAATCATATGATGAGATTGTTGAACTTTCTAAGAGGTGTTCAAGGGGAGCTGCAAGGAACAGAGTAAGTAATAGAGATCCCACCTATTCAAGAGTGCAGAAATCAGCCAGTGGGGGAGAAACAAGAGCTGAAATAGGTAATTTACTTGAAGAATTTAAAACTGAGATGTTAAGTTCTTTTTCTTCACAAATTGACACTTTGCAGGTTAAGAAGAAGCAGGCTGAAGTAGAAGAAACTCTGGCTGTCTTTTGCCCGAAGTACAGAGACAAACATCCACTAAGGGAGTGCCCATTGGAAAAAATACCAATCTGCACCCTTTGTGAGAAATATCATGAAACAAAACAATGTCCATCTTTACCAGGAATAAAGGCAGCATTACAGCCAACAGAAGAAGAAGCTGAAGCAGTTTACTTGCTAACTCAAAGAAGACAATGGCAACCAAAAGGACAAGGTATGAACTCTAGTATGCCATTTAATCGTTGGAATAATTATTCTACTTTAGGTCAAACAAACTACCCTCCCTTTAATCAAATGCAATACCCACCCTTTAATCAAATGAATTTCCCACCCATGCAACAATCAAACCCTCCCTTTGTTGATCCTACAATGTGGACTCCTTGGCCCCCACAGCAGCCATCTTCTTTTAACCCTTGGAATTCAAATTGGAGAAGCCAACAACTTCCGTATCCAAATCAATTGCCTCAATATCAACAACCACTTCCTCTGCCATCAAATGCTCCGCCAAATAACCAAATGAGACCCCAGCTACCTGTGCAACCAAATCCTAACCCCAATAATAAATTTGTGCAAGTCATTGATATTCAGAATCAGTCTATATTTCCTACTATGCAATGTAATGATATTCATTTAAGATCCGGGAAAATAGTAGAGCCTATTATTAATGATATAACTTCTTCTGATTCTGATAAAGAGGAAACTGAGAAACATAAGAAAGCACAACCACCCTCTAACAAGGGTATTGAAATAACAGAACCACCATTCCCCGAGCCTTTGGTTTTAACTGGAACGCCTGAAACACCTGCTTTTAATCTTTTAGGGGAATTGCAAAATTTGTATGTTAAAATTCCACTTTTATAAGCACTAAGAGATGTACCAATTTATGCCAGAACAATAAGGGATATTTGTGTTAAGAAACCGGGTAGGAAAACTAAAGATCCCCTTACAGTACATGTGATGGGTGATTTATTTGCATTAATGTCCGGAAAAACCCCTCCTGTGAAATATGGTGACCCCGGCCATCCTACCGTGACAGTTCAAATTGGTAAAACAATGATTCCTCAAGTTCTGGTAGATCTAGGTGCTGCAATAAACATAATGACTCTTGGAACTTCACAGTTTTTACAGCTGAATAACACAATCAGAGATACACCTACCATTCTAGAGTTGGCTGACCGTTCTACAATTAAACCTGAAGGAGTTGTTGAAGATCTACTTATCTCAGTTGAATCCTGGAATTACCCAGCTGATTTTGTTGTATTGCAAACTAAAACAAAGCTGGGGGGACATCCCTTAATTCTAGGGAGGCCATGGCTGGCCACATCTGATGCCTTTATCAGTTGCAGATCTGGTTCATGTTGGAAATATGATGTAGAGTGTTGTCCTTGATGGCAACCCACTGAATGAAGATGAAGACATGCGACTGTTGACATGTGTTGTCCTTGATGGCAATCCACCTGATGAAGTTATTCTTGACTTGATGGACTTAGTAAATGATGTAAATCTGGTGTGATATAATGTTTGTTGACAATATGATGCTGAATGTTGTCCTTGAAAGACAACCCCCTTGATGAAGATAATGGCAACTTACTTGATGAAGTTGTGCTTGATAGAATATGGTTTGATGAACTAAATCTGATATATCTACAGTGAGTACAGAAGACAATGAAGCAAGGATTTCAGCTTGTGCTAAATCTATGATGAAAAAGAGTATGTATCTAGGAATACGCGGATATGTCTAGGGGAAGTCGCGTATGCACGCGGGAATAAACGTTCCAAGTCGCGTATGGGCAAAAGCGCTCAAAAAGTGCAAAACCAGGGGTAACCACCATGATATTGACCCATTGTATTGGGTAATGATCCGCCTAATTGACCCCGTCCAGGTTGTTTTGGGCTCATGGTATTGCTTTGGCCCATGGTATTGAAAAAAGGGGCTCATGGTATTGAAAAAGGATAAACCTATATAAGGAGAAGAAATTCATTGTGCAAAATATGTGTGTGAGAGCAAGATGTCTGAGCTAGAATGAATACTTCTCTGTGAAGTATATCTGTATGGAAAGGGTAAAGGTTTGATGATAGATCTGAATCTATGAAGCACTTATGAAGAAATGATGAAGCGGGATCTTTAGATCTGAAATGTACTTGTATCTGCTAGATCTGTTTATGGAGTGATTAGATCTGTGATGAGGCGAACATTGAGGCGAACAAACATGCAGAAGCAAAGATGATCTGTTGAATATACGATCATTAACGATAAGTACTCTGTATGTAATGATTGAAGATCTATCCGCTACTTCGCCGCGGAGGAAGCGCGTATATACGCAGCTTCAGCGAAGAGAAAGCGCGTATGCGCAATAAAATATACACTGAGGTATACGCTGGTTTGTGTGGACGGAAGCGCGTATATACGCGACATCAGTGAAGAGTAAGCGCGTATGCAAACTAGGGTTTGCTGAAGCAAGGGGTATGAAATATCAGTACGTTACTTGTTGTGTTTTATGGCTACATCGATACGTATTTGATATGTATCTGTTGGTGATGTATGTTTGTGCTTAAAAGTATGGAAAGGTCGATTATGAAAATATGATGAAACGTGGCACATAGTGTTGTTCTATTGAAGTTGTTGGATCCGGTGTGAAAAGTGATTGAAACGTGGTCCAAGGGGTGGCTTTGAGGGTTATGTGCCAGTCGGGAGTCTGTGGCTCCTTCAGTGAGGGCGTAAAACGAATCGGGGGTCGTAGCTCCTTCCCGGGCGAGTAGAAAACGGAGTCGGGGGGTCGTAGCTCCCTTCGAGGAGAGGCATTAGCGAGCGCAGTGGGTGCACGCGTCTTTAATTAATCTGGCATGACCCCCATATGTTGTAAGATGTTTTCTTTTCTATAATAAAATATTGAAGGCTGAGCAACTGCAGCGGTGGTTTTCTCCCGACTTGGGTTTCCACCTAAAAATCCTGGTGTTCATGTGTGATGCTTTGTGTGATGGTTTTCTCTGTTCTTACTGCACATGTTTACTGTTTATTAAACATCTGATGATTGATTGATGGAATGATTTAAGTGAAGAACTAATGACATAAGTAGATATCTGTGTATACGCGAGTTTCATAAAGGGTAACCGCATATATACGCGAGTCTGTTTCAGAAAAGTAGCGTATGGGTTTTAGAAGAAAGAAAAAGTAAAAGTTTTGAACATGTTGTAAATAATGATTCACCCCCCCTCTCAATATTTTTCCCAACAATTGGTATCAGAGGAGGTTCTTCTGCAGAAGCTTGATCGCTTGAAGGAGATCCGTCACAATGGGAAGTATACAAACAAAAGTTTTGCTGAATTTTGGTGCAAAAGTATGGGCACTCATGAAAGAATGTGAAAAAGAAAAGGGTACTTTTGTGGATTCTCTAGAAGACAATAATCTTCTTGAAGAAAACACTCAACTCAAGGTAAGCCACGAAGAAAAGAACATAATCATAGAGACTCTTGAAAATCAGCTTGAAGCAGAAAAGAAACGCAATGAGGAATTGGAGTGTGAAGTAGTAAGTCTAAGGAAGGATAATGAGAAAGTGAATTCTCTCAATCTCAGATTTGCTAAAAGTTCAGAAACCTTAGATGAGATTATCAAGGTACAACGGTCTCCTCTTATAAAAACAGGTCTTGGATATACTGGGGAATCTTCCTAGACATCAGCATCAAATTCTCTAAAAGCAGCCACAGCTGGTTCTCTACATTCAGCCACTCAGCAGGGGAACAAAGGATCTTTACAAGTAAAGCATGATCTCCTCAATTCAAGAAACACTAACAGGGAGATCTTTCAAAATGGCTACAACCAACAGGTAAATTCGAATAGAAGATTTCATGATCACAGAAATTTCTACTTCAATGGACAATGTTTCTCATGTCACAATTTTGGTCATAAAGCTGTTCAATGTGTTGCATATAAAACCATTATGACAAGAGAAGCAAGAAAGATAAGGATGAATGATGAACCAAAGAAGAACACCTATAAAAACTTTTCTCCTCTTCAAAATGAAGTTGAATGTACTTATTGCAATAACTTTGGTCATGAAGAATCTGAATGCAGGAGCAAGGTCCAGCCAAAAGAGCATGTTCCCTCAAGCTCTAAAGTGTGGAAAAAGAAAGAATTACCGGTTGAAAATTGTGGGATAGCGTTATTTGCAGAGGGTGAAGAGAATCAATGGTACATTGATAGCAGGTGTTCAAGACACATGACAGGTGACAAAAGCAAACTGCATACTTATAATGCTCTAGAGAAGGAAAAGAAAGTTACTTTTGGAAATGATACTCCTGCTGTTATTAAAGGAAAAGGGTCAGTATTTCTAAAAGAAAAGGTGAAAGCTAAAGATGTCATGTATGTGGATGGATTAAGGCATAACCTATTGAGTGTTAGTCAAATGTGTGATCAAGGAGCAGAAGTGGTCTTCAGTTCCAAAGAATGTGTGGTTCGTGATCTTGATACAGGTAAAATCATTATAAAAGGAAAAAGAAATCCAAGCAACCTGTATGTACTCAACGGCATAGAACAATGTTACTTAAGCAAATATTCAGAAAATTGGCTATGGCATCGAAGACTGGGACATCTGAGTTTCTCTCAAATCAACAAAGCAAGCAAACTTCAAGCTGTTCGTGATCTTCCCAAGATCAATCTTCCAGAAAGTACCATATGCAAATCATGTCAATTTGGTAAGCAGACCAGAGTCCGATTTAAAGCCAAAGAGGTTCATCAAGTAAGCCTCTTGAACTCATTCATACTGACATCTGTGGACCTATGAGGAAAAATTCATTACGTGGGGAAGAATACTATATCCTATTTATTGATGACTACTCCAGAATGTGTGAGATCGCGTTTATTAAACACAAAGATGAAGCCTTTGAAAAATTTCAGAAGTTCAAAGCACTGGTAGAAAATGAATTGGATTCAAAAATCAAGTGTCTTAGATCTGATCGAGGAGGAGAATATTCATCAAATGATTTCTTTGAATTTTGTGAACAACATGGCATTAAAAGACAGTTCTCTGTAGCAGGCACTCCACAACAAAATGGTGTAGCAGAAAGAATGAATAGAACAATTGTTCAAATGGCTAGAGCTATGCTTACTGACTCTAATGTTCCTAACATGTTCTGGAGTGAAGCAGCTCGTGCAGCAGTTAACATTCTCAACAAGGCTCATGTTCGGGTAAACAGTGATAAAACTCCATATGAACTCTAGTATGGCAAATCTCCCACTGTAAAGCATTTTAAAGTTTTTGGAAGTAGATGCTTTATCAAAAATAATGATGAAAAACTTGGCAAGTTTGACCCTAGATCAGATGAAGGGATACTTCTTGGCTACTCATCTTCAAGCAAAGCATTCACATGTTACAATAAGAGGCTTCAAAAGGTTGTTGAATTTATTGATGTTGTTATTGATGAGTCTCCTGCAGCTCCTAAAGAAGAAAAACAAACAACAGAAGAAGATGATAATGACATATGGCCTTCTGCATCAGATGGAAATAATATAGACAGTGAATCAAATGAAGAACCTGAAAATGATCTATCTGAAAAAGCTCCATCCAGATACGTTCAAAAGAATCATCCTGAATCTCAGATTTTGGGAGACAAGGAATCAGGTGTACGAACAAGGAGAACTTTTGTGGGATCTTCTAGTCGTCAAGCACTTCTATCCACAATTGAACCACACAATGTCAATGAAGCTAGCAAATATGAATGTTGGAAGCAAGCCATGGATGACGAAATTGTTCAAATTGAAAAGAATGACACTTGGGATTTGGTTCCAAGACCTCATGATAAAAATGTCATTGGAACTAAATGGATTTTCAAGAACAAGTTAAATGAAAATGGGGATGTTGTAAGAAACAAAGCTAGATTGGTTTGCAAAGGGTATACTCAACAAGAAGGTATAGACTTTGAAGAAACTTTTGCTCCTGTAGCTAGACTTGAAGCCATAAGAATGTTTCTTGCTTTTTAAAGTTATCAACAAATCAAAGTTTATCAAATGGATGTTAAATCTGCTTTTCTTAATGGTGATCTAGAAGAAGAAGTATATATAGAACAACCGGAAGGATTCATTTTGGGAAATGATGCAAATCTTGTTTGTAGACTTAAAAAGGCTCTTTATGGTCTCAAACAAGCTCCAAGGGCTTGGTATTATCGTCTTGACAAATATCTTCATCAACAAGGATTTTCAAAGGGGTCTGCTGATAGCAACTTATACACAAAAGTTGAAAATGACAAACTATTGATTGTAGTTGTATATGTTGATGACATCATTTTTGGGAGTAACAAAGAATCTATGAGTCAAAAATTTGCCGCTGTCATGCAGCAAGAATTTGAAATGTCTTTACTTGGGGAACTAACATTCTTTCTTGGCTTGCAAGTGCATCAAGCTGCAGATGGTATATTTCTATCACAAGAAAAATATCTTAAGCAAATTCTGAAGAAGTATGGCATGGAAGAATGCAAACCTGTAAGTACACCAATGATAACCGGATGCAGTCTCAGTTCTAATGATGATTCTCCCACAGTGAATCAACCAGAATACAGATCGATGATAGGAAGTCTACTTTATCTCACTGGGACTAGACCAGACATTGTGCATGCAGTTGGGATTGTTGGGCGATTCCAAGCTAATCCAAAGGAGTCTCACCTTCAGGCCATTAAAAGAATATTCAAATATCTACAAGGAACTCAAGACTTTGGTCTATGGTATCCGACGAATGATGATCTTACTCTACATGCTTACACTGATGCAGATTGGGCTGGAAGTGTTGATGATCGGAAAAGCACTAGTGGTGGTGCATTCTATATGGGACCCCGGTTAGTATCTTGGTTTAGCAAGAAGCAAAATTCTATTTCCTTATCTACAGCAGAAGCAGAATATGTGGCTGCCGCATCTTGTTGCACTCAACTCCTTTGGATGATGCAAACCTTACAATATTTTCAAATCAAATGTACTCCTCCTATCCCCATTAAGTGTGACAACACAAGTGCCATCAGTATTTCAAAGAATCCTGTTATGCATTCGAAGACCAAGCACATTCCCATCAAGTATCATTTCTTACGTGAACAAGTGCTTGAGAAAAAGGTGAAGTTGGAGTATGTTCCCTCCAAAGAACAAGTTGTTGATATCTTTACCAAACCTCTGCCCAGGGAAGCGTTCGAGTATCTAAGACAGAAGCTGGGAGTGTTCTCTGCCAGTCAAAAGAACAAATCTGCATAATTTTTAGAAGATGGTAGTGGATACGCGGGTTTCCTGAAACACAGTCGCGTATATACGCGAGTTCCTGCACAGAAAACCGCGTATGGTTGGTTGCTGACAATTTTTGGTTGGTTCAGCTCTCTTCAGCACAGCTGCAGTGCTGTTTGGTATCTCTGATACTGTTTGGTATCTCTGGTGGTGTTCCAGTTCTCATAATTCTTTTTCTAATGTTTTGATAAAGATGCCTTGATGATTTGTTGGTGAAAGTGTTCAGGATGCACAAACTAAGGGGGAGCCTTAGTCATATGGAAAGGATGCTTGGTTGCACAGATTCAGGGGGAGCATTAGCTTTGCTGAGTATAATGCATTATGTTGGTTATGTTATATGATCTCTCTTGAGGTCTTCTTGGTATTGATTATGAAAAGTCATATTTGTATTTTTGATGAAAAGGTCATGTAGAGACCCATGATGTAAATTGTATTATTCAGTCATGTAAGGACTTGTCAAATTTTGTAAACTCACTTGGTTGAGTAGCTGAGTCAAATGTGTAAACCCACTTGGTTGGGTAGTTGAAGTCTCATGTATAAATCCACTTGGATGGATAATTGATGTAAGTATGAGTCTTTGGTGATAGGAAGTTCATAGAGTCATATAGTTATTTGAAAAATATGTTTGAAGATTCAGCATGAACTCAGGGGGAGCTTGGCCACTTCAGTACATATCAGATGGTATCAGATCTGCAGAACGCTTCTTCCACATGAGAAGAAAAGGGGAAGATTATGTTGGTTTTTGATCCGCCCTTTGCCCTTGATGTCAAAGGGGGAGAGTGACATGGTGTTTGAATGCAGATAATGGTGTCAAAGAATTGGGAGAGTGACATGGTGTCAATGTACTTATCTGCTGTGGTAACCAAACACCATCGTGGTTGCCATCAAGTCCAAAGGGGGAGATTGTTGGAAATATGATGTAGAGTGTTGTCCTTGATGGCAACCCACTGAATGAAGATGAAGACATGCGACTGTTGACATGTGTTGTCCTTGATGGCAAACCACCTGATGAAGTTATTATTGACTTGATGGACTTGGTAAATGATGTAAATCTGATGTGATATGATGTTTATTGACAATATGATGCTGAGTGTTGTCCTTGAAAGACAACCCACTTGATGAAGATAATGGCAACTTACTTGATGAAGTTGTGCTTGATAGAATATGGTTTGATGAACTAAATCTGATGTATCTACAGTGTGTACAGAAGGCAATGAAGAAAGGAATTCAGCATGTGCTAATTCTATGATGAAAAAGAGTATGTATCTAGGTATACGCGGATTGGCCTAGGGGAAGTCGCGTATGCACGCGGAAAGGAATGTTCCAAGTCGCGTATGGGCAAAAGCGCTCAAAAAGTGCAAAACCAGGGGTAACCACCATGATATTGACCCATTGTATTGGGTAATGATCCGCCTAATTGACCCCATCCAGGTAGTTTTGGGCTCATGGTATTGCTTTGGCCCATGGTATTGAAAAAGGGGCTCATGGTATTGAAAAAGGGTAAACCTATATAAGGAGAAGAAATTCATTGTGAAAAACATGAGTATGAGAGTAAGATGTCTGAGCTAGAATGAATACTTCTCTGTGAAGTATATCTGTATGGAAAGTGTAAAGGTTTGATGATAGATCTGAATCTATGAAGCACTTATGAAGAAATGATGAAGCGGGATCTTTAGATCTGAAATGTACTTGTATCTGCTAGATCTGTTTATGGAGTGCTTAGATCTGTGATGAGGCGAACATCTAGGCGAACATCTGTCTGAAGTAAAAGGGTAAATCTGAACTGAATATCTGATCTGAAGAAGTATGATGCTCTATAATGATTAAAGATCTATACGCTACTTCGCCGCGGAGGAAGCGCGTATATACGCGGCTTCTCTGAAGTAAAAGCGCGTATGCGCAATAAAATATACACTGAGGTATACGCTGGTTTGTGTGGACGGAAGCGCGTATATACGCGACATCAGTAAAGGTAAAGCGCGTATGCAAACTAGGGTTTGCTGAAGCAAGGGGTATGAAATATCTGATCTGTTCTGCTGTGTTTCTGCTATCTGATCTGTGTTGATAAGTATCTGTTGGTGATGTATGTTTGTGCTTAAATGTATGGAAAGGGTCCAGTCTGAAAATATGATGAAATGTGGCCTGCAAGTGTTGTTCTATTGAAGTTATTGGATCTAGTGTGAAATTTGATGAAACGTGGTCCAAGGTGGTGCTGAGGGTTGTAGCCTTCAGTCAGGGGGTTGTAGCTCCCTTCCAGGTGAGGCTGGTAAACGAGATCGGGGGGTCGTAGCTCCCTTCCAGGAGAGGCTGGTAAACGAGTCAGGGGGTTGGAGCTCCCTTCCGGGAGAGGCTGGTAAACGAGCGCAGGTGGGTGCCTGCGTGCTGGTCAAGTCTGCGCCAGCACATATGTTGTAAGATGTTTTCTCTATAATAAAATATTGAAGGCTGAGCAACTGCAGCGGTGGTTTTCTCTCGATTTGGGTTTCCACCTAAAAATCCTGGTGTTCATGTGTGATGCTTTGTGTGATGGTTTATTATGTTCTTACTGCACATGTTTACTGTTTATAGAACATCTAATGAATGAATGATGGAATGATATAAGTGAAGAACTAATGGCATAATTAGATCTCTGTGTATACGCGAGTTTTATGAAGTATATCCGCGTATATACGCTAGTTGGCTTCAGCAAAGTAGCGTATGGGTTTTAAGGAATGAAAAAGTAAAAAGTTTTGAACATGCAGTAAATACTGATTCACCCCCCCCTCTCAGTATTTTTCCCAAAAGTTCAATGACAATTTCTAATGGTTATGAAACCAAACAGCTTACTCTTTATCCTCATGCTACACCCATAATTAATAATGAAGATTCTATGTGGATGGATTATGATGATAATGCTGTTCAGCCTATTCCAACTATTGGGAAAGCTTTAACACTTAAAGACAATACAGAGGATGAAATAATTAATAATTTTATTTGTGAACCTTCTTCTATAATTGCTGAAACACACAATCAATGGACTGCAATTTTTGAAACAGATACCCAAGAAAATATTGAATCTGAAGATTTATCTCAGACATTAACCACCATTTCATCTAAAAGCATAACAGTTGAAATTGAACCTGGCAAGACATTAAACATAAATCCTGATCTAACAGTTGCTGAAACACAGCAGTTAATGAAGTTATTGCATGAAAATAAGGAAGCATTTGCATGGGATTACACAGATATGAAATGGATCTCTTCTGAACTATGTACTCACCGAATTTACATTAAAGAGGGATGCCGACCAGTCTGTCAACCCCAAAGACGAATGAACCCTAATTTACGAGAAATTGTTAAAGAAGAACTTCAGAAATTTCTTAATGCAGGATTTATATACCCCATATCTAACAGTGAATGGGTTTCCCCATTGGTAATTTTCCCTAAGAAAAACGGGAAATGGAGAGTATGTGTTGACTATAGAGCCTTGAACAAAGCTACTCAAAAGGATCACTTTCCTTTAACTTTCATTGATCAGGTGTTGGATAGTCTGGCAGGGAAGAAATTCTTTTCTTTTCTAGATGGATTCAGTGGGTATAACTAGATTAGAATTGCACCCCAAGACCAAGACAAGACCACTTTCACTAGCCCTTGGGGAACTTTTGCTTATAGAGTTCTTCCATTTGGGCTATGTAATGCACCAGCAACTTTTCAGAGGGCTGTTATAGGAATTTTTTCTGATATGCTGAATGAATCTATGGAAATATTTATGGATGATTTTACTCCTTATGGTGTGTCTTTCGAAGATGCATTGCAAAATCTTGAGAAGGTACTTAAACGATGTATACAAGCTCACCTCTCCCTAAGTACTGAAAAGTGTCATATGATGATGAGTGAAGGAGTAGTGCTTGGAAATTTTATTTCATCTCAAGGTATTCAAGTAGATCCATCTAAAATATTGGTCATTCAGAATCTTTTTGTTCCTAAAACACAAACTGATGTGAGAAGTTTTCTAGGACATGCTGGATACTACAGAAGATTTATTAAAGATTTTTCTAAGATAGCTTCTCCATTATTTGTGTTGCTTATGAAAAATGCTGAATTTCAGTGGACTAATTCTTGTCAGAAAGCTTTTGAAGAACTCAAGCATCAGTTATCTACTGCCCCTATTTTGAGGGGGCCTGATTGGGCCCTCCCTTTTCATATATCTTCTGATGCTTCAGACACTGCAATTGGAGCTGTCTTGGGACAAGAGGAAAATCATCTTCCTTATGCTATCTACTTTATCGGTAAGAATATGACCCCTGCTGAGCTTAATTATACAGTTACCGAAAAGGAGTTTCTTGCAGTAATTTATGCCATTAATAAATTTCAACATTATATCACTGGTTATTCTACTTTTGTCCACACTGATCACTCAGCTATTAAGTATTTAATGAAAAAATATGTTACAAATGCTAGAGTTACCAGATGGCTATTATTACTGCAGGAATTTGATATCACAATTGTAGATCGGCCTGGTAAAGAAAATGTGGTGGCTAATTTCCTTTCACGGTTAAAAACTGACAATGATATTCCAGTAGATGATTCTTTTCCTGATGAGTATTTGTTTGCAGTTTCTGCTCACTCTCCATGGTATGCAGATATTGCCAATTATTTGGTTGCAGGAAAATTACCATCACACCTGTCATACAGAGAAAAGAGAACAATTTTTCAACAAAGTGCCAGGTATAGCTGGATAAGTGGGTGTCTTTTCTACACGGGGCTTGATCAGGAAATCTGAAGATGCATTAGGGAAGACGAAGTGTATGACATACTGAAAGCTTGTCATGATGGCCCTTGTGGAGGGAATTTTGCTGATAAAATAACATCACACAAAATTTTGAGGATGGGTTCCTATTGGCCCTCACTATTTATGGATGCAAAGAAATATGTGAGGGCTTGTGACAGCTGCCAGAGAATGGGTCAACCCAATCATAGAGATCAAATGCCATTAAACCCCCAGGTAGTTTCTGAACCATTTGAAATATGGGCCTTGGATTTCATAGGACCCATTAATCCTCCATCCAATCAAAGAACTTATATATTAGTCTGTACAGACTATATGAATAAATGGGTGGAGGCCAAAGCACTTATTAGAGCCAATGAAGAGGCTGTCCTAGCTTTCTTATTTGAAGAAATCTTCACTAGATTTGGAATCCCTAGAGAGCTAGTTACAGATGGAGGACCTCCATTCAATTCTCATGGTTTTAAGTCTACCCTTCAGAAATATCATATTCATCATAGAATGACTACACCATACCACCCCCAGGCCAATGGGCAAGTGGAAAGCACAAATAAAGTATTAGAAGCCATTCTAACTAAAACAGTGAAGGACAACTGGAAGGATTGGTCTCAAAGGCTCCCTGAAGCACTATGGGCTTACAGAACTACTTGGAGAAACACTACAGGTTTTTCTCCCTATGAATTGGTTTATGGTAAAAATGCTATTTTTCCTGTGGAATTTGAAATTAAAACTCTAAGAACTGCTTTAGCTGTTAATCTTGATTTGACTGATGTGCAGACAGCTAGGTTGCAACAGCTTTTTGAATTGGATGAAAAGAGAGTAGATGCCATTCATCAAACAACCATGATTCAACAACAAAGAATGAAGTGGCATGACAAAATTATCAAACACAAGCAGTTCCAAAAAGGTAATTGGGCCTTGTTGTATGACTCTCGGTTTGAAAATTTTCAAGGTAAGCTACGTACACATTGGCTTGGACCATATGAATTAGATGCTATTTTTTTCTAATGGAACAGTAAGACTTCAAACAATTGATGATTCTAAAACACCTCTACTAGTCAATGGTCATAGGCTTCGTTTATACCAGCGCCCTATTTCTAAAGAGGATTTCAAGACTGCTTGCATGACTGATATACATTATCTTTTTCTAGGGGAGTCTTCTGCTCCTCACAACATTTAATTTTCTGCACTGTTTTTTTAGTATTAGATTAAATTAGATTTAAAACTAATAATCCCTGTCAAGGGTTGGCATATTACAATTGAATTTTGCAGATTCTGGAAAAGCCTATTAAGGAGGACAGATTTATCATAAGAAGATCTGAAGCTTCAATCACAGAAGCTTGTTCCCTTCATTTTACCCCATTTCCTAGCAATATCCCTTCATCCCATTTCTACATTATTTCCCTTTTTCCATTTTTCCCACTTCTACCATTCCTGAAATATCATCCTTCAGCTAGTATTTCCCATCCCTTACTGCTAAAATTATCCCTTATCAAATACTTCCCCCAATTGTTTTAAACCCAAGTCATTATATCCCATTTTCCTGATTTTTCCCGTTGCTGAAACACCAGTTTCAGCAACATGTCGTTCATTTTTTCGTTGCTGAAACACTAGTTTCAGCAACCTGTCATCATTAAAACATCATTTCTTTCCTCTGCTATACAAGCTTTTCAGTTCTCCACTTTTACTCTTCAGATCCTTTGGGTGAATATTACTCAGTACTGAGCAGATCCTGATATGCTCCTGTTCTACATTTCAGAGAAATCTACAGATTCTTCCATTAATATCAAGCCATTATGAAGCACTTTATACTTCGAATTTTAAAGACAAAGGTAAAAATATAAGGTATGCAGTTTTTATGTAATGCAGTTAAATTATATTTTAAAGAGAGGATCCTGCTCATAATGATTACAATTTCCACACGCCTAAACATCATTGCACCATACGTAGGGGGGGGGGGAATTTCGAAAACTAAATAATCATTTCACATCACCCAATCCTCCGTCATTCTTCATATCCATTTTCGCCGTCATTGAGACTCCACATCCTCTGTTGCAACAATTAGCTTGACCAAAGCCTGTGTTTCTATCTTCTGTGCCTCTGCATGTGACTCAAGCTAGTAGCCATGGGAGGGTCGGCTATCAGACACGAGCCTAGTTCAATAACTCTTCTTCATTTTTTCCCAGAAGCCTATCAAATCTTTCAACAAGAAGGATGGACAACATACTTCGAAAGGTTGGGAGAATTTGATCAGCAGCAAGTTTTAGAGTTCGCACAGAATCTTCAGGGGAATTATTCAGTAGTTCAAGGGGTCCGCATTTTAGTTATAGAGGAGGACATAGCTCAAGTTTCAGGTTTGCCGGTTATAGGGACTCGCTGGTTCAGTAGGAAGCAAGTGATTTTAAATGCACAACAAGATTTTCTTCTTCCAGATGAACCGGTTGAACTTAAAGGCCGCGGAATAAGTCTGCATTCACTTCCTCGACCATGGCCAACAGTAGCAGAATTCATCAAGCATTACTTGACATGCGAAGGGCGTTACCAGGTAGTCTACCGACACGACTTCATTTTGATGAATCATTTAAGGAATGGTCGATTAGTTAATATTCCCTATTATCTGCTTGGTTGTATCAAAAACATGTCACATTATTGTAGATGGGTTAAATTCCCATTGCTATCCCTTACCCATCACCGTTTATGCCAATTATTAATTCAGAGGGGTTTTGCTCAGCAAAACCCCCCTCTGAATAATCCACTCCGCATTCCCCAGCAAGCCGAAATTCCCCAGCAGGCCGAAATCCCCCAACAAGCCGAGAGTTCCCAAGAAACTCCTGAGAGTCCTTATGAAGGGCAACTGGACGATATCCTAGACTCCCCAGTAATTTCGTCCTCAGAACCAATTGACCTACCCCCAAGTTCGTCTCACTTAGTAGAGTCACCCCTTCCCACTATTCCTATCCCTAGCGATGACTCTCCAACACCCCCACCTACTCATAAAAGAAAGAGACGAACCCCAACAGTCTCTGTCTCAAAACGACGAACAAGGGCCACATTCCAAATTTTCACTTCTTCCGAAAGCCCTTCCCCCAGAAAAGAATCTTCCCCTACAAAGAAAAGGAAAGACAATGACTTCTCTGCTTTCCTACCAAAAAGGAAGATGAAAATGACTGTTGAAACAGGAGTTACTCCCATTTCCCCTGACCCCGCCACTATTCTGTTAAAACTTCAATCCTCACCCCCATTTCAAATTCCCGAACCCGTCTCATCCGGTGGCACTGCCACACAAGAACCAGTGCCTCGGGATAATATGACATCGTTTATGGCTCAAACAGTGACTGCCACACAAGAACCAGTCACTTACCCAGAGGCTGAAACACAAGAACCAGCCACTGTGGTACAAGAATCATACACCAAGCATGATAATAAAGGGAAACCAGTTGTAGCTGCTCCACAAGAACCAGCTATAGCTGTGGATCAGCAGACAACTCCAGCAGAATCAACCAGCACATAGGGTTCACACACTATGGCATCTTTATTGGAGGAAAATGAGTTTTTGAAGTTTGAACTAGAAGCCTATAAGAATGAATTAATCATGGCACGAGAAGCCTTTGATAGAGAATTGAATCTCTACATGCTAGCACACACAGCATCAGCACAAAATAGGGATCCATGCAGAGAATACATGTGCCATGAGTGTGGTAATATTTACCAACAGGCAGGATACAAAGTAGTCAAAATTCAGGTATCTGAGGCATCTACATCAGCTGCAATTAAAGAAGAACACCCTACTGCTCCCCAAGAACCAGTAGGGCTCTCAAAAAGTCTGGAAAAAGAAACTAAACCACAGATATCTCGCCCTGTGCTAGTCAGCTCAGCCACTCAAACAATGTCCCAACCACAGATATCTAGCCCTGAGTTAGTCAGTTCAGCCACTCAGACAATGCCCCAACCCAGTACTTCTAATGCCGGGACACAGACCCTGCCATGGAACCAATTAGAACTTATGAACAACTGGAAGAAACAATATGCTGTAGATCAAGATAAAATATTACAGCAACATAAGTTAGCATGGCAGAATCACATGTATGCCAACTGGGATATTTGGGAACAGACATTGCAACAGCTCAGGGATTCCAGGAAAGAAGTCAAGGAATTAAAGGAAAAGTTGGTTTTGATGTTTTCATTAGTGAAAAAGTTGATGGCTACCCGAAAACCCTCTGTGAATTATTCTCTCTTCCTCTCTGAACGTTTGGTTTATTTTCAATTGAAGGAAATAAAGGATGGCAGACCTCATGAATTTCTTACTGTGGAACAATTTGTAAAGACTTTTGCTGAGGCCCCTGAAAGTGACCAACATTTGTTGTGTGAAATTTATCTCCATAACGAGGCCATACCTGAGAATAGAAGAGTGAATCTCACTCCAATTGTAGGTGATGTACAAATAAGGGCATTTGTTTCATTCCTGGCCAATCAGCTCACCTGGAAAATTGCGTTTATTGCAAGTAGTCATAATGAGGAGAATAGGCTCCTTTGGATTAGACTGGAACCTTTAAGTCTAGCCATGTTTATAGCACAATATCACCAATTCTTGCGGAAGCCAGGAATGCATAGGTACATACAACAACTACAGGCTTCAACACTTTTAAAGTGTCAACAGCAAATCAGAGTAAAGGAGGCTGCTGCATTGAAGTCCAACACTATGTTTTGGCAGCAGTCATGTAAGGAAAGACAAGAATATCACCCTTTTAGCCCTGATAATCTTCAAGCTGCACTTTCCAGGGTACCTAATTATATCAGATGTATTCGGCATTGTGGAGAAAATTGGATTGGTTACCATTTTCATTTTCCAATTCTATGGATGCCTTCAGAGAAATATCAGTGTCACTATCAATTGGCTGACAGAGATGAAGCTGTAGCATGGTAGCAATTGCAGAACAATCAAGGATTCCGAGCTCCGACAGAAGCCACCTTCTCCAGCTACTGCTTGAGAAACTTGCATGCCCAGAATCAGTACTCAGACTCTGACTTGGACAAGGAGTTTCCTGAGGACATGCAACACTTTCAGCTGGGGGGGATGTTAGGACCTCACTATGTATCATTTTTACTATATATTTTGACACCACCTTACCTTTATAACCATGTTTAAAAAGGATTCCATTATCATTTTCATTCACTTTATCCAAAGGTATATAAAATCCTCTTCTTTACTATATGTTTAATCTGTTTACATATAATTCCATATTACTCTTATATTTTATCATTAATCGAAGTAGATTATTGCTAACATAAGTCTAAAAGATCGCAGATAAGTTATATGTTGTGTTGGAACAATCGACCGTTGCTGAAACAGTCAAACTTCGTTGCTGAAACAGTCGACTCCGTTGCTGAAACAACCATCAGACACGCAAATTCCGTCACTATCCGTAATTTGCGATTCTGGAAGAGTATTTTTTTGGAACAATGGCAACAACATGAAGACGTGGTTACACGAATTATTCTGAAGATAGTACACTTTTTGTATCTGTTGTAACAATATCTTTTTATGGAAGAATAGAATAGCCTGTTTTAAGAAAGAAGAACAGATTTGGGATAAACGTAGATTTGCTCTCATGTAATTGTAAGAGATGTCTCCTCTTTAAAAAGAGGAGACATCATCATTAGAAGGGGATTCGAGTTCGAAACTAGAGGAGAACATTGTGCTTTGAGAGAACTGGAGCTAGACTCCATTTGTAATGTATCATTTCTTTTGACAGATGAATAAAATTTCCTTTTGAGTGCTCCAATTTAATTCTTTCCCTGGGGAATCTTGTGATAGGGAAAGGGCCCGCCTTCCTCACAAGATTCACCCGACTGTTCCTGTAGTTTGTTTGATTTCTTTATGATATTCGCACTTTACTTTAATTCTGTTTGCTGAAACACCAGTTACACAGTTCTGTAGTTTATTGAGCATTCTGTTTCTTTTAACACTGCATGTGTTTAGTACATTCATTCTTAATAAGTTAAGAGATTTATTTCTGTTAAGTGTTTGAATGTATGATTAAAGTTGGGAAGTAGGTGC
Source organism: Pinus albicaulis (assembly GCA_034641835.2). Lineage (NCBI taxonomy): Eukaryota > Viridiplantae > Streptophyta > Pinopsida > Pinales > Pinaceae > Pinus > Pinus albicaulis. The sequence goes on along the minus strand of CM076574.1, from coordinate 1,049,549,766 downwards.
TGAAGGTTCGTATACAAAGGGATAGGGTCCTGTTTCCAGTGATTGCCTTTCTTTTCCTGCAGTGTGATTAGAAACAGGAGACAGGTGCTGAAGGTTCCTGTTCACGGGAATAGGGTCCTGTTCTCTTGAGTTATCTTTTCTACAGAGTGATTAGTGTCAGGAAGCAGGTGCTGAAGTTCCTATTTAAAGGGATATGGTCCTGTTCCTGTTATGGTTGATTGGTTTCCTTTCCTGCAGATTGATCTCCCTTTATTTGGATTCTAAACTGCAATATAGGAATTACTTCTGCTATAACATAAGTAACTTCAGCTTTGATTAAACAGAGTGTGAATAATTAGATTTGTATGATTGATATTTGTGTGGCTTTCTACTACAAAATTGTTTTTGCTTTTGAAATTGAGCATATCCAGTGCGTGATTGTCTTTGGAATAAACAGACTTCCTCGGGTTGAAAATTTATGTAGAGCTTGAATTGTGAAAACAATTAAAGCGACCAACACATGTGAATGTCAAGGGTTTTTCCTTCCTCCTTTGTTTTGGCTTCTACCTCTTCCTCTTCCTCTGCCTTGACCTCTTCATCTTCCAAAAGGAATCTGGGTCTTGAAGGCATGCTCTAGAGATGGATTTACTGTTCTTTCCAATCTCTGTTCATGAGTCATCAATGAGGCATGAAGTTCATCTAAAGTGAACTTTGAGAGATCTTTAGTCTCTTCTATGGTGGTAAATATAACATCAAACCTTGAGGGTAGACTCCTCAATAGTTTATCCACAATCCTTCTTTCTTCAAGAGTTTCTCCATGGGACCTTCTCTATGTGACCATCCCAATCACATGTGTGAAGAATGAGTCTATGTTATCAGACTCTTTCATACAGAGAGTTTCAAAATCTCTCCTCAGTAATTGTAGTTTTATTGTCTTCACTTTCTCCATACCTTGATAGGCTACTTTCAGAGTTTCCCATGCATCCTTGGATCTCTTAGCTGCTGCTATCCTTAGAAACACACTCTCATGTACTACTTGATACAAATAGAAGAGGGCTTTAGAGTCCTTTTTTCTATTTCTTTTCAATATATCCTTCTCTGCCTGATTTAAGGAAATAAAATCCTGCTCATCAGCTGGTTCATCAAAACCATCTTTTACAAACTCCCATAAGTCTTGTGAGGAAAACATGGCTCTCATGGTAATGGCCCAATAATCATATTTCTTTCCATTAAATTCTGGAAGCTGAGCATTTCCAATACTCATACTAGTGCTTGGTCCAGCCATTGCTTATAAACTGAACTCTAAACTAAACTTAACTGTGATTTTCAAATAAACTGTCTTTCCTTCTTTAAAAGACAAACTCTGTCTCTAAGGACTACTCTTTTAAGCAAAACACCAACTCTGTTTTTTGAGAAATACCTGGAATTTAACTTTTGTTGAGCTTTCACGCTACTAGAGAACTGCTGCAACAAATCTTCTTCTTCCTTCAGCTTCTTTGACACCTTCAAAGAGCCTGAACTAGCTCTGATACCATGTTGGAATTTCTGAGAATTATAGAAAAATAATTGAGAGAATAATAATCCCCTTCTAACTCAGAGAATATCTGGACAGAGATTACAGAATAAAAATTTTCTTTCTATTTCATTAACAGAACTAAAAAATAATACAAAATGATAGATTTCTTCCTCTCTGGAGGGATTCACAAAATATGATTGAGACTGCTACAGACGCAGTGCTCTTAAAACTTCTTTGTCTCTCGAAACGCACAAAAAGTGCTCTGTTATGGTTCACTGAGTTTTTCTCTGCCTGCGGGCTTACACAACGATACGACACAACAATACAATAATATCTTACAATACAATGCAATACAATGCTTTTTATATGGTGCGGCTTTTGTAAAACATAAAAACAAAAATAAAATCAAAATACATTGTGAAACATAAAAATTTAACCTAAATCTTCTTTGGCGCGATATACGAGTGGAGCCGACTTCGCAATTGGCGATCGGCGAAGCAATTATCTGTGGAAAAACAAAATTGTGATTGCGACAATCGCATCGGCGAAAATAAAATGGCAGAACAAATTGAAAAATGAACTTGTGATGTTGCGATTGCAATTGCATCGCATCACAAACATTCAGCTGAACAAAATCATATGGCGGATAACACTTTGCAACGAGCGATTCTGTTGGGACCACATCGCATCGCATTGCAAAAACTCAATCAGTGGAAACACTTTTTTGGATGCAGAACATTACAACATTCCATTTTCTATTTGCGATTGTGTTTGTGATTGCATCGCATCACATCGAAACTTTTCTATATCAACAAGACACTTAATCATAAAACTTGCGATTGCGATCGGCAGTGAAGTGGTGGGGACCACTATCACATGTCTCATTCAAAAATTAAAAGAATTTGACGTTTAAACAAGATTTCTTCATTTTTGGTTGTTGAGGGCTTAAAAGCACGAAAATAATTCTCTTTAATAAAACTCTTCTCTTGTGTGGTTTGAACCACAAAAGTCTTCATTTCTCTGAAAAAACGGCTATGCCCATACAAACATAACTTCTCCTCTGCAAACTCGACTGCTGCCCATCAAACATTAATTCCATTCTTACAGTTTTCTCCATTCAAGAGGAATGTACCGTGCTGTGCACTCAACCTTTTGTTGCTACCCCTGTTGTACTCTATTTTTAGCTGCACAAGGTATGCAGGTGACATTAATATTTTCAACATAGAATACCAAATCGTTGAGCCTTTATGCATTTATACCCCAGTTCCAATTGTATTTACCTCATGACCATATCAACCATACATCTCGATGCTTTTACATCATAGGGAGGCCCAAATTTAGTAAAGATCAACTAGATTTATTTTCAATGCATGCGCGCTATCCTTTTTGCTTCAAATTTTTGCGATGCTCATTTCTATGAATTTTTTTTTTTTTTTTTTCAAGTTCCATCCATAGATCTTATGAAAATATCCAATAGCCTCGATGTTTGCATATTTTAACTATAATATTTTTGTTTCCACATATACACCACGAGATTCATAGATTTCTTTTTGCAGGAAAAACGTGGAGCTATGTGGTTGATTTTATCACATGCATTCATAATTAATGCCATTCAAAATGGACAGAGATAATAGGTGAAAATATTCTTACTTCATCTGCTAAGAGACCTTCCTTACTTGGAGGAGCTCCTATTGAACTTATGATTCTTCTATTGCATGCTCCCCCTAAGGCCGAGCTAGCCTCACTTATTTTTTTATTCTTTCTTTTACAAATCTTAATGTACTTCTTCATGATCAAAAGTTATTTTCCGTCTTTTTATTCTCCTCTAGTTATTTTATTATTATTATTATTTTCCTCTATTGCTAATTGCAAAAATGATCATAGATAAAACATGTAATGTGCCCGAGAAATGGTCGAAATGGCATCATTTTAAAGTAAAGTGAATACCTTTATGCCAAAAATCATCACACAAAAAAAAAGAAGCTATGAAAGACATTTTTGTACCTCGAGAACTATGGAGATGCATTCCCTTAACTGACTTCTCAGAATTTTTGCACATTCAGCTGTTTCTTTCTCTCAGAAAAAAATTCCATTTTTCTTCTACAATTTGCAACAATTTTTCCAAACACTTGACAAGAAAAACACCTTACAATTCTCATGTTTTTCTATGGCATATTCCTTGGCTCTTGATTTTGATGTTGGTTTCCTTCATTTCTACTACTCCAACCTTTTTCTTTGGGCTCCTCAACTGCTACCTCATTTCTCATTTTCTTTCTTTAGACTAGATATCATTTCTTCTTATTCTGCTCATAATTTTTCACAATGGTTGACTTGACTCTTTAGCTTATTTCTACTCTTTGCTTCAGTTATCCTTTCTCTCTCTAACTTTTTTTTCAGATCTAAAATTTCTTCCTTGAAAGAACATTCTTTCTCGTCAAGGATATGCAGCAATTTCTTCAAATGTCTATTCTATAAAGTAATCTTCTCAATTAGCCTTGATGGAGATTTCTTTTCATCCTCAAGGGTTACTAATCTTTTAAATTAATCATCCTCTGATTTTTGAAGTGGAAACACACCTTCCTCACATCTTGATGAATCGACTTCAAAACATTAATAATTAACATCGTCAACCCCAAAATCATCATCACTAGACTCGCAAGGAAAATTTCCATAACTGAAAATACTATTTTTCAGAACTTTTACAAAGAAAAGAGGGTCTTGAGGTTTTGCAACACTCCTAACCTATTTATAGTTATTCTTCTTCTGAGATTGTTTCATCCTGTTGTTTGCCATGGTCCCACAATTTTCTCTCAAGCGGTCAAGTCGTCACCAAGAGAACCCCATTATGATAACAATTGTTGGAAATGAGATCACTACTGAGAGGGGGGTGAATCAGCAGTGTGAGGGTTAGTTAAATTTTTGAATTTTTTTGTCAAAACAACCAAGAAGGAGTAACCCATCAACTAAAATATGAACAAATAGAAAATCAAAATGTGAAAACACCATCAACAATATCAAAAGCATGCACATAAATAGACACAAGTTTTTGTGGTGGAAAACCCTCTGTAAGGAAAAAACTACCTCCTTCTACGCTGCTCAAATCTTCTATTATGTTGATTTTTTTTTTAAAAGGAGATAACACCCACTAGGTGGAAAAATTGACTAATAAGACAGTTTTCTAGCAATCATTAATGAGAAATACTCTTCCCTCCCGAATCTACGAACAACCATTCGCTGGAAGCCACCATGACCAACGAGCCTCATCCATCTCTACTAGACTCTAGACAAACTACTTCCCATACTGATTTTTTTGCTAGAAGGTCCCCACCTTGTTTACACACTTCTTTATATGAAGCCTCAAAACCCTTTTTCATGCATTTTAAAATTGGGCTCTAAAACCTGCTCAACATGAGCAACCCAACAACCTATCTCTCATTTGATATGAAAATGATAAACTGATGTACACACATAACTCAACACAATTAAAGATGTATATTATGTATGAAAAGTTATTATAGCACTTGCTCACTTCATCCAACACTCACACAACCCTTCCACTCTCTCACACCAAATACTAACAATAATATATGTTAATACATCCTCAAAAATATCTAATCAATACCTTGGGAGAATACCATGGTTATTCAAATACAATGGTCACCTATGCCTTATTAAAATTCATCTCAATACCATGGTTATTTCAATATCATGGACCCCTGTACCATCGTAATATCCAAGCCAATACCAATACCATGGTAATACTAATACATTTCATGCCAAAATTAAGTGTTGATCTGGACCACACACAAACCAACACCAACGTAATGATACCATAGTAATACCAATACCTGTACCAAGGTAAACACCCTGCAACTAAAAAGCTAACCAAAATAACCATAACATCTGTAAGCCCATCCATTAAGGAGTACATCAGTCACTCAAGTTATTTGCAACACAATCATATGCACATAACCAAGTTTGTCATAATCAAAGCTTCTCTAGAACCATTTTCACACTCATCCACACTCAATCCAACTGCAACACACACCCAAGTTGACATCAATGCCAAATATCAGTCATTTCACCAAAATTTGCACCAACAACTACATCATCTTTCGGAATCCATCCACGAGGATGAGCTGGTCGGTAGTATCCACCTGGACCCTTTGTGATTGGCTGCTACTTTTTGCTCTGTGCCTTGGTTCTCTCTGCTCGACACTGTTGCAAAAATGCACTGAATAATCTCCTCAGGTTCAGTCCTATGGGCTCAGTTGTCTTCTGGGGTTCTCTCGACAATTATATGATTGGTTATCCCTATATCAACACGCTATTAGGTCCATATATTACTAGTATAGTCCCTTGGTGCTGTTAACATAACCCCGTTATTGTTGTTTTTGTACCCCTGTAACCAAAATATTGTTATTATTGTGCCCTTACATTATTATTGTTAGGTTGGCTAGGATTATATTGTGGTCCCATGGACTCCTATATATAGAAGGAGGTTTTTTCATTTGTATAATACAAGAATTGTTCATTTATGTAATGTAAAGGAGGTTTCCCCCTCGAAGTGGCTAATTTCTAAGGCTTTGATCTCTCTTTTCTTCTATTTTTGGAGCTAGTTTCATAACATTTGGTATCAAAGCCTTTGGATTCTAGGGTTTCACTGCTCCAAACAAGTCATCGTATAATTTTCTCTATAACGTTTTTTCTACAAAGTTTCAGAAGCTAAAATTCTTCTAGAGAAAAGATTCAATCCTGAGGAACTTTGTGTAAAAATTTCACATCTTGGTTAACAATATTTTCAGAGATATGATATATGGAAGTTATGGTTTTTTCAGGCTCTCGAATTTCACCTAAAATAGGTCATCATGGCATTTTTGCTATAAATTATTTTCTACGAAGGTTGAGAAGCTGAAATTTTTACAGAGCGAAGCCAAAATCCTAAGAAACTTCCTCTATATATTTTAGATCTTGTTTCACAATATTTACAGAGATAGGATCTGTGGAACTTAGAATTTTTTCACGCTCCCAAATTTCATCTCAAAGAGGTGAGCATGCGAAAATCATCATAACTCTCTCTCTGGGCATCGGATTGGAATTCTATAAAACGTGGCCGCAAATAAGCAGATTGTAGTTTCCTATGTATCAATTTTAGATCCGAAGGAGGAAACAATGACACGTGGCATGTTGTACAAATTCAATTTACTGAATCAATCCATAATTAGGTCATTGTGGGATATTGAGCATAAATTTGCCTTGAAGAATCAAAATCAAGTCAAACCTATGGCATTTGAAAGAAGATTCAGAGGGTTAATACATGGCCAAATTTCAGATATTTAAGATCTGAAATCATAGAGATAATTTAGTTTCAATATCAAGCTCCTCAAAAGTAAGAAAAATGTGTGTATTTTTTTTTCGAATTGCATAATTCTTGTGTGAAAAATCACTTTGGAGTGATTCCAAGGGCATATTGAAGCATAGATAATAGTATTGGGTTCTAAAATTCTACCTAAAAGTAATTCAACACCCATTAAGCCTTTAGAAGGCTCAACTATGACTCATGAAGAGGAAGAAGCGCAACATGACATACCAAAATTACAAGAGCAAGTGCACCAAATTTCGCTCTCGCAAAGACAACAAAAAATGAAATGGAAGTTTTGAAGAAAGGCATGGAATCTAAGATGGATGGTTTGAAGAAAATCATGGAAGCTAAGATGGATGGCATGGAAGCTAAGATGGATGACATGGAAGCTAATATCGATGAAAAAATGAAAGACGACATGGAAGACATGAAGAATGATCTAAAATCAGACATGGAAGGTTTGATGACAAGGTTAATGCAAGAAATGATTCCTAATGGTGGAAAGATAGTAGAGGAAAGTCATGATAAGAACAAAATAAATGTTAATCATGATTTCATAAAATCTAATGTTGGATTTAAGAACCACCATATTCCAAATATGGATATGAGGAAGTTTTATGGCAAGGATCCCATAACATGGATACTACAGATGGAGCAATATTTGGATCTCAATAATGTGAAAAATACACAAAAGGTACATATTGTAAATTTACATTTAGAACAAAATACATTTGTATGGTATCGATGGCTTTGATCCTGTAAAAAAATTGTCACTTGGTCAATTTTTACAGAGGAAATGATAGCACCTTATGAGGATACAAAGAGCAACACCTTCTTTAGCCAATTGATAAATCTCAAACAAAAGAGTTTAGTGGTGGAGCACATTGAGGATTTCCAAAAATTGAATATAAGGGTAACTGATATTCCATAGGAACACGGGATTTATGTCTTCATAGGGACTTTAAAGGATAACATCCAACATGAAGTTCGTGTTTGGGAACCTGATTCATTGGAGAAGGCATTCAGGTAGGCAAGAAAAATTGAATGTAAAATTATGGAGACAAGGAAGCCTACCACTCACATATATAAAGATGGAAGTGTTGCTACTCCTAGACTTCCATAACCTACAAGGTTGGCACCACAAAAATTGGAAGAAAAAAGAGAAAAAATACTTTTCTACAGTTATGATAGAAAATACACTAAAGGTCATAAGTGTGCTAAGAAGAAAATATTTACATAGATTCTGAAGAGGAGGAAGAAAATGAACAAGAAAATTCAAAAGAAGAGGATATACACCAGGAACCAACCCTAGAAGAAGAAGAAATGAGTCTGACCATATCATGTAATGCATTGGCAGGAATTACCACTCCTCAAACTCTGAAGATAGAAGGACATATCAAGAAGAAAAAGGTAATAGTGTTGATCGATCTTGTAGTACCCATAATTTTATTCATTGTAAGGTAGCCAAGGAATTGAATTGTTTCCTATACCCTTCACCAGAATGTCAAGTGATGGTTGCAAATGGAGGAACTATAAATTTCTCTGGAAAATGCCATAAGATCAAGATAATCATGGGGGAATATGTATTGAATAGTCTAATGATTTCCATTCCAATGGGAGGTGTTGATGTTGTACTAGGAGTACAATGGTTACAATATTTGGGGACGGTAGATTTTAATTTTCAAGAAAATTTCTTGAATTTTTTTCAGAAGTAAAGGAAATCAAATTACGGGGTGTCGCAGGAAAGCCAAGAAAGATAATAAACTCTAATGTCAATACAAATATTTTGAAGAAAGAACAATGAGGCATAATTGCACAATTATACTCACTAGAAGTTCCAACATTAAAATCATATATTTCTCCAAATATCCAAAAATTCTTGGATAATCATTCCAAGGTGTTTGAAACTCCAAAAGGACTCCAACCTATCCATGATCATGATCATGCTATTCATTTGATTCTAGGAAGTGTTCTTGCAATCATCAGGCCTTATAGATATCCTTATGTCCAAAAGAGCGAAATTGAACGTATGATTGCAGAAATGTTAGAGGATGGTATAATTCAACCTATTCAAAGTTCTTTCTCTGCTCCAGTAGTATTGGTGCACAAGAAGGATGGATCATGGAACATGTGTCCAGATTATAGGGAGCTCAATAAGCTCACTATTAAATATAAATTTCTCATTCCTATGATTGATGAATTATCGAATGAATTACATGCAACAATTTATTTTACCAAGTTGGATCTTCGTTCAGGATATCATCAAATTACAATGAAGACTGAAGATATTCCGAAAACAACATTTCGAACTCATGATGGTCATTATGAATTTTTGGTCATGCCCTTTGACCTTTACAATGCACCTTCTACATTTCAAGGGTTGATGAATTCCATTTTCAAACCCTTCCTTAGAAAATTTGTGCTAGTATTTTTTTATGACACACTAATCTACAGCAGGTCTTGGAAGGATCATGTTCAACACGTTGATAGGGTGCTGAAACTATTAGAGGAGCAACAATTATATGCAAAAACATCCAAATGTTTCTTTAGAGTACAAGAGGTGGAATATCTGGGCCATATTGTATCTCACGATGGTGTTAAGGTAGACCCTAACAAAATTAAAGCCATTAAGGAATGGAAATTTCACACAACCATAAAGAAATTGCGTGGATTTAGTGGGTTAACGGGCTATTATCATAATTTTGTTAAGAATTATGGGAGAATAGGAGCACCTCTAACAACATTATTGGAGAAAGATGCATTTTCATGGACTCTTGAAGCAACTAAGGCCTTTTAACATCTTAAAGGAGCAATGTGCCTAGCACCAGTCTTAGCTACGCCAGACTTCACAAAAAAAATTATTGTGGAATGTGATGCCTCAGGAAATCAAATTGGTGTTGTTTTAATCCAAGAAGGAAGACCCATTGCTTTTGAAAGTTGTCGAATCAAAGGAAAGTATTTACGAAAAGCTATTTATGAGAAGGAATTGTTGGCAATACTACATGCACTAAAGAAATGGCAACCTTACCTAATGGGAAGACACTTCAAGGTAAACACTGATCATGATAGTCTTAAACACTTTTTGGAACAAAGAATATCTTCAGAAGAGTAGCAAAAATGGGTCACAAAAATGTTGGGTTATGACTTCAAAATCATCTAAAAAAAGGGAATCTAAATGTTGTTGCAGATGCACTGTCAAGAAAGGATGAAGAGGTGGAAGAATTTTTTTGTGCCATTTCATTATCCAACCAGATTGGATAACCGAAGTAAGGGATGAAAGGAAGAAGGATGAAGAAGTGTGGAAACTAATTCAAAATTTTCAGCAAGATCCTAGTACATCTGATACATTTAGTTGGAAAAATGAGTCCTTATTGTACAAAGATCACTTATATATTTGCAATAATTCCCAACTTAAACAAAACATTCTTTTTTAATTTCACACTTCTCCTTTAAGAGGACACTCAGGATTTTTAAAAACTTACCACAGGGTGAAGAAATATATATTTTTGGAATAGCCTTAAATATGATATTAAAAATTTTGTGGCGGAATATTTGGTTTGCTAGCAAAATAAAGTTGAGACAATTAAGACCTCAGGTCTTCTACAACCTTTATCCATTCCAAGTCAACGTTGGGAGGATATTTCAATGTATTTTATCACAGGTTTAACTAAGTCTAAAGGAAAGAGTGTCATCATTGTGGTAGTTGATAGACTTACCAAGTATGCACACTTTTGTGCATTATCTTATACATTTAAAGCAAGTACAGTTTCTACTGCATTTATGGAAACAATTCAAAAGCTACATGGAAACACGAAGATTATTGTAAGTGATAGAAATCCCATTTTTACTGGAAATTTTTGGACATAATTATTTTCTTTGTTGGGTACTCAACTACCTCATAGTTCATCTTATCATCCTCAATCCGATGGTCAAACCGAGATAGTGAATAAATGTTTGAAGAAGATTTTGAGCAGCTTTATCTGATAAGCAAGCACAATGGGTCAAGTGGTTACCTCTGGCTGAATGGTGGTATAACACTTCCTTCCATACTGCAACAAAAATGACCCCATTTATGGCACTTTATGGATATCATACACCGTCCATCAGATCTTCTTTAAGAGAAAATTATAAGGTTCAAGTAGTGGAAGATCGCATTGAGCATCAACAAGAAGTTCTCTAACTATTAAAGGAGAATGTAAATTTGGCACAAAATCGAGTGGAACAACAGGCGGATCAACATCGCAACGAGAGAAGTTTTGATGTAGGAGAATGGGTATTTTTACATTTACAGTCATACAAACAAATTTCCCTCAAGCAATATAAGAAGGATAATAGATTATCACCAAAGTACTATGGTACTTACAAGGTGTTGCAACATATTGGTACTATGGCATAAAAATTAGAGCTTCATGCTTCTTCGCGAGTGCATCCAATTTTCCATGTTTCATGCTTAAAGAAGGTTATGGGGGACAAAATTCGAGTTCAAACAATATTGTTAGAAATCGATGAGGCAGGAAAAATCATATTGGAACCTGAAACAGTCACGAAAACAATAACTCAATAGCTACGAATTTGATCAATTTCAGAGTATCTCATCAAATGAAAGAACTTACCCACTGAAGATTCTACATGGGAGGATAAGAGTTTTATACAGAAGCACCCGGAGCTACTCAAGCATTGAGGACAACACTTTTTTAAAGTAGAGGGGAATGTTAGGTCCCTATATTACTAGTATAGTCCCTCATTGTTGTTAGTGTAACCCCCTTATTATTATTGTTGTACCCCTGTAACCCCAATATTCTTATTATTGTGTCCTTACATTATTATTTTTAGGTCGGGTAGGATTATATTGTGGCCCCATGGACTCCTATATATATAAGGATGTTTTTTCATTTGTATCATCCAAGAATTGTTCATTTATGTAATGTAAACGAGGTTGCCCCCTTGAAGTGGCTTTCTTCTAAGGCGTTTTTCTCTCTTTTCTTCTATTTTTGGAGCTAGTTTCATGGCACACACAATTGTGCCTTGGCGCGTTATCTTCCGGTACAAATCTTATCCACTTTCTTTACAAACTTCTAGGTTCATTCCTATGGGATTATCAATCTAGTAGGGTTCGCCTGACACATTTTCCATTCGCCCATGCTCTCACACAACCACGTCTGCCCGACACTCAATCAGCCCACTTCTTCTTTTTTGTGCCTTTCTAATCCTTTTAGGGTAGCCCTTCTGAGATGATGTCAAGGCTTATGTCATCAACCCCATATGATAGCTCTTGAGTGGTGACACATGTCACCTAGTTCTGGCCCATTAGGGCATCCAAAAATGATGAATCTGCTTGCCACGTGTCCCTTATACAACCATGTCATCCTGAGGTCATCTTCCACCATCAAATTCTAAGAGAAAAACAAATGATCCCATGTTTCCTCTATTAGAGAAGAGAGATTTGGGTCCTCTGCGGCCTTTTTTTTCAACCAACCTCTGTTATAATAAAAAAATCATCATGTTACAAAATACGGCTTCAGCACCACTCTTGAGAGGTTTTTGGTTTTGGGAGGGGTTCCCCTGAAGTAGCTCTTCGTCATGGAAATTTGTAATCTCTACTTGCATATCTCTACTTACAACTTTATCCTATTTCCCTTTCTCTTTTGTATCATTAACAATCAATTTATGTCCTAAACCACACATGTATACCTATTTTCATGTCTTTATGGATTACTTAATCAATGAAGCATAGTCGTAGGGGATTATTACCAAAGCGGCTTGCTAACTCCATCATTTTGGCATATTTGGAGGTGAGATGACCATGTTTGTAATTCAAGGTAAATTCATTGAGTTGGTAACAGCTGCAATGGTGGAACAACTTCAGATTTATCTCTCTGCTATCTTTTTCATTCGATTTTTTTTTATTACAACTACTATGTAAATGTAGGAAAATAGTTGCCATAATTTCAGGAACTGTCAATGTGATAATTTGTATAAGAAAGGCTATAGAGTTGTGGAGAGGAGGTTAGTTTACAAAGAATTGAGAGTTTGTAACAATACTTTGTTAAGAAATTTCAATTCAATGCAATTTGAAAATTTCTAATCTCTTCTTGAGTTTGTAATTCTATCACAACCCTGATCAAGGAGTAAGGTCCGCTCTCCTAACGAGGTGTTGTTGAATTAATGTTTGTTAGTTTCTTTTATTGTATTTCATATTTCCTTTATTGCTATATTATTTTATTGTGACTATTTTGAATCTTAAATGATGTGAATCTAGTCACTATTACAATTTATTCACTATTACAATTGATCGTTTCTATCATTTTCATTGTTGTTATAGTTGGTTGTTGCTTTGCATAGTATATTGATTTCATGATTGATACGGAATTGTGTAATTGTTACCTACATATAATTTTCATGTTATCCTTGCAATAACCAAAGACATCCTTGATTGATAATTACTGTGAGAAAGGGTTGAATAATATCATTCATACTTGGACACCAACATTTTGGCAATGTTGCTGGGGAGGCTATCAAAGGTGCAAGAGCACAAATTGTATTGATCCCAGAATCAATCTCTCATCTAGGGGAGGGAAGTTTCTTACCCTGCTCCAGGTCCTGAGTTTTAATTGCTTTGTTTTTATTTGGATTTCTTAGGGGCCACTCTCTCATCCTAGGGAGGGAAGTTTTCTTTCCCTGCTCCAGGTCTTGAGCTTAATATTTCTTGATTATTTTTCTTCTTTTATTTTTTTCCTGTTTTAAAACCACTCTCTCGTCGTGAGGAGGGACGTTATCTTACCCTGAGCCAAGTCCTCAGCTGAAAGAATTGTTTGAATTATTCTCCTTCACCAATTGCATGAAGATATATTTGAATAAAAGGGGCAGAAGGGGACCCCCAAAGAGAGGAAGGAAGGATTTAGGAAGGGTTACCTATATCCAATAAATCATCACAAAAGATGAATCATAAGCATCATCACGGGCCGTTGTTAGGGTGAGAACTCAGATGAAATTCGAGGGGCATTATGTTGTGTAACCAGTACCACCCTTGCTAGCAAAAGAACCCTTTTGAACAGAATAAATAGAATAAGTAGGGAGAAGAGTACCAGGATAAGTAGAAGTAATCCTTTTGACGATAGAATGAGAGGAAGTCACAAGTATAGGATCAGAGGAATTGAGTATTCCAAGTGCAGTGGATGAAGACATGAAGGAAATCACTTCACCACGCAATCAGTGAAGTGTAGTTAAACAACCTAAACCATCTATTGAAGAAAAACTTCAACCATCTATTGTAAAACCACCAGAACCTGTTGAGATCCCGAGTGAATATTAGAAAATATTCATGGCACCTGCAACTTCCAAGATCGAATTCCCAATTGGAGATACTAGAGGTGATGCGTCGATGAAGCCCATTCCTTTGACAACATTGCATAATTTCCATGGACTTTCGTCTGAAGATCTAGACATATTCCTTTTTCAATTTGACATCATCTGTCGAGGGTAAAACTATATAGATTATGTTCAGAAGTTGAAAATATTCCATGCTACTTTGAAAGGGACTACTCTACGATGGTTTATGGGTTTAAGAAGAAAAAATATCACCTCATGGGATGATATGAAAAATATTTTCCTAGAGAAGTATCAGGATTACTACAAATCTCAAGATATAAAGGAAGAAATCTTTAAATTTATGCAAAAGGAGGATGAGAATATGGAGGATTGTGTGGAACATTACAAATATACTTTGCAGAGATCAGGCCATAGTGACCTGGACAAGGGAATTTTAAAAATCGCCTTTCTCTGGGAATTAAGAGAAAAGTTTCTAAACATTTTAAATATAGTAGGAAAATGGGATATATTGAAAGAAGATTTTGACACCATATATGAATTATGCATTCAGTGTTCACGAGGAGATTTTTATGAAACCAGCTCCAAAAATAGAAGAAAAGAGAGATCAACGCCTTAGAAATAAGCCACTTCGAGGGGGAACCTCATTTACATTACATAAGTGAACAATTCCTGGGTGATACAAATGAAAAAACCTCCTTCTATATAAAGGATTTCATGGGGTCACAATATAATCCTAGCAGACCTAGCAATAACAATGTAAGGGAACAATAATAACAAAATTGGGGTTACAGGGGTACAACAATAACAATAAGGGGGTTACATTAGTTAAATAAGGGACTACACTAGTAATATAGGGACCTAACATGCCCCTCTCCTTCCAAAAAGTTTTTTCCTCAGCGTTTGAGTAGCTCTCGGTGCTTATGTATAAAATTCCCATCCTCCCATGTAAAACCTTCCGTGGGTAAGTTCTTCCACTTGATGAGATACCTTGAAATTGATTGATTTCGTAGTTGTCGATTTATTGTTTCCGTGACTGCTTCAGGTTCCAATATCATTTTTCCTTCCCCATCAAGTTTTGGAAATGTTGTTTGAACTAGAATTGTTTCACCTATAACCTTATTTAAGCATCAAACGTGGAAAACTAGATGCAATCACGAAGAAGCTGGAAGCTCCAATTTGTATGCCATAGTACCAATCTTTTGGAACACCTTGTAGGTACCATATTACTTTGGTGATAATTTATTATCCTTGTTAGCTTGCTTCAGGGAAATTTGTTTATATGTTTGTAGCTATAAAAATACACAGTCTCCTATATCAAAACTTCTCTCGGTGTGATGTTGATCTACCTGTTGTTTCATTCAATTTTGTGCCAAATTTAGGTTATCCTTTAAGATTTGGAGAACTTCTTGTTGATGCTCGATATGATCTTCCACTGCTTGAACCTTAGAATTTTGTCTTAAATATGATGTGATGGACCGTGGATGATATCCATAAAGTTCCATAAATGGGTTCGTTTTTGCTGCAATATGGAAGGAAGTGTTATACCACCATTTAGCAAGAGGTAACCACTTGACCCATTATGTTTTTTTATCAAATACAAAACAAGAAAGATATCCTTTCAAACATGTATTCACTATCTCAGTTTGACCATTGGATTGAGGATGATAGATGAGTTATGAGCTATTTGAGTACCCAAACAAGAAAATAATTCTGTTGAAAAATTTTCAGTAAAAATGGGATCTTTTTCACTTACAATAATCTTGGGGTTTCCATGTAGCTTTTGAATTGTTTCCATAAATTCAGTAGCAATTGTAATTTCTTTAAATGTACGAGCTAATGAAAAAAAGTGTGCAATCCTGGTAAGTGTATAAACTATCACCATGATGACACTCTTTCCTTTAGACTTATGTAAATCTGTGATAAAATCCATTGAAATCTCCTCCCAACATTGACTTGGAATGGATAAAGGTTGTAGAAGATTCAGGGTCTTAATTGTCTCAAATTTATTTTTCTGGCAAAACAAACATTCCGCCACAAAATTTTGAATATCTTATTTAAGGCCATCCCAAAAAAATTCTTTATTCACCCTCTGGTAAGTTTTTAAAAATCCCGAGTGTCCTCCTAAAGGAGAAGTGTGCAATTCAAAAAGAATATTTTGTTTTATTTGGGAATTCTTACAAAGATATAAGTGATATTTGTACCATAAGGAATCATTTTTCCAACTAAATGTATCAGATGTACTAGGATCTTGCTGCAAATTTTGAATGAGTGTCAACACTTCTTCGTCTTTCTTCCATTCATCCCTTGCTTCGGTTATCCAATCTATTTGGATAATCAAAATGGCACAAATAAATTCTTCCACCTCTTCATTCTTTCTTGAGAGTGCATCTACAACAACATTTAGCTTCCCTTTTTTGTAGATGATTTCAAAGTCATAAACCAACATCTTTGTGACCCATTTTTGCTACTCGTCTGAAGATAGTCTTCGTTCCAAAAACTGTTTAAGACTATCATGGTCATTTTTTACCTTGAAGTGCCTTCACATTAGGTAAGGTCACCATTTCTTTAGTGCATGCAGTATTGCTAACATTTCCTTATCATAAATATCTTTTTGTAAATACTTTCCTTCTATTAGATGACTTTCCAAAGCAATAGGTATTCCTTCATTCATTAAAAAAACACCAATTCCATTTCCTGAGGTATCACATTCCATAATAAAGGTTTTTGTTTCAAATTTTGGCATAGCTAATACCGGTGCTAGGTACATTTCCTCTTTAAGATGGTCAAAGGCCTTAGTTGCTTCATGAGTCCATGAAAATGCGTCTTTCTTCAATCATGTTGTTATAGGTGCTGCTATTCTCCCATAATTCTTAACAAACTTGCGATAATACCATATTAACCCAAGAAATCCTCATAAAGGATTTATGTTTGTAGGCACTTTCCATTCCTTAATGACTTCAATTTTGTTAGGGTCTAACTTAACACCCTCATAAAATACAATATGACCCAGATATTCCACCTCCCGTACTTCAAAGAAACATTTGGATGTTTTTGCATATAACTGTTTCTCCTACAATAGTTTGAGCACCCTGTCAACATGATGAAAATGATCCTTCCAAGACCTACTATAGTTTAGTATATCATCAAAAGATACTAGCACAAATTTATAAGGAACTGTTTGAAAATGGAATTCATCAACCCTTGAAATGTAGTAGTTGCATTGGTAAGGCCAAAAGGCATTACCAAAAATTCATAATTACAATCATGAGTTCAAAATGTTGTTTTTGAAATATCTTCAGTCTTCATTCTAATTTTAGGATATCTTGAACGAAGATCCAACTTGGTAAAATAAATTGCTCCATGTAATTCATCAATCACAAGAATGGGAAATTTATCTTTAATAGTAAGCTTATTGATCTCCCTATAATCTGAACACATGTGCCATGATCCATCCTTCTTGTGCACCAATAATACTAAAGCAGAGAAAGAACTTTGACTAGGTTGAATTATACCAGCCTCTAACATTTCTACAATCATATGCTCAATTTCTCTCTTTTGAACATAAGGATATCTATAAGGCCCTATGTTTGGAGGAACACTTCCTGGAATCAAATGAATAGAATGATCATGATCATGAATAGGTGGAAGTCCTTTCGGAGTTTCAAACACCTTGGAATGATTGTCCAAGGCTTTTTGGAGATCTAGAGAAATAGATGATTTTGATGTTGGAACTTCTAGTGAGCATTATTATGCAATTACGCCTCGTTGTTCTTTCTTCAAAAAAAAATTCATCACATTAGGGCTTATTAAATTTCCTGGATTCCTTGCGATACCTCGTAATTCGACTTCCTTTCCTTCCAAAAAAAAAATTCAAGAAAAGTCCTTGAAAATTAAAAGCTGTCGTCCCCAAATATTGTAACCATTGTACTCCTAGTACAACATCAGTACCTCCCATTGGAATGGAAAGAGTTGGACTATTCAATACATATTCCCCCATGGTTAGCTTGATATTATGGCATTTTCAAGAGAAATTTATAGTTCCTCCATTTGCAACCATCACTTGACATTCTAGTGCTGGGTATAACAATTTAATTCCTTGGCTACCTTACATTAATGAAACATTATGGGTACTACCTGAATCAATCAACACTATTACCTTCTTCTTGATATGTCCTTCTATCTTGAGAGTTTTAGGAGTGGTAATTCCTGCCAATGAATTACACAATATGTTGGGACTCATTTCTTCTTCTTCTAGGGCTGGTTTCTGGTGTATATCCTCTTCTTTTGAAGTTTCTTGTTCATTTTCTTCCTCCTCTTCACAAACTATGTAAAATAATTTATTCTCAGCACACTTATGACCTTTTGTGTATTTGATATCACAACTGTAGCAAATCCCTTTTGCACTTTTTTCTTCCAATTGTTGTGATGTCAAACTTGTAGGTTGTGGAAGTCTAGGAGTAGCAACATTTCCATATTTATAGATTTGATTGTTAGGCTTCCTTGTTGCCATAATTTTACTTTCAATTTTTCTTGCCAACATGAATGCCTTCTCCAATGAATCAAGTTCCCAAATTCAAACCTTATGTTGGATGTTATCCTTTAAAGTCCTTATGAAGACAACAATCATGTGTTCCTATGGAATATCAGTTACCCTTATATTAAATTTTTTGAAGTCCGCAATGTGCTCCCCCACTGAACGCTTTTGTTTGAGATTTATCAATTGGCTAAAAATGGTGTTGCTCTTTGTATCCTCATAATGTGTTATCATTTCATCCATAAAAATTGACCAAGTGACATTTTTTTACGAGAGAAAAGCCATGGATACCATACAAATGTATTTTTTTCGAAATATAAAGTTCCAATGCTTACCTTTTGTGTTTTTTTCACATTATTCATATCAGAATATTTCTCCATCTGTAGTATCCATGTTACGGGATCATTGCCATCAATATTCCTCATATCGATATTTGGAATATGGTGGGTCTTCCATCCAAAATTAGAGTTTATAAAATCATGATTAACATTTATTTTGTTCTCATCGTGATTTTCCTCTACTATATTTTTGCCATTAAGAAACATTTCTTGTATCAACTTTGTCAAACCTTCCATCTCTTCTTTTAGATCATTCTTCATGTTTGCGATCTTAGCTTCCATGTCATCCATCTTAACTACCATGCTAGTTTCCATGCCATCCATCTTAGCTTCCATGCCATTTTTCAAACCAACCATCTTAGCTTCCACGCCTTTCTTAAAATCATCAATCTTAGCTTCCACACCTTTCTTCAAAGCTTCCAATTCATTATTTTTTTCTCTTTGTAAGAGAAAAATTTGGTGCACTTGATTTTATATTTTTGATATGTCATGTTGTACTTCTTTGTCTTCATGAGCCATATTAGAGCCTTTCAAAGGCTTAATGGGTGTTGAGTTATTTTTAGGAGGGATTTTAGAACCCAATACTAATATCAATTCTACAATATGGCCTTGGAATCAATTCATACTGCTTTTTCAAACAAGACTTAAGAAATTCAAAAAAAAATACACACCTTTTTTTTGCTTCTGAGGAGCTCAATATTGAAACTGATTTATATTTGTTATTTAGAATCTTCAATATATGAAATTCGGTGTTGCAGTATCCCTCTGAATCTTATTTTGAATTCCATAGGTCTGACCTGATTCAGATTCTTCAAGACAAATTTATGTCCAATCTCTCACAATGACCTAATTATGGACTAGTTTGGTACATCAAACTTGTATGGCATGCCACATGACACTTTTTTGTCCTTAGGTTCTGAAATTGATATACCTGAAATTAAAATCCGTTTACTTTTGGCCACTTTTTACAGAATTCCAATTCGATGCTCAAAGAGAGAGTTATGATAATTTTCCCACGGTCACCTCTTTGAGATGAAATTCAGAAGCTTGAAAAAACCCTAACTTCCATAGATCATATCTCCAAAACTATTCTGAACCAAGGTCTAAAAGTCTTACACGAAATTTCTTAGGGTTTCAGCTTAGCATGAAAAAAATTGCTCTTCTGAACCTTCGTAGAAAAAAATTTATAGCTAAAATGCCACGATGACCTGTTTGGAGTAGTGAAACCCTAGAATCCAAAGCTCTGATACAAAATTTTATGAAACCAGCTCCAAAAATATAATAAAAGAGATATCAACACCTTATAAATAAGCCACTTCTAGGGTGTAACCTCCTTTACATTACATAAATGAACAATTCTTGGATGATATAAATGAAAAAACCTCCTTCTATATATAGGAGTCCATGGGGTCACAATATAATCCTAGCCGACCTAACAATAATAATGTAAGGGCACAATAATAACAAAATTGGGGTTACAAAAGTACAACAATAACAATAATGGCACTACACTAACAAAAATTAGGGGACTACACTAGTAATATAGGGACCTAATAGAGTAGAAAGGAATAAGCCGAGAATTCGGACTCTTAAGACATCCATTAGAGGAGTTATGAAGGCAAAAATTGGAAATTTTTTTGATAATTGAATGACCGATATCTTGAGTAAATTATCCTCTCACATGGATATTTTACAAGAAAAACAGAAGCGAATGGAATTGGAGAAGACCATGGCCATATTATTCCCTCAATGCAGGAAGAAACATCTGCTGAAGGAATGTCCATTGAGTACTGTGGAGACTTGTCCAATATATGAATAGAGTCATTCTACTAGCTCATGTCCTTCTCTTCCTACACTAAAGGAAGTATTTTAGGGAAAA
This sequence comes from Pinus albicaulis, assembly GCA_034641835.2. Taxonomy (NCBI): domain Eukaryota; kingdom Viridiplantae; phylum Streptophyta; class Pinopsida; order Pinales; family Pinaceae; genus Pinus; species Pinus albicaulis. The sequence goes on along the minus strand of CM076574.1, from coordinate 1,049,528,829 downwards.
AATGAAGAGTAAGATCAATTGTAATTCATGATTTCCAAGAAACCATGGTAGTCACGGCCACAAAATATGAATCAAGGTATGCCTCAGGAGCTTTCTCAATATTTGAGTAATTTAAATATTGGCCCTTAGTCGGTACCATTTCACCTGCATGGCCTCAGTATTGTCAATACTTGACTTGGCAGCCTTGGTTCCCTCAATTTAGCTCAAACCATTCATTGTATCATAATTTGTGTGGACATTATCTTCCCAGACAGTTCCCCCAACCTATGCCACAACAGCAGCTACAACTGGTTTCTAATATTCCCTCTAGTAATCCTCCCCTTCATCCTTAGCTTCCAATTCAAACTAATCCAAATCTTAACAATAAGGTAGTTCAGCTGACTCACACTCTCAACCTTCCTTCATATAGAATTTCTACCATAGAGTGTAATGAGATAATTTTTTGATTTGGTCGGGTAGTGAATGCTCATACTTCGCCAATTATCATTGAACAAGTTGATGAAAAAAATTCCGAACCAGAACCTCAGATAGTTTGGGATGAATCAAACTAAGAATCTATAAAACAACCCTCTCCTCAACCAACTGTTACTTAGGGATGCCACATTTATCCTCCTTATCCTGAATGATTAGGCTTCAGTAAATAGAATCCTTGATCAAAGTTTGACTTTTTAAGGGAACTGCACAACTTGTTTGTTAGGATACCATTACTTCAAGATATGAGGGATGTATCACTTTTCGCTAAGACAATAAAAAATTATTGTTCCAAAAAGCCTGGAAAAAAATAAAAATACCTGCTCACCATTCATTTTATGGGGAAGTTGTTTGGCATCATGCTGGGAAAGTCAATACCTGTTAAATATGGGGATCCAGGGAACCCAATTCTGACAATGTAGATTAATGAGGTTGACATCCCGAATGTGTTGGTAGATTTTGGAGCTGCAATAAATATTATCACCTCTCAAAATATGCTTATAGTAGGTTTACGAAATCTTAAACCAACCCCTACTATCCTAGAATTGGGAGATAGATATACAGTAAGACAAATAGGGAAGTTGTAAGACATAACCATTTCAGTAAACTCATGGCATTATCCCGTTGATCTCTTGGTATTACATATGAAGTCCCCAGTTGGTGGCCACCATTTGATTTTAGGAAGACCTTGGCTTGCAACTACATATGCCTATATCAGGTGTCAGTTAGGAAACATGTTATATCTAATGGGAAGGCCATAATGAATCTCATTATTTATCCCCCTGTAGAACTAAGCCCATCAAAAAAATAAGCATTCAAACAAAATCCCCTACCTTTAGAAGGGTCAGAATCAGAAAATGAAGAACTAAGGCCAGTCCTTACCATTGGACAAGCCCTTTATTTTAAAAATGAATCGAAGGATGATGGCATCAGTACTTTTATCAAAAACCCCTATTATGTTTCTAATTCAACTTATCAATTCTTATAATCTATCATGAGATGTAATTTAGAGGAAACCATGGAACCAGAAATTGAAGTTGAAGTTATTCATGTAGCTTCACCTCCTGACAGTATCCCAGTTAAAATTGATCCAGGTAAGACATTAAACATTAACTTGAACTTTTCATCATCTCAAACTGAAAATCTCTTGAAAGTACTCTGAGACCATAAGGAATATTTCTCCTAGGAATATACATATATGAAGGGAATCCCTGCTAACTTATGCACCCATCATTTATACATTAAAGAATATTTTTTTCCTGTGAGACAACCCTAGAGTATAATGAACCCCACACTGAAGAACATTGTCAAAAACGAGCTTCAGAAGTTACTAGATGTAGGATTTATTTACCCTATCTTGGACAGTCAATGGGGATCCTTGCTATTTATTGTTCCTAAAAAGAATGGTAAGTGGTAGATTTGTGTTGAATATAGCAAACTGAACTTAAGGTTATAATTCCTTTAAGGGAGGAGGATGAAGGAGAAGCAATGGAAACAGAAGAAACCACAGTCGACGCTTCCCCACAGGAACCAACATGACATGTCAGTTTAGTGGGAATGCAAGAAATGGAGATAGAAAATGTAGTCGACATTGTTCCACAAGAACCAACGTCGACTAAAAATTCACATGAATAATCATCACCAGCTAGAGGATCAATAGGTGTTGTTTTTACACAAGAACTAACACCACTCTTTCAAATATATCAGGAGTCCAAAGGGGAAGGTACAAGTGGCATTGTTACACAAGAAATAGCACTACCTGTCAAAGAAAATTTGGGACCTGAATCAAGAATTGCAAGTGGTGTTGTCACACAAGAACCAACACCACTAGCTCAAAAGAATCAAGAATCTGCAGAGGAAATAGGCACTGCAGTTGGCACTGCTCCACAAGAACTAGTGTCGACTATCAGACAAGGAGACAATTTTGAAGGAATCATAGTTCAACTAGTGAACAAGGGGGATAGAAAGGAAGAACCCAAGTTAGCAGGCATAGTCAGGGTAGATATTGAAGAATATGTTCCTCATTCCTCATTTCCTGCAACTTTACCAAAAGGGGAAAATAAGTGTTGTTCCACTCGGTGCTTGGTGGGAGAAAAATCCATTCCCCCAATTTCAGAATTGTTGGAACAATATTGGATACAGTGGTTGATATGGCCATTCAGGTTCTAGTGATCTCTATAACATTGACATGGAAAACTAGAAGCATAAGGGTTATAACTAACACACAAGAACTAGTTTCGATTAGATAAAAGGTCGAAGAAGTAATAGATGATGCGACCCCTCCAGGGAAACTAGAGGAAAATTTTCATGTTGATACTCACCCATAATGGTTGGGGAAAATTATTGAACAGATGGGGGATGACCAGGCAACATAACAAGCATGAGGGAAGAGTGTCGAAGATGCCACTTCACCTAAGTTTGTAGTGATTCCAGAGCCACCAGAAGAAATTTTTCTTGCTAAAATTGGCCTGCAAGGGTTAAAATTAGTTTTTGGACAAATAGGAGATGGCCTTGCAGTAGAACAGATTCAAGGGAAGGATGTTGAGGACACTACAACGTCGACCGCAGTGATTCCATAACTAGAGAAGGGAAATGATGAGGTCATTAGACCTGAGGAAGGTTTGTGTAGACCATCACTAGTTACATAGAACATATGGATAGAGAGAGGAAAAAGTAGGAGAAACAACAGAAGAATATCGAGGAATTGGAAGAACAAGTGCTAATACTGAAGGCCGATAAGGAAGATATGTTCACTTTGGTATAGCAGGTAATGGATTTCCAACCCGCTACTCATAGCCATGCTCTGTTTCTTCATGAACAATATATTCTCTATTGTTTGGAAAATATTTTTCATGAGGTCAATGATGAGATAGAAGACCCTATATAGTTTCTCCGCATATTGAGAATTCATGATGTTTTGAATGAACACTTGATGTGCGAACTATATATACATGATTACTTCCTGAGTAATGATCATACATTCAACCTAGTTCTATATGCAGAATATTGTGAATTAAAATCATTTACTTCCTATATAATCAATCAGGTTAAGTGGAATGAAGCCTTCGACACATTTGAAGAAAATCAAGCTACTAGGCCACTTGTCCTTCGAAGGGAAAGTGATCAATCTGTCAATATTTACAACAAGCATGCTAAATTTTTGTAGCTTGAGGGATGAAAAGCATAGATGTTGGAAACCTAGAAGTGGTGCATTAATTTGTGCACAAAACAGGTGGTCACTTGTCAAGACAAGGCTCGAGACAGCTGCCAAAAAAGGTGGATGCCATCATCCTCAACTATCAACATATGAGAACATTTTGGGGCTCCAAATTTCGATTGGGAATTAGAAATTCTACCACGTTATATTTGCTTCATACACACTTGTGGGGTCTGATGGATGGGTTTGGGTTTCAAGTTTCGCATATGGCTGCCAGCGGATCAGTACACTGCGACCTACAATGTAAATGATGATTGGTGGAATGAAGTCCTCGTGACAAATGGGTATAAACCTCTAGGAATAGAATTGGCTAGGAAATATGATATTTCTCAGCTTCATGTTGATCACAATCGCTCTAACTCATATTTACATAGGTGACGAGCGGCATGAGGACATGTAGAAAGACTAGTTGGGGGGAGATGTTGGGAGTTAAACTTACATATATCTACTTTCCTTTTTATCCTATTTCCCTTCCTCATTTGTATCACTAAGAGTCAATTTATGTCCTAAACCACACAATTATACCTCTAGTAATGTCTTTATGGAATACTTAATCAATGAAGCATAGTTGTAGGGTATTATTACCAAAGAAGCTTGCTAACTCCATCATTCTTGCAGATTTGGAGGTCAGATAACCAAGTTTGTAATTCTGGGGAAAGTCGTCGAAATGGAAGCACTATCTTTGGATAAGATCTACAATGGTGGAATAAATTCATATTTATCTCTCTGCTATATTTTGAATTCAGTTTTGTTTTATTACAATCACTATGTAAATGTAGGTAAACAACTCTCGTAATTTCAGGAACTGTCAATGTGATAATTTTTATAAGGAAGATTACAGAGCTGTGGAGGGGAGGTTAGCTTACGAGAGAATTGAGAGACTGTAAAAGTAATTTGTTAATCCATTTCATTTTAATGCAATTCACAACTTCTCATCTCTTCTTGAGTTTGTTATTCTATCATAGCCCTGATCAAGGAGTTGGGCTCGCTCTCCTAACCAGGTGCTATTGAATTAATGTGTGTTAGTTTATTTTATTATATTGCATCTTTCCTTTATTTTTGTAATGGTTTAATGTGATTGCTATGAATCTAGTCTCTATTACAATTTATTACTACTATCATTTTCATTTTTGTTACAGTCGGTTGTTGTTTTGCATAGTCTATTGAATTTATGATTGATACAAAATTGTGTAATTGTTACTTGCATATACTTTGCATGTTAGCCTTGAAATAAAAAATTGCATCCTAGATTGATAATCAATGTGGAAAAGGGTTGAATAATATCATTCATAATTGGACACCAAGACAAATCTCTATCCATCTTAGTGGTTTCCATCTACTCCTGAGAATATCTGCTACTCTAGAATTAGCTCCAAAGCCAATGTACTGTTTATGATCTGTTTCCCTTCTTGTGTGCCTAGAACATGCTCCCTGAGGTATTTATTTGACACTTGTGCCTTCTTTTGCCACTTGCTACCATTTAATTTTCCATGAAATTAAAACATATTTAAAAATGCATTTTGTTTTCCAACACTTGCTTTCCAACCTTTTCCATTTCCTTTTCCATCAATGAAAACACGTTTCCATCAATATCCCTCTTTGGTATTGATGGAAACACAAATATCAAACAACACATAATTACTAATGGTAATTACCATATTGACACATCCATTTTATTTTCCAGTGGTCATTTACCTTCTTGTGTTGAATCAAAAATACTTCTCCCCCTTTCACATCAATGGAAAATATACTAACATTCTCCCCCTGTCAACAATCTCTCTCTGTCTTCTGATATTTTGAAACTATCAACTACTTCTTCTTAAGCTGAAAAGCTTAGATTCCTATGATTTGATCCAAGAAGCTCCATTTATGTCCTATGAAGAATATTTAATAGATGGAAAAGGAGTATTCACTCCCAATATTTGCCTCAATCAAACAAGAGGGATCTCTTACTGAAACAACACATGATTGTGAAACTAATCCATGAGAAAATGATTTTTATTGGTGTGAGTCTCAACTAGGATTACATTCATAACAGTTCCTAGGTAGACACATATACATATCCTCTAGAAACAAGAACAATTGTTTTTATGCATGACACCATCACTTGTCAACAAAGTACAACACTTTTATAAACTTAGAGTAACTCTCACTAATGCATGCCTAGACCAACAAATAAGGTTGTGATTCATCTGGAAGACTTATAATGACATGAAACTCACCATGACATATTTGACTCCTCATGAACAACAATTACATCAATAATTTCCTATCAACACTAGACCACATGAACACCATACTCTAATGCCAATTATTGAATCAATGCCATTGTTAGCAATAGTTGAGCACTTAATGACTGAGCATCCTCATCTGATAATCATGTTCTTGTAACCATATATATGATTTTTGATACCAATTACCAATTGGAACAATATCATAACATTCAATCCATTTTTATTACTCTCATATGCAGCAAACACAATTAGCCTCTATTATGCAGCACACAATGGATACTAGTTAATGATACCAATTGTTAATGCATAATTTGATACTCAAATCTTGACATGTGTATACTCCCCCAATGGAGATGCTCCTAGTTTGCATTCAAAATCTGTAAATAAGACTTGTCGGAAAATCTTGTAAACATATCATCACCAACTACACATGATTAAACTACCAATTTATTTGAAAACAATGATAAACCATACTATTCAATATTTAAGATGAAATAGGTATAATTTTTTTTATCCTTCAGATGCATTCCTTAGCTTGTTCATTTCTACTCCCTGCATCTAAATTTTATGGATTCCCTTGAAGCCAACCTCTTCTCTTTAAGGAAGAGGAGCAAGGAATATAGTCCCCCTGAGTATATTATCTTCCTACATATGTTATATTTTCTCAATACCATGAGCTGGATTCCTGTGTTGACTTTCTTGACTGGGTGAATTTCTGCCTGAGCATACAAACCACTATTGTTCTTCTTTCACACTGTATTTATTTGGAGATATTTGAAGACTGATGTTGCTTCTTTTATTTGGTTCGGATCTCTGCCTTTTGTAGGTTATGTAGGAGATATCAACCATAGGAATTTCAGACATTGAATCTTCTTCATCAAATACATTTTTGAACTACCTCCATGCATAATTTGATTTTCCTTTCTTTTGGGTGTTGAAATAGCTCCAACAAAATTCTCTTCATTAGCTCTCATCATAATCCATGCCTCTAATTGCAAATTTCTGGTCAAATTTTCATGTGGTTACTTTGTGCCAAAACATTTTACACCTATAGGATTCAATTTTATTCAAGAAGCGGGAAAAAGAATTATACTTCTTACCAAATATTATTCCTATACAATTTCCCAAACTGTAATTTCTCTATTTCTTCTCTTGGGTTGTTGAAAATAATAGCTTCAAGAGGAAATGCACTTTGTACTTGGTTTCTCCAATTTTTCTCAGCAACTCATGATTGTGGCTAAACTAGCTCGTTCATTTTTTTTGTTGCACTTTCCTTTTCTTCTCTAGACAATTCCAAGAAAGGTATCCTACGTTATTGCAACAAAGTCATATGATGGGATGCCTTCTGTGCTCAGAAGCATTTTGTGCAGTTAACTTTTCATGGATAACTTTTTCCTTCTTTTTTTTCTATTATTGATGCTTCTAGGACTACTTGTTTTCTTCAGGATGCTACATGGGCCCTTCTTTTGCTAGAGGAACAAAAATAAATTTTCCTTTCCACTTCAGTGTTGCTAGGTATTTTTTATTTTCAATGTTGGCATGTCCCATTAACGCTGGTGTTGGATCACTGTCATTTTCAAATAATGTCTCAGCTTGATATTAACAATAACTTGTTTTTTTTCTTTAAAAATTTCAAACTTCTTTGCAATCTCCCAAAAATTCAACAACGTCTCTTTCAATAACATGTTCTCATTTTGTAGATCCATATTTTTACCTTTCATTTTCTTTATCTCCTCAAGAGATGATATTAGCTCCTTCTTCAAATATATATTTTCATCAATATCTTCCAAGTCACTAGAGGAGAAAATGGATTCACAACAAGTGTTTATTTCACTCTCATCTTGTTCAAGAGTTTTCTCCATTGATGACCCTAGGGATTCCTCTTCATCACCAAAGGTGGACCCATTTTATTCTATATTTTCCATTGATACTAAGTTAGTTATTTCTCCAATAGAACTTAATGAAAAACTCTCACTTTCACTAGTACTTGCAGTTTATCAATTTGAAAATAAATGGCATATTTCACTAGTACAAAAAAATAACTTACTTATACATTACATCTCCCTTGGATGTTGATCATTGAATTGGCCTATTGATACAAAAGAATCATCATCTGATTCATGATCTTCACTACTATTTGAATCTTTGATTACTTCATCCTCCACGGAAATCCTCTTGATATCACATGCAACTTGCATGTCTACTTCATAGATGGATTGAAATTTATCCCATATCTCCTTTGTAGTTTTAAAACATATTACTTTCTCAATGTATACCTTAGAAAATCCTATAATGATTTCCTTCTTGGGTAGTTTATACAACTTATTATGTATTACTCCATTCTCCACATATAGCCACACATTTAAATAAACGTCTTGCAAGTATATTCTCATCCTTACCTTCGAGGTTGTATAATTTGAACCATTCAAAAATTCAAATCCATTTGAGGAATATAGTCATGGTTCTCCATCATTCCTGATATTCCTTCCAGTTATTGAATTGATCCTAAAGGACACTCTTTATAATGGAAATTGTTATAAACAATGGAAACCAGGACACTACTAAGAAGGGGGGTGAATTAGTAGCATGTCTAAATTACACAATTTTCACAATTACATCTTCAATCACTTTAGAATTTTTTTTGCATGAGAAACACAACACAATCATGTAAACATAACATCAAATGCATAAGAGCAACACATATACAGTTTATTAGTAAGCCTCACATTCTAGTACTTGTAGGTTTATTAGCTGCTACGAAAGGGAAATTATATCCCTGCTTTTTTATCAAATACTATTGAAAGAGACTGTTTCCCCTACTTGTTTACCAGTACCCACTGGAAGGGACACTTATCCCTACTCGATTATGATTCTCTACTAAAAGGGAATGTTTCCCCCAAAGATTTAATATCATTCACTAGAAGGAGTTATTACCCCTGATCTACAAGCTACCACTTATTGGCCCTTATGATCCATATTTCATCCATTTCCATACTCAAATCAATAGGCCTCTTACGTCATAAACAAACAAATTCTTCCACTGAAGCTACTCATGAAAACTACTATAAATATCTTCAAAAATCTCTGGTTGCTGATACAAACACCATCACGTTAATCAAGTTATGATTATTGATAAAAAACCATGTTATTTTTACCAACAACATCAACACCTCAGCAACATTATGTTGCTACTCAATTTTGGCTACACACACACCAAAAATATCCCTCTTCTACTTTCACACACGATATTCTGTAATCCACACCCCATAAATCCACTAGTAGCTCCAAAAAATATTTGATGCGCACACCTATGCAAAAACTAACATATATTGCACAATCTATGGCTCTCCACAATTTATACAACCCTTGCAGCACACTCACTTCTTCTCACCTATCACACAACCACATTTTGTTATTCGAAATCTTCCTTTAAAGGAATTCTGAAGTGATATTTTTAATTTGAACTATGTCAAACTTCGTTCAAATATGTTGCATGGTTTTCCTATTTTTTTCCTCTATGTTGTTCACAAATTTTATTTTGTATTTCGATACTAAAACTCTCAGTTTTCTTACTCAAATATGTTATTCTGAAATTTTACAAGATTTAGTTGGGATTTTGTTACTTTTAATTGTACTTGAATTTTTCTTATGTGCCAAAACTATATTTTTAATAGGAAGTTCCACCCAATCAAGTTGTTGACTCACTCATGCCACCATCGATCTTAAATCTCCACCACAACTGATAGTTTACAAAAATTATTTCCATGCACAAAACTTTGTTGTATCCCAAAAGGCCTCTATGACCCTTTTTAACCTTAAAAAAAATTGCTACCAAATTTGTTGAATTGGCTTTTAGGCCCCTTTTTTGCTAGCACCTTCCTTGTTATCTTCCATAGGACCAGTCTCCATGACCATTAGCTAAGGCCCTGGGCGTTAAGCCCTTTTAAGTCATGTCGGGAGCCTTTTTATTTTGTTAATGGCTACACACCATTTGTCCCACCTCTACACGAGGTGACCAAGGAATGGTCCAAAGGTTGAAGCTCCTTTGTTAGCTCACACCTTTGCTTTCTACGTGAAACAATCCACAGGGATAGTGCTTGGATGCTCTTGGAGCCTCTGTAACTCCTTTATTTCCTTTGTGCCCTTTGTTTCTATGTGAAAAATTCTAGGTTTGGGTATGGCTAGTTTTGGGTCTAGACACTTAGTCCAGAACCCCTGGTCTTGACTACCACATGGAATTTGTGCCTCGTGCTAAGGTCAGAGTCTTTTTTAACCTAACACATCCCCTCGCACTGTATTTTTATTATTTGAGAGATCGATCACCCAAGATGAGTTGGTTGGTAGGGTTCACCCAAACCCTTTGTGATTGACTACCGCTTATGCCTCTATGGCTCGGTTCTCTCTTGCTAGCACCACTGTTGAAAATAGATAACTATTGAAAGGTGGGGTGAATCAGTTGTGTTGCACTTTTAAACTTTTTCTCCAATGATATAATATCTAACAATGCGTAAACTGAAACAAATAATTAGATATTATATAACCAAAGATACACATGCAACCATAAAAAAAATAAACACAGTGACACAACTGTTTCTGGTGGAAAACCCACCCCAAGACAAAAAACCACCCTGTTGTTTTTGCGTTGCTCAATTCTTTCATTAATAGTCAAGAAAATTATACATAGATAATTTCACTACCATGAGCCAACAGACTTGAACTCTCTTAAAATATGTTGATACTATCAGACAGGAAATTATTTCTCTCTCATATATGCAGAATACCATACACTTAAGGCCACCACAATCAATGATCATTGCTCCATTACTCCTGAACTAACAATCCTAGGTCCCTATTTTACTAGTGTATCCCCTTACTATTGTTAGTGTAGCCAAGATTATTGTTATTTTTGTACCCCTATAGGCCCCATATTATTATTATTGTGCCCCATAAAATCCCACTATTTTTATTGTTGTGCCCTTACATTATTATTGTTAGGTCAGCTAGGATTATATTATGACCGCATGGAATCCTATATATAGAAAGGAGGTTTTCTTAGTTGTATCATCCGAGAATTTTTCATTTATATAATGTAAAGGAGGTTTGGCCCTCAATGTGGTTGATTTATAAGGTGTTGATCTCTCTTTTCTTCTATTTTGGAACAGGTTTCATAATATTTGGTAATAGAGTTTTGGATTCTAGGGTTTCACTACTTCAAATAGGTCATCGTGGAATTTTCCCTATAAATTTGTTTCTACAAAGTTTCAAAATCTAAAAGAAACTAATTGCGAAGAACTCCCGAGGACCTTCATCTAAAAAACTCAGATATTTTTTCGCAATATTAGCGGAGATATGATCTATCGGAGTTAGGGTTTTTGTGGGCTCTCGAATTTCATCTCAAAGAGGTGATCTTGGAAAAATCATCATAAATCTCTCTTTGATAATCAGATTGGAACTCTATAAAAAGTGGCCAAAATTACACAGACTTTATTTTTTTGTGTATCGATTGCAAAGTCGAAAGAGGAAACAGTGACATGTGGCAAGTTGCACAAGTTCTCTCTACTGAACCACTCCAAAATTAGGTCATTATGGGAGATTGGGCATAACATTGTCATGAAGAATATAAATCAAGTTGGACCTATGACATCGGAAAGAAGATTCAGAGAGCTACTAAAGGACTGAAGATAAAAACTTGGGGATCACAAATTATGAAGATACATTAGTTTCAATATTGAGCCCCTCAAAGAAAGAAAAAGGTGTGCATTTTGTTTTTTAAATTGGATAACTCTTGTTTGAAAAAACAGTTTGAAGTAATCCCAAGGGCATATTAAAGTATAGATATCAGTATTTGGTTCTAAAATGGCCACTAAAAAGAACTCAACACCCATTAAGCCCTCAGAAGGCTCTAATATGACACATGAAGAGGAAGAATTGAAACATGATATATCAAAATTACAACACGAAGTGCAACAATTTTTTCTCTCGCAAAGAGTAACAAAAAATTAAATGGAAGATAAGATGAATGATTTGAAGAAAGGTGCGGAAGGTAAGATTTATGTTTTGGAAAAAGGTGTGGAAGCTAAGATGGATGGTTTTAATAATGGCATGGAAGCTAAGATCGATGGCATGGAAGCTAAGATGGATGACATGGAAGATAAGATCGATGAAAAAATGAAAGGAAAAATGGAAGACATGAAGAAAAATCTAAAATCATATATGGAAGGTTTGATGGAAGGTTTCACAAAGTTGATGCGAGAAATTATTTCTAATGGTGAAAAGGTAGTAGAGTAAACTCGTGCTGAGAAGGAAATAAATGTTATTTGTAACTTCATAAACTCTACTGTTGGATTGAATACAAACCATATTACAAAGATCAATATGAGGAAGTTTTATGGAAAGGATCTTATAACATGGATACTATAGATGGAGCCATATTTTGATCTCCATAATGTGAAAATTTTAGGTCTCTATATTTCTAGTTTAGTCCCTTATTTTTATTATTATAGCCCCCTTATTGCTATTTTTATACCCCTGTAACCCCAATATTATTATTAGTGTGCCCTTAAATTATTATTGTTAGGTCGGCTAGGATTATATTGTGGCCCCATGGACTCCTATATATAGAAGGAGGTTTTGGTCATTTGTAGCATCTAAGAATTGTTCATTTATGTGATATATTGGAGGTATCCCCCTCAAAGTGGCTTATTTCTAAGGAATTGATCTCTCTTTTCTTCTATTTTTGGAGCTAGTTTCCTAACATTTGGTATCAAAGCTTTGGATTCTAGGGTTTTGCTACTCCAAACAGGTCATCGTGTCATTTTATATATAACATTTTTTCTACAAAGGTTTAGAAGCAGAAATGTTTAGAGCACGAAGCTGAAATCCTGAGGAACATCATCGCAAAATTTCAGAGCTTCTTCCACAATAGTTTTGGAGATATGATCTATGGAAGTTAGGGCTTTTTGTAGGCTCCTGAATTTAACCTAAACAGGTCATCATGGCATTTTCTCTATAAATTTTTTTCTACGAGGTTTCAAAAGCTAAAATTTTCAGAGAGAAAATCCTAAATCCTGAAGAACACATTGAAAAATTTTCGAAGATTGATTTGCATTATTTTGAGAGGTAGAAGCTGTGGAAATTAGGGCTTTTCAAGCTCCCGAATTTCATCTAAAAAATGTGATCGTGGGAAAATATTCATAACTTTCTCTTTGAGCATCGAATTAGAATTCTGTAAAGAGTGGCCAAAATTAAATGGACTATAATTTCGTCTCTATCAATTTCAAAGTTGAAGAATGAAATATTCACATGTGGCAAGTTGTACAAGTTCGCTCTACTAAACCAGTCCATAATTAGGTCATTGTGGGAGATTAGACACTTTGCCTTGAAGAATCCAAATCAGGTCATACCTGCGGCATTCGAATGAGGCTTCATAGCGCTACTTCGGGGCCAAATTTAGATAAGGTCCTAAATCACAAAGATAATTCAGTTTCAATATCGACTTCCTCAAAAGAAAGAAAAAGGTGTGTATTTTTTTCCCGAATTGCATAAGCCTTGTGTAAAAAATCAGTTTGAAGTGATTCCAAGGGCCTATTGAACATATATTTTAGTATTGGGTTCTAAAATTCCTCCTAAAAATAATTCAACACCCACTAATCCTTCATAATACTCTACTATAACTCATGAATATGAAGAATTGAAACATGATCTATCAAAATTATAAGAGCAAGTGGACCAAATTTTGCTTTCGCAAAGAGCAACAAAAAATGAAATGGAAGTTTTGAAGAAAGGCGTGGAAGTGAAGATGGATGGTTTGAATAATAATATGAATGGTCTAAAGAAAGGCGTGGAAGATAATATGGAGGACATGGAATAAAAAATGAAAGACAACATGGAAAATGTGAAGAATTATCTCAAAGCATACATGGAAGTTTTAACAAAGTTGATACAAAAAATGATTCCTAATGGAGAAAATATAGTAGAAGAAACTCATGATGAGAAAAAAATAGCTGTTAATCATGATTTCATAAACTCTAATGTTGGATGGAAGAACCACCGTATTCCAAATATGGATATGAGGAAGTTTGATGGCAAGGATCCTCTAACATGGATACTATATATGGAGAAATATTTTGATCTCAATAATGTGCAAAACACACAAAAGGTACGGATTGCAACTTTACATTTAGAATAGAATACATTTGTATGGTATCGATGGCTTTGCTGCCATAAAAAAATTGTCACTTGGTCAATATTTACAGAGGAAATGATCGCACATTATGAGGATACAAAGAGCAACACCTTCTTTAGCCAATTGATAAATCTCAAACAGAAGGGTTCAGTGGTGGAGGACATTGAGGAATTCAAAAATTGAATATAAGGGTAACTGATATTCCAGAGGAACAAAGGATTGATGTCTTCATAGGGACTTTAAAGGATAACATCCAACATGAAGTTTGCGTTTGGGAACCTAATTCATTGGAGAAGGCATTTAGGTTGGCGAAAAATTGAATCTAAAATTATGGTGACAAGGAAGCCTACCACTCACATCTATAAAGATGGAAGTGTTCCTACTCCTAGAATTCCACAGCCTATAAGGTTGACACCACAACAATTGGAGGAAAAAAGAGAAAAAGGGCTTTGCTACATTTTTGATATCGAATACACTAAAGGTCATAAGTGTGCTGAGAAGAAATTATTTTACATAGATTGTGAAGAGGAAGAAGAAAATGAACAAGAATATTCAAAAAAAGAGGATATACACCAGGAACCAACCCTTGAAGAGGAAAAAATGAGTCTGACCATATCGAGTAATGCATTGGCAAGAACTACCACTCCTCAAACTCTCAAGATAGAAGGACATATCAAGAAGAAAAAGGTAATAGTGTTTATTGATTCGGGTAGTACCCATAATTTTATTCATTGTAAGGTAGCCAAGGAATTGAATTGTTTCCTATACCCAGCACCAGAATGTCAAATGATGGTTGAAAATGGAGGAGCTATCAATTTCTCTAGAAAATTCCATAATATCAAGCTAACCATGGGGGAATATGTAATGAATAGTCCGATGCTTTCCATTCCAATGGGTGGCACTGATGTTGTACTAGGAGTACAATGATTACAATATTAGGGGACTGTAGCTTTTATTTTTCAAGAATTTTTCTTGAATTTTTTTTCAAAAGGAAAGGAAGTATTGTGGGGTATCGCAGGGAAGCCATGAAAGATAATAAATGCTAATGTCATGACAAAGCTTCTGAAGAAATAACAAGAAGGCGTAATTGCGCAATTATGCTCACTAGAAGTTCCAACACCAAAATCATCTATTTCTGCAGATCTAAAAAAAGTCTTAGACAATCATTCCAAGGTGTTTGAAACTCCCAAAGTACCCCCACCTATTCATGTTCATGATCATGCTATTCATTTGATTCCAGGAAGTGTTCCTCCAAACATCAGGACTTATAGATATCCTTATGTCCAAAAAAGAGAAATTGAACGTATGATTGCAGAAATGTTAGAGGTTGGTATAATTCAACCTAGTCAAAGTTATTTCTCTTCTCTAGTAGTATTGGTGCACAAGAAGGATGGATCATGGCGCATGTGTCCAGACTATATGAAGCTCAATAATCCCACTATTAAAGATAAATTATTTATAATGTCTCCATTCTCGTGATTGATAAATTATTCGATGAATTACATGCAACAATTTATTTTACCAAGTTGGATCTTCGTTGAGGATAGCATAAAATTAGAATGAAGATTGAAGATATTCCAAAAACAGCATTTCGAACACATGAGGGTCATTATGAATTTTTGGTCATGCCTTTTGGCCTTACCAATGCACCTTCTATGTTTCAAGGGTCGATGAACTCCATTTTCAAACCCTTCCTTAGAAAATTTGTGCTAGTATTTTTTGATGATATACTAATCTACAGCAGGTCTTGGAAGGATCATATTCAACATGTTGATAGGGTGCTCAAACTATTTTAGGAGAAACAATTATATGCAAAAGCATCGAAATGTTTCTTAGGAGTACAAGAGGTGGAATATCTGGGTCATATTGTATCTCATGGGGGTGTTAAGGTAGACCCTAACAAAATTAAATCCATTAAGGAATGGAAAGTAGCCACATCCATAAAGCAGTTGCGAGGATTTCTCGGGTTAACAAGGTATTATCACATGTTTGTTAAGAATTATGGGAGAATAACAACACCTCTAACAACATTATTGTATAAATATGCATTTTCATGGACTCCTGAAGCAACTGAGGCCTTTGAACATCTTAAAGAGGCAATGTGCTTAGCACCAGTCTTAGCTATGCTAAATTTCACAAAAACCTTTATTGTGGAATGTGATGCCTTAGGAAATGGAATTGGTGTTGTTTTAATGCAAGAAGGAAGACCCATTTCTTTTGAAAATCGTCCAATCAAAGGAAAGTATTTATAGAAAGCTATTTATGAGAAGGAAATGTTAGCAATAATACATGCACTAAAGAAATGACGAACTTACCTAATGGGAAGACACTTCAAGGTAAAAACTGATCATGATAGTCAAACACTTTTTGGAACAAAGACTATCTTCAAAAGAGCAAAAAAAATGGGTCACAAAGATATTGGGTTATGAATTTGAAATAATATACAAAAATGGAAGAAAAATGTTGTTGTAGATGCACTCTGAAGAAAGAATGAAGAGGTGGAAGCATTTCTTTGTGCCATTTCTATTATCCAACCAGATTGGATAAACAAAGAAAGGGATGAATGGAAAAAGGACGAAGAAGTGTGGACACTCATTCAAAAGTTACAACAAGATCCTATTACATCTGATACATTTAGCTGGAAAAATTATTCCTTATGGTACAAAGTTCTCTTATATCTTTGTAAGAGTTCCCAACTAAAACAAAATATTCTTTCGGAATTGCACACTTCTCCTTTAGGAGGTCACTTGAGATTTTTAAAAACTTACCACAAGGTGAAGAAAGAATTTTTTTGGGATGGCCTTAAATCTGATATTCAAAAATTTGTAGCAGAATGTTTGGTTCTCCAGCAAAATAAAGTTGAGAATATTAAGACCCCAGGTCTTCTACAACCTTTATCCATTCCAAGTCAACGTTGGGAGGAGATTTCAATGGATTTTATCATAGGTTTACTCAAGTCCTAAGGAAAGAATGTTATCGTGGTGGTAGTTGATATACTTACCAAGTATGCACACTTTGTGCATTATCCCATCCATTTAAAGCAAGTACAGTTGCTACTACATTTATGGAAAAAATTCAAAAGCTACATGGAAACCCAAAGATTATTGTGAGTGACAGAGATCCCATTTTTGCTGGAAATTTTTGGATGGAGTTTCTTTATTGTTTGGGTACTCAACTAGCTCATAACTCATCTTATCTTCCTCAATCCGATGGTGAAACTGAGATGGTAATAAATCTTTGGAAGGATATCTTTGTTGTTTTGTATCTGATTAAAAAACAAAATGGGTCAAGTGGTTACCTCTCGCTTAATGCTGTTATAACACTTCCTTCCATACTACAGCAAAAATGACCCCATTTATGGCACTTTATGGATATCATCCACTGTCCATCACATCATATTTAAGAGAAAATTATAAGGTTCAAGCAGTAGAATATCACATCGAGCATCAAAAATAAGTTCTCCAACTCTTAAAGGATAACCTAAATCTAACAGAAAATCAAATGAAACAACCGGAAGATCAACATCACAGCGAGAAAAGTTTTGATGTAGGAGACTGGGTATTTTTACGGCTAAAACCATACAAACAAATGTCCCTCAAGCAAGATAATAAGGATAATAAATTATCGCCAAAGTACTATGGTCCTTACAAGGTGTTGCAAAATATTGGTACTATGGCATACAAATTAGAGTTTCCTGCTTCTTCGCGAGTGCATCCAATTTTCCATGTTTCATGCTTAAAGAAGGTTATAGGTGAAAATATTCAAGTTCAAACAATATTACCAGAACTTGTTGAGGAAGGAAAAATTATATTGGAACATGAAGTGATCACAAATAAAAGAACTGGACAACTACAAAATCGATCAATTTCAGAGTATCTCATCAAGTGGAAGAACTTACCCACTGAACATTCTACATGGGAGAGTGATAATTTTATACAGAAGCACCCAGAGCTGCTCAAGCGTTGAGGATAACACTTTTTTGAAGGAGAGGGGCATGTTAGGTCCCTATATTACTGGTTTAGTCCCTTATTGTTATTAGTACAAATATCACTTATATATTTGTAAGAGTTCCCAACTAAAACAAAATATTCTTTTAGAATTGCACACTTCTCCTTTAGGAGGTCACTCGGGATTTTTTTAAAATTACCACAGGGTGAAGAAAGAATTTTTTTGGGATGGCCTTAAATCTGATATCCAAAATTTTGTAGCGGAATGTATGGTTTTCCAGCAAAATAAAGTTGAGACAATTAAGGCCCCGGGTCTTCTACAACCTTTATCCATTCCAAGTGAATGTTGGGAGGATATTTCAATGGATTTTATCAGAGGTTTACCCAAGTCCGAAGGAAATAATGTTATCATGGTGGTAGTTGACAGACTTACCAAGTATGCACACTTTTTTGCATTATCTCATCCATTTAAAGGAAGTATAGTTGCTACTACATTTATGGACACAATTCAAAAGCTACATGGAAACCCAAAGATTATTGTGAGTGACAGAGATCCCATTTTTGCTGGAAATTTTTGGACGGAGTTATTTTCTTGTTTGGGTACTCAACTAGCTCATAGCTCATCTTATCATCCTCAATCTGATCGTCAAAATGAGATAGTGAATAAATCTTTGGAAGGATATATTTGTTGTTTTGTATCTGATAAAAAAACAAAATGGGTCAAGTGGTTACCTCTTGCTGAATGGTAGTATAACACTTCCTTCCATACTACAGCAAAAATGACCCCATTTATGGCACTTTATGGATATCATCCACCATCCATCACATCATATTTAAGAGAAAATTCTAAGGTTCAAGCAGTGGAAGATCACATCGAGAATCAAAAAGAAGTTCTCCAACTCATAACCTAAATTTGGCAGAAAATCAAATGGAATAACCAGAAGATCAACATCACAGCGAGAGAATTTTTGATGTAGGAGACTAGGTATTTTCACAGCTACAACCATACAAATAAATGTCCCTCAAGAAAGATAATAAGGATACTAAATTATCGCCAAATTACTATTGTCCTTACAAGGTGTTGCAAAAGATTGGTACTATGGCATACAAATTGGAGCTTCCTGCTTTTTTGCGAGTGCATCTAGTTTTCCATGCTTCAAGCTTAAATAAGGTTATGGGTGAAAACCTTCTACTTCAAACAATATTTCCAAAACTTGATGAGGAAGGAAAAATCATATTGAAACCTGAAGCGATCATGGAAACAAGAAGTTGACAACTACGAAATCGATCAATTTCAGAGTATCTCATCAAGTGGAAGAACTTACCCACTGAACATTCTACATGGGAGGATGAGAATTTTATAGAAAAGCACCGAAAGATGCTCAAGAGTTGAGGAAAACATGTTTTTGAAGGATAGGGTCATGTTAGGTCCCTATATTACTGGTTTAGTCCCTTATTATTATTAGTATAGCCCCCTTATTATTATTGTTGTACCCCTGTAACTCCAATATTGTTATTATCTTGCCCTTAAATTATTATTTTTAGGTTGGATAGGATTATATTGTGGCCCCATGGACTCCTATATATAGAAGGAGGTTTTGGTCATTTGTATCATTCAAGAAATTTTCATGTATGTAATGTATTGGAGGTTTCCCCGTCGAAGTGTCTTATTTTTAAGGCGTTGATATCTCTTTTCTTCTATTTTTGGAGCTAGTTTCCTAAAAGGTATGGATTGCAAATTTATATTTAGAAAAAAATAAATTTGTATGGTGTCTATGGATTTCCTCTCATAAAAAAAATGTCACTTGGTAAATTTTTACGGAGGAAATGATATCACACTATGACGATACAAAGAGCGACATATTCTTTAGCCAATTGATAAATCTAAAGAAAAAGGGTTCAATGGTGGAGCACATTGAGGACTTCAAAAATTGAATATAAGTGTAACAAATATTGCATAGGAACATGGGATTGATGTCTTCATAGTGACTTTAAAGGATAACATCCAACATGAGGTTCACCTTTGGGAACCTGATTCATTGGATACGACATTCAGCATGGATAGAAAAAATGAATGTGAAATTATGGCGACAAGGAAGCCTACCACTCACATCTATAAAGATGGAAGTGTTGCTACTCCTAGACTTCCACAACCTGCAATGTTGACACCACAACAAATTGAATAAAAAATATCAAAAGGGCTTTGCTATAGTTGTGATAGAAAATACACTAAAGTTCATAAGTGTGTTGAGAAGAAATTATTTTACACAGATTCTGAAGAGGAGAAGAAAATGAACAAGAAACTTCAAAAGAAGAGGATATACACTAGGAACCTACCCTAGAGAAAGAAGAAATGAGTCTGACCATATCCTATAATGCATTAGCAGTAATTACCACTCCTCAAAATCTTAAGATAGAAGGACATATCAATAAGAAAAATGTAATAGTGTTGATTGATTCGGGTAGTACACATAATTTTATTCATTGTAAGGTAGTCAAGGAATTGAATTGCTTCCTCTACCTAGCACCAGAGTGTCAAGTGATGGTTGAAAATGGAGGAACTATAAATTTCTCTGCAAAGTGCCATAATATAAGACTAACCATGGGGGAATATGTATTGAATATTCCAATGATTTCCATTCCAATGGGAAGTGTTGATGTTGTACTAGGCGTACAATGGTTACAATCTTTGGGGACGGTAGCTTTTAATTTTCAAGAAATTTTCTTGAATTTGTTTTTTTGGAAGGAAAGGAAGTTGAATTACGGGGTATCGCAGGGAAGCAGAGAAAGATAATAAGCTATAATTTCATGACAAAGCTTCTGAAGAAATAACAATGAGCCATAATTGCACAATTATGCTCACTAGAAGTTCCAACATCAAAATAATTTATTTCTCCGTATCTCAAAAACATCTTAGACAATCATTCTAAGGTGTTTAAAACTCCCAAAGGACTCCCACCTATTCGTGATCATGATCATGTTATTAATTTAATTCTAGTAACTGTTCCTCCAAACATCAGGCCTTATAGATATCCTTATGTCAAATAGAGCGAAATAGAACGTATGATTGCAGAAATGTTAGAGGATGGCATAATTCAACCTAGTCAAAGTTCTTTCTCTGCTCCAATAGTATTGGTGCACAAGAAGGGTGGATCATGGCACATGTTTCTAGATTATAAGGATCTCAACAAGCTCTCTATTAAAGATAAACTTCCCATTCCTATGATTGATGAATTATTAGATGAATTACATGGAGAAATATATTTTACCAATTTCGATCTTCGTTCAAGATATCATCAAATTATAATGAAGACTAAAGATATTCTGAAAACAACATTTCAAGCTCATGAGGATCATTATGAATTTTTACTCATGCCTTTTGGCATTACCAATGCACCTTCTACATTTCAAGGGTTGATTAATGCCATTTTAAAACCCTTCCTTAGAAAATTTGTGTTAGTATTTTTTTATGATATACTAATATACAACAAGTCTTGGAAGGATCATGTTCAACATGTTGATAGGGTGGTCAAACTATTGGAGGAGAAAAAATTATATGCAAAAACCTCCAAATGTTTCTTTGGAGTACAAGAGGTGGAATATCTGGGTCATATTGTCTCTGAGGAGGGTGTTAAGGTAGACCCTAACAAAAGTAAAGTCATTAAGGAATGGAAATTCCTCACAACCATAAATTATTTGCAAAGATTTATCGAGTTAACAGGGTATTATCGCAGGTTTCTTAAGAATTATGGAATAATAACAGCACCTCTAACAACATTACTGAAGAAATATGCATTTTCATGGACTCCTGAAGCAAGTAAGGCATTTGAACATCTTAAAGAGGCAATGTGCCAAGCATCAATCTTAGCTACACTAGACTTCATAAAAACCTTTATTGTGGAATGTGATGCCACAGGAAATGAAATTGGTGTTGTTTTAATGCAAGAAGGAGGACCCATTTCTTTTGAAAGTTCCCAAATCAAAGGAAATTATTTGCAGAAAGCTATTTAATAGAAGGAAATGTTGAAAATACTACATGCACTAAAGAAATGGCAACCTTACCTAATGGGAAGATACTTCAAGGTACAAACTGATCATGATAGTATTAAATAATTTTTGGAACAAAGAGTATCTTCGGAAGAGAAAAAAAAATGGTTCACAAAGATGTTGGGTTATGAATCTGAAATCATATACAAAAAAGGAAAGCTAAATGTTGTGGATGCACTCTCAAGAAAGGATGACGAGGTGGAAGCATTGTTTTGTGCCATTTTTATTATCCAACCAGATTGGATAACTGAAGCAAGGGAGGAATGGAAGAATGAAAAATAAGTGCGGACACTCATTCAAAATTTGTAGCAACATCCCAGTATGTCTGATACATTTAATCGGTAAAAATGATCTCTTATGGTACAAATATCACTTAAATATTTGTAAGAATTCCCAACTAAAACAAAATATTCTTTTGGGACTTCACACCTCTCCCTTATGAGGACACTTAGGATTTTTAAAAGCTTACCACAAGGTGAAGAAATAATTTTTTTGGGATGGCCTTAAAACTGATATTCAAAATTTTGTGGTGGAATATTTTGTTTTCCAGCAAAATCAGGTTGATATGATTAAGACCTTGGATATGCTACAATCGTTATCCATTCCAATTCAGCTTTGGGAGAAGGTTTCAATGGATTTTATCATAGGTTTACCTAAGTCCAAAGGAAAGAGTGTCATTATGGTGGTAGTTGATACACTTACCAAGTATTCACACTTTTGTGCATTATCTCATCCATTTGAAGCAAGTACAATTGCTACTACATTTAAAGAAAGTACATTTCCCTCAATCAAGTTAAGAAGGATAATAAATTATCGCCAAAGTACTATGGTCCTTACAAGGTGTTGCAAAATATTGGTACTAAGGCATACAAATTGGAGCTTCCTACTTCTTTCCGAGCACACCTATTTTTCCATGTTTCCAACTTATATAAGGTTATAGGTGACAAAATTCTAGTTCAAAAAATATTTCCAGAACTTGATGAGGAAGGAAAATTAATATTGGAACTTGAAGCAGTCATAGAAAAAGGAACTCACTAGCTATGAAATCGATCAATTTTAGAGTATCTCATAAAGTGGAATAACCTACCCACTGAAGGTTCCACATGGGCGGATGAGAATTTTATACAGAAGCATCCAAAACTACTCAAGCATTGAGGACAACACTTTTTTGAAGGAGAGAGGCATGTTAGGTCCCTATATTACTAGTGTAGTCCCTTATTGTTGTTAGTGTAGCCTCGTCATTTTTATTGTTGTACCCCTATATTCCCCATTTTGTTATTATTATGCCTCATAAAAGCCCACTATTTTTATTATTCTTCCCTTAAATTATTGTTTTTAGGTCGGATAGGATTATATTGTGACCCCATGGATTGCTATATATAGAAAGGAAGCTTTTTCATTTGTGTCATCCAAGAATTGTTCATTTATGTAATGTAAAGAAGGTTTTCCCCTCAAAGTGGCTGATTTATAAGGTGTTGATCTCTCTTTTCTTCTATTTTCAGAGTTGGTTTCATAGCAAACAATGACTCTACAGACTATGATCTACCAGTACTATCACGACCAATGAGCCTCACCCAGTTTATACTGAACTATCCAACCACCATTTTACGAATAAAATCGTTCCATCTACTGAATCTACCAATCATTGTATACTTCTATACCTTCCCTTCCTCCATGTGAGCCTCATTTCATATATTTTCAAACTGGACTCCTAAATCTTGCTCAACATGAGCACTACAGCAACATAGTATCAAAGTACATAATGAAATAGAAAATCTCCAACTTCCAATCACACTACAATCTGCAAAAAAATCCTCTCAATAACTAATCCAACTCACACCTCAACATCTCACACAGAACATAATCAGAAGGTTGAAGCAAGCTTCAACTATCTACTGCTACTACTGCAAACTTATTTATAATTTTTTCATAACGAATTCCACACCATTTGCAGGGTCTTCTCCAAGCTCTCACTCACTCCACACACTAGTGTAATCAACCATTCTCACAATGAGTTATCTCCAATATAGATATGAACTCAAGTTCTCAACCCAATAATTACTCAGAACTATTGAGCTCAAAAATAATTTTTATATGTTATATTAGATCCAGATTCAACTCCTTGTCTTAATAAACCACTAATCCCATTATCATTTTTGATATTTTCAACTTTAATAAGCTTCTAGAGGTCTCACAAACTTTTTTGACCAATTAACTAAATTTTGTCATCAAACATGTCGCCAAAATAAAAAAATTAGCTCAACAATGCGAGGAATGTAGACAAAATCTCATTAAAACCCATATTCACTCCCTTAGCACTATTTTTCATGTGACTTTAGTCTCTTCAAGCTATAACTGTTCCCTTAATCCTACCCTACGAGCGACTGGAGCCTAAAACCGCTCCCTTGACCCATCATACATGCGACTTGTGATAAAACTGAAGTAAAACATTTTTTCTTCATTCTATAACCTCTAACACCTAATGGAACATATTCTCCATCATCTGAATACTCCTCCAAAATTTTGTGCCAATTCTGAAACTGATGAATAGGAAAGGAACAAGTCACTGACATTCAAGATGTATTCTTCCAACCTTAGAATGAAGACCAACACCTCCATCTCCTCAAGAAGAAACTACAACCTCTCTAAAAATCACCAACACATGTAGCAACATATCAACCCCTGTATCAACATCTCCATCTCCTGTAGTATCATCATCATGTCAACTAACTACCTCCAATACTGGTAGAAGCACCTCCAACATAATCTTCCACAACTCATCACATGAAGCAACAATCAAATATCTCCAAGACATGTAGAGACATATGCAACACTTGCAGCAGTAGCATCTCCAATCAACACAACATGAGTAGCTCTATGTACTCCTACAAAAAAAACATCACTAATAGACACACATCATACCAACCTCAAACCAACATCACATTTGGAATCCATATCCAAGTTAATAACCACTAGGTCCAGTCATAAGTATATTTACACCAATAAAAGTTAACAAGACCATCAACCAATCATGCATCACCAAGAATTGAACACACATGCATATGATAAAAATCACCATGAGATTGTTTACATCAATTCCAACACTACAATTTAAAAAAAATCCCCCTTTGGCATTGATGTCAACCTAAATACAACATGTGACATTGACTCAAAAAAAAAAATCCCTCCCCCTTTGGGATCAATGGAAAAGGGACATAGAAATACTAAAGTACAATGAAAATAATTTTTTGGGTGAGATAAGTACTCCCCCTATCATACACAAAACCATACTAATGCAACCCATAGAAGTATCCTCTGTAATATAAGCATGAAAACAAGGAAAATGACTACCAAACATATCTCTTTCAGTTCCATGCCATCTCTGAACATTGAAAATTCTCCCCCTAAGCATGTAATGGAGGAGCAATAAGCCTCCTTGACAACTTCAAGATACTACACCTCATGACCATGAATCCAACTAAATTTTAGCAATGATATACAATGCATACAACATAATGCTTCATGGAGCAAGTGCATAGTTGTGACGAGTATATAGGACTCGCATATAACTCCTCTACACCTATCACCAACATTAACTTTATGGACCCAAGTTTACATCATACACCCAATTAATTGGTGTTACATCAAAGATATACATCATGTAACATGACTTGGACTCCATTGACCCATACATAGAATGATAAAACATACTAGATACCAAGGGTCTCTCCATGATAAATATGCCCAAAATATGAAACAATAATAGTACATGGATTTTACATATGCAAATCAATGTGCTATAAAAAATACATGACCAAAACACGAAAAAAAATGAGCACATGTCATCCAGGAGCATCAACATATGTTCCATATGGAATCTGCAATGAAATATAACACATGGCATTCATGAGCTTATGACATGAGCTCTAGAAATGTAGTAGCAACAAATAGGAGAAATAACCAAGACATGTGTTAGTGCATGGGCACTCAACACCTTGGCCATCACCATCCCAAAGAAGAAGATCCTAGAGCAAGATCATAACATCCATTAACAACGATCATCATGCTCCACATGTGCATCAATAATAATATCATCTACTAGAAACAACATGGAAACATATCATAGTAGGAGCAAAAAATACATCGTCATTGTCACAAAGTATCCATGATTCTCATCAATATAGTAGCATCAATAAATACATTTCCTCATCATGAGAAGCATCATGCTCTCTCTCTCCATGAGAGAAAAGAACAAGAAGCAACATCAATCATGCCGAACCATCATAAGCAGCAACAAATAATTATCCTCATCATTTGTGAGAAATATAACATTAGTGAGTCATAAAAAAATAGAGAAGTGAGAAGCAAGACATGTATAGTCCATATATGAGCAGCAAAAATATAAACATCATGAGTACACAAAATCTCTTCCATCATCATGTATCAAACTATCATGAGTAGAATCAACCATATTACTTATGTCTTATCCATCCAAAAACACATGAGTGGCAACATGATACATCCAGAATAATAAATATGAGAAATAAAGTGCATATTATAGATGAACTATCTCCAACACAACATTTGATCTCCATGGCATAAACATATGCATGACAACATATCACATAAGTATGATCTAGTAGTAAGATCATCATCAAAATACTAACTATGTCAGGAAAACCATACTATATCACCCAACATGCAATATGTGGAACCAGCAACAAACAATCTTCCTAAACATAATGGAAATGCATTCCAAATCTATTTGGAAGCACAAATGCTACCCCTGAATGTGTGATCCCTCATCACACCTAAAAAATGCATAGTTATCATATTTTCATTAGAATAAATATAAATCGAAGCATATCGCTACTCCATGTAAAAAAAATTAGAATAAAATAGGTCAGACATAAAAATACACTTCACCTCATGTACTCCCCCTGAACACATGCATCTCTGAAAATGCATATTGTTTGTTATAAAATCAGCTCCAAAAATAGAAGAAAAGAGAGATCAACGCCTTAGAAACCAACCACTTTGAAGGGGAAACCTCCTTTACATTATAGAAATGAACAATTATTGGATGATTCAAATATTAAAACCTCCTTTCTATAGATAAGAGTCCATGGGGTCAGAATATAATCCTACACAACCTAACAATAATAATCTAAGGGCCAACGATAGTAATAGTGGGGCTTTATGGGGCATAATAATAACAATATGGGGACTATAGGGGTATAAAAATAATAGTAAGGGGGATGCACTACAACAATAAGGGACTAAACTAGTAATATAGGAACCTAACATGCCCCTCTCCTTCAAAAAATTGTTGTCCTCAATGCTTGAGTAGCTCTAGATGCTTTTTTATAAAACTCTCATCCTCCCACATGGAACCTTCAGTGGGTAATTTCTTCCCCTTGATGAGATACTCTGAAATTGATCGATTTCATAGATTTCAAGTTCTTATTTCCATGACTGCTTCAAGTTCCAATATAATTTTTCATTCCTCATAAAGTTCTGGTAATATTTTTTGAAGTGGAAGTTTGTCACATATAACCTCATTTAAGCATGAATCATGGAAAACTAGGTGCACTCGAGAAGAAGTAGGAAGATCCAATTTGCATGCCATAGTACCAATATTTTGCAACACCTTTTAAGGACCATAGTACTTTGGTGATTATTTACCATCCTTCTTAGCTTGCTTGAGTGAAATTTTTTTTATGGTTGTAGCTGTAAAAATACCCAGTTTCCTACATAAAAAATTCTCTCAATGTGATGTTGATATGCATGTTATTTCATTTGATTTTGTGCCAAATTTGGTTATCCTTTTTAGAGTTGGAGAACTTGTTGTTGATGCTTGATGTGATCTTCCACTGCTTGAGCCTTAGAATTTTCCCTTAAATATGATGTGATGGACGTTGGATGATATGCATAAAGTTCCTTAAATGGGGTCATTTTTGCTGTAGTATGGAAGGAAGTGTTATACCACCATTCAACCAGAGGTAACCACTTGACCCATTGTTTTTTTTAATTAGATACAAAAAAACAAAGATATCCTTCCCAAAAAAAATTCTCTATCTCATTTTTTCCAATCAAATTGAGGATGATAATATGAGCTATGGGCTATTTTAGTACCCAAACAAGAAAATAATTCCGTCCAAAAATTTCTAGTGAAAATGGGATCTCTTTCGCTTACAATAATCTTTGGGTTTCCATGTAGCTTTTGAATTGTTTCCATAAATGCAGTAGAAAATATACTTGCTTTAAATGGATGATATAATGCACAAAAGTGTGCATACTTGGTAAGTCTATCAACTACCACCATGATGACACTCTTTCCTTCGGAATGATGTAAACCTGTGATCAAATCCATTGAAATCTCCTCTCAACATTGACTTGGAATGGGTAAAGGTTGTAGCAGACCCGGGGTCTTAATTGTCTCAACTTTATTTTGTTGGAAAACCAAACATTATGCCACAATATTTTGAATATTATATTTAAGGCCATCCAAAAAATAATATTTCTTCACCCTATGGTAAGCTTTTAAGAATCCTGAGTGTCCTCCAATGGGAGAGGTGTGAAATTCCAAAAGAATCTTTTGTTTTAGTTGGGAACTCTTACAAAGATATAAGCGATCTTTCTACCATAAGGAATCATTTTTCCAAATAAATGTATCAGATGTACTGGGATATTGCTACAACTTTTGAATGAGTGTCCACACTTCTTTTTCATTCTTCCATTCCCCCCTCGCTTTTTTTATCTAATCTAGTTGGATAATATAAATGGCACAACAAATTATTCCACCTCCTCATCATTTGTTGAGAGTGCATCCGCAACAACATTTAGCTTCCCTTTTTTGTTGATGATTTCAAAGTCATAACCCAACATTTTTGTGACCCATTTTTAATGCTCTTTTGAAGATAGTATTTGTTCCAAAAAGTATATAAGACTATCATGATCATTTTTTACCTTGAAGTGTCTTCCCGTTAGGTAAGGTCGTTATTTCTTTAGTGCATGAAGTATTTCCGACATTTCCTTCTCATAAATTTCTTTATGTCAATTCTTTCCTTTGATTGGATGCCTTTCGAAAGTAATGGGTATTCCTTCTTGCATTAAAACAACACCAACTACATTTCCTAAGGCATCACATTCCACAAAAATGTTTTTGTGAAGTCTCACATAGATAAGACCGGTGTTGGGCACATTGCCTCTTTAATATGTTCAAATGCCTTAGTTGCTTCAAGAGTCCATGAAAATGAATATTTCTTCAATAATTTTGTTATAGGGTATGTTATTCTCCCAAAATTATTAACAAACTTGTGATAATACCCTGTTAACCTGAGAAATACTCGCAACTACTTAATGATTGTGGGGACTTTCTATTCCTTAATGGATTTAATTTTGTTAGGGTCTACCTTAACACCCTCATGAGATACAATATGACCCACATATTCCACCAGGCTTGTACTTCAAAGAAACACTTGGATTTTTTTTCATGTAATTGTTTCTCCTCCAATACTTTGAACACCTTGTCAACATGTTAAACATGATCCATTCAAGACTTGTTGTAGATTATTATATCATCAAAAAATACTAACACAAATTTTGTAAGGAAGGGTTTAAAAATGGAATTCATCAACCCTTGAAATGTAGAAGGTGCATTCGTAAGGCCAAAAGGCATAACCAAAAATTGATAATGACCCTCATGAGTTCTAAATGTTGTTTTCGGAATATTTTTATTCTTCATTCTAATTTGATGATATCTTGAACGAAGAACCAACTTAGTAAAATAGATTTATCCATGTAATTCATCCAATAATTCATCTATCATGGGAATGGGAAATTGATCTTTAATAGTGAGCTTATTGATCTCCCTATAATTTGGACACGCGCCATGATCCATCCTTGTTGTGCACAAATACTACTAGAGGAAATAAATAACTTTGACTAGGTTTAATTATACCAGGCTCTAACATTTCTGTAATCATATGTTAAATTTCACTCTTTTGTCCATAAGGATGTTTGTAAGGCCTGATGTTTGGATGAGCAGTTCCTAGAATCAAATTAATAGCATGATCATGTTCATGAATAGGTGGGAATCCTTTGGAATTTTCAGACACCTTGGAATGAGTTTTCAAGGCTCTTTGGAGATCTAGAGAAATGGATGATTTTTATGTTAGAACTTCTAATGAGCATAATTGTGCAATTACATCTCTTTTATTTCTTCAGAAGCTTTGTCATGACATTGGATCTTATTATATTTCCTTGCTTCCTTGTGATACCCCGTAATTCAAATTCCTTTCCTTCCAAAAAAAATTTAAAGAAAATTTCTTGAAAATTAAAAGCTACTGTCCCCAATTACTGTAACCACTATACTCTTAGTACAACATCAGCACCTCCCATTGGAATGGAAAGAATTGGACTATTAAATACATATTCCCCCATCGTTAGCTTGATATTATGGCATTTCTAGAGTAATTTATAGTCCCACCATTTGGAAACATCACTTGACACTCTAGTGTTGGGTATATGAAGCAATTCAATTCTTTGGATACCTTACAATGAATAAATTTATCGGTACTACCTAAATCAATCAACATTATTACCTTTTTCTTCTTCATATGTCCTTCTATATTGAGAGTTTGAGGAGTGGTAATTCCTGCCAATGCATTACAGGATATGGTTGGACTCATTTCTTCTTTCTATAGGGTTGTTTCCTCATGCATATCCTCTTCTTTTAAAGTTTCTTCTCAGCACACTTATGACCTTTAGTGTATTTTCTATCACAACTGTAGCAAAGCTAGTTTTCTCTTTTCTCTTCCAATTATTGTGGTGTCAACCTTATAGGTTGTGGATTTCTAAGAGTAGCAACACTTCCATCTTTATAGATTTTGGTGGTAGGCTTCCTTGTCGCCATAAATTTACTTTCAATTTTTCTTGTCAACCTGAATGCCTTCTCCAATGAATCACGTTCCCAAAGGCAAACCTCATGTTGAATGTTATCCTTTAAAGTCCCTATGAAGACATCAATCCTGTGTTCCTCTGGAATATCAGTTACCGTTATATTCAATTTTTGGAAGTCCTCAATGTGCTCCACCATTGAACCCTTTTGTTTGAGATTTATGAATTGGCTAAAGAAGGTGTTGCTCTTTGTATCCTCATAATGTGATATCATTTCCTCTATAAAAATTGACCAAGTGAAAATTTATTTACGAGAGAAAATCAATTGATACCATACAAATTTATTTTGTTCTAAATGTAAAGTTTCAATGTGTATATTTTGTGTGTTTTTCACATTATGGAGATCAAAATATTGCTCCATCTGTAGTATCCATGTTACAAGATCCTTGCCATCAAAATTCCTCATACATATATTTGGAATATGGTGGGTCTTCAATCCAACGTTAGAGTTTATCAAATCACAATTAACATTTATTTTGTTCTCATCATGAGTTTCATGTACTACCTTTCCGCCATTATGAATCATTTCTCGTATCAACTTGGTCAAACCTTCCTTCAAACATTTTGTGTTTTCTTTTATATCATTATTCATGTCTTCCATGTTAGCTTCCATGCCATCAAATTAGCTTCCATTCCTTCCATATTAGCTTCCATGAATTTCTTCAAACCATCCATATTTTTCTTCCATGACTTTTTTCAAAACTTCCATTTCATTTTTTGTTAATCTTTGCGAGAGAAAAATTTCGTGCACTTTCTCTTGTAATTTTGATATATCATGTTGTACTTCTTCCTCTTCATGAGTCATAGTATAGCCTTCTAAAGGCTTAATGGGTGTTGAATTTTTTTTAGGGAGGAATTTTGGAACTTGATACCGATATCTATGCTTCAATATACCCTTGGGATCACTTCAAATTGATTTTTCAAACAAGACTTATGCAATTTGAAAAAAAAATACACATGTTTTTCTTCCTTTTGAGGAGCTTGATTTTGAAAATGATGTATCTCTGTAATTTCAAATTCCTGAGATTTAAGATTTGTTCCTATCATATCCCTTTGAATCTTATTTCCAATGTCAGAGATCTTACCTGATTTGGATTCTTCAACCCAATGTTATTCCCAATCTCTTAGAATGACCTAATTATGGACTAGTTTAGTAAAGCGAACTTGTACTGCGTGTGAGGTGTCACTGTTTCCTCCTTTGGGTCTGAAATTGATACACATAAAACTACATCCCGTGTATTTCCAGCCACTTTTTACAAAATTCCATTTCGATGCTTAGAGAGAGAGTTATGACAACTTTCCGAAGGTCGCCTATTTGAGATGAAATTCGGGAGCTTGCAAAAACCCTAACTTCCACAGATCATATCTCTGAAAATATTGCGAACCAAGATCTGAAATTTTTACAAAAACCTCCTCGGAATTTTCTCGCAAATGGGTTTTTTTAACGTCTAAACCTTCGTAGAAAAAAATATATAGCAAAAATTCCATGATGGCATGTTTTAAGCATCAAAACCTTAGAATCCAAAGCTTTGATACCAAATGTTATGAAACCAGCTCTAATAATAGAAGAAAGGAGAGATCAATGCCTTAGAAATAAGTCACTTCGAGGAGAAAACCTTTACATGAAATAAATGAACAATTCTTCGATGATTCAAATCATAAAACCTCCTTTCTATGTATAGGATTCCATGGGGTCACAATATAATCCTATCCAACCTAACATTAATAACATAAGGGCCAACAACGGAAATAGTGGGGTTTTATGGGGCACAATAATAACAATATGGGGACTACCGGGGTATAAAAATAACAATAAGGGGGCTACACTAAAACAATAAGGGACTACACTAGTAATATAGGGACCTAAGATTTATCTTCTCATACACTTTCCCATATCGCTACATAACTAAATATTTTCATTCTACTCATTATGAAACCATATTCTCCCCTTGAGACCAAGTAGGGCTCAATTTTTGCTAGAAGTTGTTTGTTGCAATTTTCTCCTCCATAATTTCATCTGATGATCCCTATTATTTGTTGACACCTAATCCTATGGGATGGGTGTGGATATGTAATATTGTATAATAAATAATATTAGGAAATAAGGAAGGCCAAGAGTCATTGGGAGATGAATCCCAATAGCCTCACCTCCATGTATAAATACATGTTCATTCTTCATTCAATAACACATTCTAATTTGAGGAGTTACCTCCTAGTTTGACATGGTATCAAAGCCAGTCCCACTATTGGAATTTTTTCCTGTGGTGTAACTCCCTAGTTCCTTTGCTCAGTCAATTTTTATGATAGTTTTTGTTGCTCCTATTAAATTGCTGTACTGTAATTCTGCATTTTTTTAATCTATCTCTACAATTTTTTGCCCAGTTCTATTTGTGCAGCCTCTGGAGATTTTGCAATTCTGCAGTCCCTGAAATTCTGCAATTTTCAGTTCCAGGAGATACCTGCCATTCTGCAATTCCAGCAGTCCTGCAACTCTACCATTCCAGATTTTTTGTAACAGGCCTCTCGGCCTCCCTCTCTCCACACTCCCCACTCCCCCTCACACTTCCCTCATGTCATCCCCTCCATCCCCTTCATTAATATAATGCTCTCTGTCGTGGTATACAATACGTTGTCTTCTTAATATTACAATACGCCCTCCACGCTGGCACGCCCTCCATGCAGTTCGTAATACCTCCCTCCCACCATTCGTGCTTTGTCAACAGTTTTAATACAACACTTTTAATACCCCGTGTCTTGTCCCACGGACCTTCCACCTGTGCTCAATACACTCTGCCCTCACTGCGTTCAATAAACTCCGCCATCAATACACTCTGCCCTCACTGCGTTCAATACACTCTGCCATCAATTCACTCTGCCCTCCAATACCACTGTTAATATCACCGCCCCTCCCACCATAATATCGCCCCTCTCCGCGCTATCATATACCGCCCCTCTCCACCTGTGTTTAACACATATATAACACCGCTCCACTGCGCTCCCTCCTTTGCATTACAGTCATATATACCTGCAAGGACTCATCCAATACATAATACGTTGTCATATATACACATGAATGCAGATATTCCCACGCTGCATATATACACACGACTGCGCTAAGCCACCGCTTCACCAACGTCAACATCGCCCTTCCATATAAAAAAAGCATTGTTCAACAATATGCTCGAACGCCTCACTCCAATACACTCAAACGCTGGTTCAAATCCATTATTACCACCTTCTATACATCTCTTCCAGCGCTGTCATACCCATTGCAACGCTTCTCTCCCATCTCCTATACGCCCTCCCACCATATATTACCACCCTCCCACCACATATTACCGCCCTTCCATACGTCGATTATTAATACAGCCCTTCATAATATTCAATATTGCCCATTTTTTTTAATACGCCCTTCCCATATTTTAATATCACTCCCACCATATTACCACTCTCTATAATACCATTCACATTCATAAAACCACATTTCTTCCACACTTTCAATATAGATTCCCATATAATTTTTTTTTTCCCCAAACAAAAAAAAATATATTTTTGTTTGGTGCAGAAGTCAGTGTTTTTTAGCAAAGAGTTTCTGTCCTTTCAAATTGAGTATATTTTCCAGCAAAGAGTGTTTTTGTTTTCTCTCCTTCAAAAGAGATTCTCCAGCAAAGTTTTTTTTTTCCCTCCTTCAAAAGAAGATGACAGTCCCTTCACCTTCTGAAGAGGTTGCATACTTGGCATATAGAGAAAAGAGTCATGCTTCAGATTCATCCAGAGGAAGAGATGGCAGAAGAGGAAGAGGAAGAAGAAACTTCAGAGAAAAGGGGGGCAGACAATCTAAAATTCAGCAGAAAAGAAATCAAGACAAAGGTAAAAATAATGATAAAGACAAAGGTAAAGCACCTGAATCAGCTCATTATGTCTTAGCACATTGTAACAATGGAGTAACTGAAAACCTGTTTAATGTTTCATTTACTTCATGGAGAGATGATTGGTTGCTAGATTCAGGAGCAACATGTCACATGACATTTAGAAGAGATTTTTTTAAAGAATTAACTGACAAAGTTGATGGAGCAGTATATTCCGCAGATAAATCCAAAATCAAGCCATCAGGGCTTGGCACAGTCAGGCTTAAGTTGCCTGGTCTTCCAGATCATATTCTACATGAGGTTATATACCTCCCTGAGTTGAGGAGAAACTTGTTGTCCTTGGTCCAAATCCGCCAGCAAGGACACTCCATTCACTTGCTTGATGGCAAGGCAGAGGTTAGAAAAGCATCAGATCACTCACTTGTCATGGAGGGAATAGAATAAGGGAGACTCTTGAAGCTGAAAGGTTCATCTGCTCACACTCAAAACTTTGCATTCAGTTCACATCATGATGAAGGTACATTCCCATCAAGTCTTTTATGGCATGCTAGATTTGGACACTTAAACTATGAAAGCCTTCATTTTTTGAAGAAAAATGGTGTTAATGGACTACCTACAATTCCTATGAAACCTAAGGAATGTGATGCTTGTATTCTAGGAAAGCATAGAAAACAACCATTTCATGATTCACACTCCAGAGCACATAGAAAACTTGAGCTTTTTCATTCAAATTTATGTGGCCCTATGCCTGTTGCTTCTGCAAATGGAAACAAATACATGATGACATTTATTGATGACTACACCAGAATGTGTTGGATTTACTTATTGAAGAACAAGTTTGATGCTTTTCAAACATTCAAGAATTTTCATGCATGGATTGAAAATGATGCACAAACTAATATTGGCTCTCTACGTACTGATAATGGAAAAGAATACACTTCAAAAGAATTTGAAAATTATCTTCGTCAACATGGAATCAAACATCAAACAACTGTGCCATATAATCCCCAACAGAACGGTGTAGCTGAAAGAATGAACAGAACTATTTTAAATATGGTTCTCTCCATGTTATTTTTCAAGAATGTAAAATTGATGTTTTGGGCTGATGCAGTTCTATGTGCTGTTTACATAAAGAATAGGTGTCCTTCAAGTTCAATTAGAAACAAAACTCCTTTTGAAATGTGGCATGGACACATTCCTTCGGTAAAGCATTTCAGGGTCTTTGGGTCCACCTGTTATGCCTTGATACCCAAGGGTCAAAGGAACAAACTTGGTGCTAGAAGTAGAAAATGTATCTTCTTGGGGTACTCCAATACACCCAAAGGATATCGTCTCTATGATGAAGCAAATAAGAATTTTGTGATAGTAAGAGATGTCATATTCCTTGAATCTTCCAAGAGTGACAAGGTTGTTGAGAGGCAAATTGATCACCTGGATAGATTCACACATGCAAAGTCTTTCCAAGAATTTGATAATGAGATTCCACATCTTGAAGGGGGGATTCCGATATTGAATCAAACTGTGGAATCATGTCCTAAAGCACTCTCTCCCCCACATGAAGAAACAACCACGGATGACACATTGGATGATGTGATTGACAGAATTGGGAGATTGAATCTTGAATCAATCCCAACTCAGTCAAATGACCAGCCTGGGCCATCTCAGAAAGGTCTTCCCAAATGGCTGACAAAGACACTAGAGAATGTTCATCCTAATGAGGTTGGAAAAATAGGAACAAGAAGTTCCACTCAACAAATCGAAGGTGATGTAGATAATTATGATTCTCCTATTGATATGGATATTGCTTATAACTGTGAATTGAGTTTGTCTACAGATCATGAACCAACTTCCTTCAAAGAAGCCGCTTCTCATGATGAATGGAAAGAAGCGATGCAGAAGGAGTATGATGCCTTGATAAATAATGGCACTTGGAAGCTGGTTGATCCGCCTTTGGGAACGAAACCAATTGGCTATAAGTGGGTCTACAAGAACAAGTACAAAGCAGACGGCTCACTTGACAAGCACAAGGCCAGGCTTGTGGCAAAAGGTTTTGCACAAAAATAAGGAGTCGATTATGAAGAAACTTTTGCTCCCACAGCAAAATGGACCACCATCCGGACTCTCTTTGCCCTAGCAGCTCAAAATGGATGGAAAGTCCATCAGATGGATGTAAAAACAAATTTTTTGGATGGAGATCTAAAGGAGAAAGTTTATATGTCCCAGCCAGAAGGATTTGTTGTAAAGGGTCAAGAACACAAAGTTTGCAAGATTATAAAATCCTTGTATGGCCTCAAGCAAGCACCACGAGCCTGGTATGAGAAATTAACCGAGCATCTTCTGAAACTTGAATTCAAACATTTTGATCTTGATGATGCAACTTTGTTTGTTAAGAAAGTTGGAAAAACAGTTGTATATCTTGTGGTATATGTAGATGATCTTTTGATAACAGGAAACAATGAGAGCTATATTGCATCCATGAAGAAAGAGTTGAAGAAAGGTTTTAAAATGACTGATTTGGGTCATGTTCATTACTATTTGGGTATTGAAGTAATTCAACATCCTAAATTCATATTTCTTTCTCAGAAGAAGTACATTGGAGATCTCTTGAACAAATTTGGCATGGATGACTATAAACCCTTAAGTAATCCAATGGAACAAAACTTGAAGCTCACATCTATTGAAGGAAAGGAATTTGAGGATGCAACTAAGTATAGACAGCTTGTAGGAAGTCTTATCTATTTGACCACCACCAGACCTGACATTTCATTTTTTGTTGGAATCCTCTCAAGGTTCATGCAAAAACCTTGTGAAGGACATTGGTCTGCTGCAAAAAGAGTGTTAAGGTACTTGAAGGGGACTCAAGACTTTGGACTCAAATACACACAGGTAGGCGACTTCAGCTTGATCGGATACTCTGATTCAGACTTTGATGGCAACAAAGAAACAGGGGTGTCTACTACAAGTTACACCATGAGTCTTGGATCAGGAGCTGTCTCATGGAGATCACGCAAACAGTCAGTTCCAGCAGATTCCACGATCGAGGCAGAATATGTGGCAGCAGCTGAAGAAACAAAGGAAATTGTGTGGCTCCGGAAAATCCTGGAAGATTTGCAGATGAAACAAATGTATTCCACACCACTCATGATCGACAACACTTCTGAAATAAAGTTGGCCAAGAACCCAAAGTTCCATGATTGAACAAAGCACATCAATACAAAGTACCATCTAATTTGACATCATGTTCAGGCCAAAACCATCCATCTACATCATTGTTCCACAAATGAGAAAACTGCTGATATCTTCACCAAAGCACTTGGAAGAGAAAAGTTTGAAAAGTTCAGATCGATGCTTGGGCTCACCAACATCCCTTCGGATTAAAGGGGGGAATGTTGACACCTAATCCTATGGGATGGGTGTGGATATGTAATATTGTATAATAAATAATATTAGGAAATAAGGAAGGCCAAGAGTCACTGGGAGATGAATCCCAAGAGCCTCACCTCCATGTATAAATACATGTTCATTCTTCATTCAATAACACATTCTGATTTGAGCAGTTACCTCCTGGTTTGACATTATTCTTATGAGGTTGGCCTTTCATATTATCCTCTCTCTGGTTGGATATCCTAAAATGCATGGGCATCTTGCTATCCTTGGCCTTGTGACCAATATTGTCACATACAAAACATATAATGTGACCAAGGAATAAAGGAATAAGTGGATTTGTTGTGTTGAAATGTTTTTTATTCCTTACATGTGCCTACAGTCAATATCCATATGGCCAAAATCATTGAATGATAAATAATAACCATAAAATGGACTAACATACCTGAAAGAAGGAAATTTACTTTGTATGCATGCTTGATATTACTTCTCCTTTTGCTTCTCCTTTTGATGAGAAAGATTGATCTCTCCATTGCTACAAATTTTTTAATGTGTCCACGAATTCCACAACCATAACACTTTCCAACTCTTATTATTCTTGGACCTTCTACGCTTGTTATGCTCCTCCTTGTATGGTTCATGGATCTCAATAATTTTGTTGCAACTAGGTGCTCCAACAATTTAAAATTTTCTTATACATGCTTGATAACTAGTTTGAAGACTCTCTACTTCTTCTCTTGCAGCAATTAATTTAAACCTAAACTCATCTCACAACTCGTTGTATTGCTTCCTCATTCCAATTTCAATCTCCATTCCCTCTTGTAGCTGAAATTTTAGAACTGAAATTTCTTCCTTGGATGCACACTCCTTTTTATCACAAATTTGTAGTAGTTTTCGTTGATATTTATTTTCTCCCATAAGCCTTTGAATCTCAAATTATAGTGTCTTCATCTTTGATTTTTAATCATCTTTGAAATCACTAGATTTCTCATCTTCTTCTTGTGATCATGATTGATTTGTTACTACAATAAACATAGGATCCTTGTCATTTTCTCCATTTCTAAAAAGTGCAATTTTCCTCCAAGATACGAATTATGCAACCTATCTAAAATTTCTTTGGAAGTTTCACAATGCTTCACATACAAATTATTAGATCTCGGAATTCCATGCAAAATAATCTCTTTTGCTTTTTCATCAAAAACATCTCTAACTCCAGTTTCTACGTACAACAAAATATTTTCATCAAGAGATAGAAAATATGAATCCATCTTTGCTCTGCAAGTTGTAAATTTACCTTTATGAAGCATTGGAATTCCTTTTTGATCCATTTCAAAAAAATTATAAAAAAATGCCAAAATATTCAAGATCCACTCTCCAGTGATCAAGTTGCACCCAAGAGCCCCAATCTGATATCAATTGGTTGAATCTAGATCACTACTCATAGAGGGGGTGAATTAGTAGTGTGGCACTTTTAAACCTTTTTCTCCAATTATTTAATCTTTAAGTGCGCATAAAATGAAACTCATAATCAGAGAATAGAGAACCAAAAATACACCTAAAACCATAAAAACAATCAACACAATGACATAAGTGTTCCTGGTGGAAAACCCATCGTGGGAAAAAAACCACTCCGATGTTTCGCTACTCAATTATTTCATTAATAATCAAGAAAATTATACATGAATGAGCTCACTCCCATGAGCCGAAAGACTCAAATTCATTTACACTATGTTGACACTATGAGACAATAATTTTTTTCTCTCGGATCTACGGACTACAATCCGCTGAAGGCTACTATGATCAATGATCCTCACCCGATTACTCTTGAACTAAAAATGACTATACAGAATTTGATCTGATGGTACTATCACGATCAATGGGCCTCATGAAATTTCTATAGAACTATCCAACCACCATTGGATGGAGGAAATTCTTCCATCTATTGAATCTTCCAATCATTGTATACTCAGCGCCCCTATGCCTTTCCTTCCTCCATGCGGGCCTCCTTTCATCTATTTTCAAAATGGACTCCTAAAAATTTCTCAAAAATGTATCAAACCACATAATGAAAGAAAAAAGTGTCAATGTCCAATCACACTACAATCTGTAAAACAATATTCTGAGCCACTACTACAAAGCACTGCTCAACATCTCAAACACTCCATAATCATAAGGTTGAAACAAGCTTGAGCTATCTGCTACTACTACTACAAACTTATTCATAAATTATTCATAATGAAGCTCACACTATTTGCAGGGTATTCTAGAAGCTCTCACTCACTCCATACACTATGTAATCAACCATTTTCATAATTAACTATCTTCAATATAAAGATGAACTCAAGTGATCAACTCAATAATTAGTTAGAACTACTCAGCTCAACAATCTATTCATATGCTAGATTAGATCCAAATTCAACACATTCACTCAATAAACCACTAAATCCATTAGAATTTTTTATATTTTCAACTTTAATTAGATTTTGGAGGTCCCACGAACTTTTTCGACCAAGAACTGAAAAGTTTCAATCAGATATGTTTCCCAAATAAAAAAATTACTTCAATAGCACAAGGAATGTGAATAAAATATCATCAAAACCCATAGTTTCTCCCTTAAGTTTTTTCTTCATGTTACTTTAGACTCTTGGAGCTATAACCGCTCCCTTACGCATGCCCTGCTAGTGACTGCATCCTAAAACCACTCCCTTGACCCATAATGCATGCAGATGGGGTTAAAAGTGAAGTAAAACATAGGTTCTTCAGTCCAAAACCTCTTCCACATGATGGAATATCTTCTCTAACATCTGAGGACTCCTACAAACCTCTATGTCAAGTCTGCAACTGATGAATAGGCAAGGAACAAGTCAATTACATGAAATACCTATTCTTCAAACCTTAGAACCATGACCAACACCTCTGCTCCTCAAGAAACAACCACAACCTCTGTAAAAATATCCAACACTTGTAGAAACATATTTGACCTCTATAGCAGTTTCTTCATCTCTTGTAGCATCATCATCATGTGAATTAATTGTCTCCAACACTAGTGGAAGCACCTCCAACACAAGAAACCACAACTCATCACATGAAGCAACAATCCAATGTCTTCAAGACATGTAGAGAAATATGAAACACCTGTAGCAGTAGCATCTCCGATAAACACTACCTAAAAATCTCTCCAACCTCTTGAAAAAACAACATCACCAACACACACACATCATACCAACCTCAAACTAACATCACATCTGGAATCTATCTCCAAGTCAGCAGCCACTAGGTATAGTCATAAGTATGTTGACACCAATGCCAACTAACAAGACCACCAACCAATCATGCATCACGAAGCACTAAACACACATGCATATGACTAGAAACACCATGATCTTTCTGACATCAATTCCAATATCCGCTACAAAAATTCACTTAACAATCCCACTGGGTTGGGCCTTGTGGGCTTAGTTGTCTTTTTAGATTTCCCAAAAATTATTTGATTGGTTGTCACTCTATTAGCATGCCACTATGTCCCGACATTTTATCTTCTTGCGCATTCCTTTGTCACTCCCTTTATAAACAGTTAGGTTCATTCCTATGGGATGAGCTATTAGGTAGGGTCCACCTACTGCATTTTCCAATCGCCCATTATTTAACACAAGAAATTATACTCGACACTCATCCAACCCAATGATTCTTTTGTGTGCCTTTATAATCCTTCTATATTAGCCATTTCGAGATGATTTCATGTTTATGTAATTGACCACATGTGGCATCTCTTGAGTGGTGACATGTGTCACCCGAATCTGTCCCATTAGGCCACACAAAAATGAAAAATATTCCTTCCATGTGTCCCTCGTACATCCACGTCATCCTGACATCCTCTACTACCACCATCTCCTGAGACCCAATCAAGTTTTTGCATGTTTCCTCTGTCAGAGAGGAGACATAAGGGTCCTCCATAGCCTTGTTTTGCGACCAACCTCCATTATAATAAAAAACCACTAGGTTCCAAAATCCAGATATGACACCACTCCTGAGTAGTTTAAGGTGTTGGCCCTCATTTTTTATCTCTTTTTATTTATGAAATACACCTTATTTTGCCATATTATCCATCTATTCACCATAATATCCACCTTATATTGACAAAAAAATGCATATACATGTATTTAAGTTATGTTTTCATTTATTAGATGTTTTTGTAAAAATTGAAATTTAAGTGCATTTTTGGACATCAGCAAAAATTCTTGTAATGGCATTATGGTTTTCATATGAGCAAGACACTTGGGCTCGAGCTGGATACATTTCTAGAAGGCTTGAGAATAAATAATAAGAATACACATGTTGGTACAGTCAAACCGAGCTTTAATTGGCCCAGTCAAAGGCGGTCAAACATGGCCTGTCTTTAAGGGGGATCCTTAGAAACTAGGTCAAAACTCTTATTTTGTGGGATTTTCTAGATTTTGATGGATTTGATGGATGAATTTGACTTGATATGATAGGATAAGGATAGTTATGACTAATTGAGATATTTTAGATGAGTTTGTTAGATACTTTATCTATTTAAGCCTCAAACTTTGAAGGCTTTGATATGTAGAACTTGTATGACTTAGTATTCCTATTTCTGAGACTTGGAGACATAATTGAAGATATCTTCTATCATATTTTCTGTTTTTATATTCTCGTTGATTTATTTAAGTCTTAAGTAGTTGAATTCACCTTCACTTTACGAGGCAAGGGTGGAGGGCCCCCACACCGAGCTAGGTGCACTTCTTAGTTTATTTTGTAGCTGCAATTTCTGAATTAGCTTGCTTATGTTTAATTTGTTTATTCTGATTATTTCTAAGTATTGATGAATCTAATGATCATTCTTAAATTTCATATGAAAGTAAAAACAAATGTTAAAGTTAAACATTCTTTCCATCTAATCAAGATCTTCAATTAGAATTCATCTCTACATGATTTTACATGCCTTTTAATGATTTCTAATGAATCTTAATGTTGTTTCTATTCTACATATGAAGATTCAACCTAGTATTGAATGTTAAATACTTCTTCTATCTGATCAAGAGACTAAAAATTAAGATTCATCTTTCCTACTTTTTCTGAATTCTTGTTTTTAACAATAGCATTAATGATAAATGAATATATGATGAAGGACAATCATAACCTCTTCAGTGAAGAGCCTCTTCAATTATTACTTAATGTATCTTAATCTATTTTTTAGTTAAGTAGTTTTTTTATTTCTAATTCACATGATAATCTTGTTAGAGAAGGACAAACAAATCTCTTAAGTTAGGATATTCTTCTGCTTCTAGTTACACATCTGGATTTATAAATTGTTTAAGTTAGATTTATATTTGTAATATGCATTTCCCTAATCATTAATAAACCATCTTCTGAATTGATCACAACTAAAACCCATATACTTTGGGGATGCTTCTAAGTTCCACTAACTCGGATTGATAATAAATACTTGCGTTAGTTTACAACAGTAAATTGACCCAACATATGGTTTCAGGAGGAGTTCCCCTAGAGTAGCTCTTCGTCGTTGATATGTGTGATCAACTGTGCGGGAAACGACTGCCCATACCACAAAACCCATCTATCATATTGTCTCTAGTGCCATTGGAAAGTCTCCATGTATCCCGACACTTTCCTCCTGAAGCTTAGTCGTGTGCACCCTACACAATCTTCCGAGTTGTCACAGCTAGGTAGGATCAACCCACTTTTTTCCAT
The DNA here is from genome assembly GCA_034641835.2 of Pinus albicaulis. Classification (NCBI taxonomy): domain Eukaryota; kingdom Viridiplantae; phylum Streptophyta; class Pinopsida; order Pinales; family Pinaceae; genus Pinus; species Pinus albicaulis. The sequence continues at coordinate 1,049,484,784 of CM076574.1, read as the reverse complement.
CGTGATGCTACAACTCTTGCGTCTCTATTGAAACCTCTGGGGTGAACTCTCTAGGGTACCACCACTGGGATGGTTTCATCTCGCTCCTCCTCTTTCCCATGGACATGTTTTCTACTGCTAAGATGTCTTCCACATCTACATGGAGGTTTGCGTATATTATTTTCTATATTTTTCACTACACTTTAGTAATGTGCCAAAATTGGCTACACACCAAGGCTCCTCCACACTCCTTATAACTTTGTTATATTGGACATGGGGTAACCAACTTTGACTGGATTTCTCTAATGATGCATGAAGCTATTTTCAAACTTCTTCATACCAATGGAAAGCTCTTTCAGATCTCTATTCATTTGACTGGTTTGAATCTACTCTTGAGATGATCTGGTGCTCTAGAAATTTATCCAAAGCCATTGTACTGATTATGATCATTTTCCCTTCTTGTGTACCTAGAACTTTCTCCCTGAGGTATTTATTTGACACCTCTACCTCCTACTGTACCTACTACCATTGCCTTTTCCATCAAATGAAGATATATTAAAAAATGTATTTACCTTTTCCAATACCTTCCATTTCCTTTTCCATAAATGACAACACATTTCTAGTCTCTATCTCACCATGGTTTGATCAGACCAATAGTTCTAAATGCCTTGAAAAACATACAAAATCATGTCTCCTAGACTGACTTTAGTGACATGGGGAGGGAAGCCTTCTTGGATACCGAACTAGAACCTAAATTAGAGCTAGAGGAGGAATATATAGAATAAGGAAATAAGGTAGGGGAAGAAGAAGAAGTTGAGATAGAACCAGGGGACTCAATCAAAGGAATAATTAGAAGAAAAGACAGGAAAACATGCAAAAAAATAGGAAAAATCAGAAATTGAACTAGATACAGAAACAAATATGGATAAGGCAGGGTTACCCAAGACAAATATAATAGAATCATCTCAAAATCCCTAGGATTCTATTAATACATCAACAATTCCATCAAAGAAGAGAAAATCGGGGGAAATGAGAGCATTGTAGAAGATAATTTAGAAGAATAATTTGGTTCTACTTTAGTACGCCTAACCACCACAACAAAGTCTAAATTAAGAAAAACAAGAGAACCCCCTCTTTACTTTGGGATAAGGAAGATAAATAGAATAAAGCCCACAAAAAAACCTCAACTACCATCTCCAACACAAATTACCATTGAAGGGTCACCTAGCCTTGAGGAGGAAGGACCTCGAGAGGAATAAGAAAAAAAAATCATGATAGCCTCCACATCACTTAAATTGAAAGAGCCACATTCTTCGCTAGAGGATTCGAGCACTTAAGATACATTATATCCAGAAAAACCCACATTTCCATAATTATAGAATATAAAGCAACATTAGTAGAATACAAAGTTATAGGAGAGCATTGTAGAACTGCAAGAGAAGGCTATATAGCGACAGGATAATGCTCATCCTGACCTCTCTCCTTATTATTCTCACATTGACACAGGAAAAATTCTCCCTATCGACCTTGCACCAATCGTGTTATTTGAGTTGGAGGTAGAAAGAGGAAAAACTCATAGATGGATGTAGATTGTAAACTGTACAGGGGTTGTAGATGTTGGCATCATGGAGGAGAAAATGAAAATATGGGAGCATAAATTCCCAACCTCAGATTTTGTGAGTCTAACATAAGATATCATCTACAAAAGGAAAACATGAAGCTAAAATCTCGGCTACAACAAACAAAAAAAATTAGTGCAGGAGAAAGAAAACCAAGGTACCACTATGGCCAATCTCTCCTTAGAAGCTATAATTTGTAGGTACCCTTCAAAAAATTACTCTTTGTTTCTAAAATATCAGTGGTGTCAATTTCTTATCAAAAAATTACCACAAAAGTTTCCATTCCCCTGCGGAATGTAAGGTAGCTCATTGATTTTTGTCTCCAGTGCAACATTGAGGTCAGATCCAAAATTATATATTCCTACATTCATAATTTAGTACATCTTTACATGAATATTTTGGACCCAAAATTTCAGTTGGGTGATGTACAATTGATGGCTCTAGCCTCATGGTTGTGCCACAAAGAAATCAAGGCAAAGGAGGTCAAGAAATTATTAGCCAAGGAAGTAAGGGAATTATTATTGTTCAGCGAAGAAATTCCAATGTCGCATCTCCTCATTTCCAATCACAATCTCATATCAGAATATCCCAATCTAGCAACAATATACGAGGAATATCATGAAAAGGAAATCCTTCACTTTGAGGATATAGTTTGGTTATTGGGTGAGGAAATCCTACATGCATGTCAAATAAGATGGCACACATTTCCACATAGTTTAAGGATGAGAGAATGTCATTCACCTAAAAGGTTAATTACTGCATTAGTCAAAACCCCATTGTATGAGAGAACCATACAAAAATATAGATTCCACTAGATTGGACTCAATTTTAGTCCTTCCATATTTTTTCGCCTACAACATAGTTATGGATGAAATGGGAACTATTACCTCAAAACGGGAACTCCAGATTAAAAAGACTCAAAAAACATGAAAAACACCCCAAAAACAAAAAAGTGTGTATTCCAGAATGCACTGGGTTTTTTATGAAGGTCAAATTTCAACATTTTATAAAATTATGCTAAAAACAAAATTGTTTCTTGAAGAAAGGATTGAAAAAATACCCTCAAAACAAAACCAGTTGATGCTGCAATAACAAAAAAAAAAGTTGTGTCATACTTTTGACAGTTGTAACAATGGAATTAAAGACAACATTTTAGGACATTTTTAAAATCGTAAATTTCTAAAATTTTTGATAGATGATGTTAAAGATAAACAAAAACATGTCTGAAGGGCTTATCATTTCGAACAATTTTCATCCATGTTGTTAAACATAAAATATCTTGACTCTAAGCAACCCTAAATGTTGTGTAACCAGCTCCAAAAATAGAAGAAAAGAGATGTAAACGCCTTAGAAATGAGCCACTTCGAGGGGGCAACCTCCAATACATTACATAAATGAACAATTCTTGGATGACACAATTCACAAAACCTCCTTTCTATATATAGGAGTCCATGGGGCCATAATGTAATCCTAGTGGGCCACAATGTAATCCTAGCCGACCTAACAATAATAATTTAAGGGCACAATAATAACAAATGGGGGTTACAAGGGTACAATAATAACAATAAGGGGTTTACACTAACAATAATAAGGGGCTATACTAGTGATATAGGGACCTAACATGCCCCTCTCCTTCAAAAAAGTGTTGTCCTCAACACTTGAGTAGCTCCGGGTGCTTCTGTATAAATTTCTCATCCTCCCATGTAGAATCTTCAGTGGGTAAGTTCTTCCACTTGATGAGATACTCCGAAATTGATCGATTCCGTAGTTGTCGAGTTCTTTTTTCCATGACTGCTTCAGGTTCCAATATGATTTTCCCTTCCCCATCAAGTTCTGGCAATACTGTTTGAACTGGAAGATCTTCACCTATAACCTTCTTTAAACATGAAACATGGAAAACTGGATGTACTCGCGAAGAAGCAGGAAGCTCCAATTTGTATGCCATAGTACCAATCTTTTGCAACACCTTGTAAGGACCATAGTACTTTGGCGATAATTTATTATCCTTCTTGCTTGCTTGAGGGACATTTGTTTGTATGGTTGTAGTCGTAAAAATACCCAATCTCCTACATCAAAACTTCTCTCGCTACGATGTTGATCTGCCTGTTGTTTCATTCGATTTTGTGCCAAATTCAGGTTATCCTTTAAGAGTTGGAGAACTTCTTGCTGATGCTCGATGTGATCTTCCACCGCTTGAACCTTCGAATTTTCCCTTAAAGATGATGTGATCGATGGTGGATGATATCCATAAAGTGCCATAAATGGGGTCATTTTTGCTGCAGTATGGAAGGAAGTGTTATACCAACATTCAGCGAGAGGTAACCACTTGACCCATTGTGTTTGTTTATCAGATACAAAACAACGAAGATATCCTTCCAAACATTTATTTACTATCTCACTTTGACCATCAGATTGAGGATGATAAGATGAGCTATGAGCTAATTGAGTACCCAAACAAGAAAATAACTTCGTCCAAAAATTTCCAGTAAAAATGGGATCTCTGTCGCTCACAATAACCCTTGGGCTTCCATGTAGCTTTTGAATTCTGTCCATAAATGTAGTAGCAACTGTACTTGCTTAAAATGGATGAGATAATGCACAAAAGTGTGCATACTTGGTAAGTCTATCAACTACCACCATGATGACACTCTTTCCTTCGGACTTAGGTAAACCTGTGATAAAATCCATTGAAATCTCCTCCCAACGTTGACTTGAAATGGATAAAGGTTGTAGAAGTCCCGGGGTCTTAATTGTTTCCACTTTATTCTGCTGGCAAACCAAACATTCCGCCACAAACTTTTGAATATCAGATTTAAGGCCATCCCAAAAAAATTCTTTCTTCACCCTGTGGTAAGTTTTTAAAAATTCCGAGTGTCCTCCTAAAGGAGAAGTGTGCAATTCCAGAAGAATCTTTTGTTTTAGTTGGGAATTCTTACAAAGATATAAGCGATCTTTGTACCATAAGGAATCATTTTTCCAACTAAATGTATCAGATGTACTAGGATCTTGCTGCAACTTTTGAATGAGTATCCACACATCTTTGTCCTTCTTCCATTCATCTCTTGCTTCAGTTATCCAATCTGGTTGGATAATAGAAATGGCACAAAGAAATGCTTCCACCTCTTCATTCTTCCTTGAGAGTGCATCTGCAACAACATTAAGCTTTCCTTTTTTGTAGATTATTTCAAAGTCATAACCCAACATCTTTGTGACCCATTTTTGCTGCTCTTCTGATGATAGTCTTTGTTCCAAAAAGTGTTTAAGACTATCATGATCATTTTTTACCTGAAGTGTCTTCCCATTAGGTAAGTTCGCCATTTCTTTAGTGCATGTAGTATTGCTAACATTTCCTTCTCATAAATAGGTTTCTGTAAATACTTTCCTTTGATTGGACGACTTTCAAAAGAAATGGGTCTTCCTTCCTGCATTAAAACTGCACCAATTCCATTTCCCAAGGCATCACATTCCACAATAAAGGTTTTTGTGAAGTCTGGCGTAGCTAAGACCAGTGCTAGGCACATTGCCTCTTTAAGATGTTCAAAGGCCTTAGTTGCTTCAGGAGTCCATGAAAATGCATCTTTCTTCAATAATGTTGTTAGAGGTGCTGCTATTCTCCCATAATTCTTAACAAACTTGCGATAATACCCCGTTAACCCGAGAAATCCTCGCAATTTCTTTATGGTTGTGGCGACTTTCCATTCCTTAATGGCTTTAATTTTGTTAGGGTCTACTTTAACACCCTCGTGAGATACAATATGACCTAGATATTCCACCTCTTGTACTCCAAAGAAACATTTGGATGTTTTTGCATATAATTGTTTCTCCAGCAATAGTTTGAGCACCCTGTCAACATGTTCAACATTATCCTTCCAAGACTTGCTGTAGATTAGTATATCATCAAAAAATACTAGCACAAATTTTCTAAGGAAGGGTTTGAAAATGGAATTCATCAACCCTTGAAATGTAGAAGGTGCATTGGTAAGGCCAAAAGGCATGACCAAAATTCATAATGACCCTAATGAGTTCGAAATGTTGTTTTTGGAATATCTTCAGTCTTCATTCTAATTTGATGATATCCTGAACGAAGATCCAACTTGGTAAAATAAATTGCTCCATGTAATCCATCCAATAATTCATCAATCACAGGAATGGGAAATTTATCTTTAATGGTGAGCTTATTGAGCTCCCTATAATCTGGACACATTCGCCATGATCCATCCTTCTTGTGTACCAATACTACAGGAGCAGAGAAAGAACTTTGACTAGGTTGAATTATACCCGCCTAACATTTCTGCAATCATACGTTCAATTTCGCTCTTTTGGACGTAAGGATATCTATAAGGCCTGATGTTTGGAGGAACACTTCCTGGAATCAAATGAATAGCATGATCATGATCACGAATAGGTGGGAGTCCTTTGGGAGTTTCAAACACCTTGGAATGATTGTCCAAGACTCGTTGGAGATCTGCAGAAATAGATGATTTTGATGTTGGAACTTCTAGTGAGCATAATTGTGCAATTACGCCTCGTTGTTCTTTCTTTAGAAGCTTTATCATGACATTAGAGCTTATTATCCTTCCTGGCTTCCCTTCAATACCCCGTAATTCGACTTCCTTTCCTTCTGAAAAAAATTTCAAGAAAAGTTCTTGAAAATTAAAAGCCACCGTCCCCAAAGATTGTAACCATTGTACTCCTAGTACAACATCAGCACCTCCCATAGGAATGGAAAGCATTGGACTAGTCAATACATATTCCCCCATGGTTAGCTTGATATTATGGCATTTTTCAAAGCAATTTATAGTTCCTCCATTTGCAACCATCACTTGACATTCTGGTGCTGGGTATAGGAAACAATTTAATTCCTTGGCTACCTTATAATGAATAAAATTATGGGTGCTACCTGAATCAATCAAAACTATTACCCTTTTCTTCTTGATATGTCCTTCTATCTTGAGAGTTTGAGGAGTGGTAATTCCTGCCAGTGCATTACATGATATGGTCGGATTCATTTCTTCCTCTTCTAGGGCTGGTTCCTGGTGTATATCCTCTTCTTGTTCATTTTCTTCTTTCTCTTCACAATCTATGTAAAATAATTTCTTCTCAGCACACTTATGACCTTTAGTGTATTTTCTATCACAACTGTAGCAAAGCCCTTTTGCTCTTTTTTCTTCCAATTGTTGTGGTGTCAACCCTGTAGGTTGTGGAAATCTAGGTGTAGCAACACTTCCTTCTTTATAGAATTGAGTGGTAGGTTTCCTTGTCGCCATAATTTTACATTCAACTTTTCTTGCCAACCTTAATGCCTTCTCCAATGAATCAGGTTCCAAAACGCGAACTTCATGTTGGATGTTATCCTTTAAAGTGCCTATGAAGAGATCAATCCTGTGTTCCTCTGGAATATCAGTTACCCTTATATTCAATTTTTGGAAGTCCTCAATGTGCTCCCCCACTAAACCCTTTTGTTCGAGATTTATCAATTGGCTAAAGAAGGTGTTGCTCTTTGTATCCTCATAATGTGCTATCATTTCCTCCGTAAAAATTGACCAAGTGACAATTTTTTTACGGGAGCAAAGCCATCGATACCATAAAAATGTATTTTGTTCAAATGTAAAGTTGCAATGTGTACCTTTTGTGTGTTTTTCACATTATGGAGATAAAAATATTGCTCCATCTGTAGTATCCATGTTACAGGATCCTTTCCATCAAACTTCCTCATATCCATTTTTGGAATATGGTGGTTCTTCCCACCAACATTCGAGTTTATGAAATCATAATTAACATTTATTTTGTTCTCATCAGGAGGTTCTTCTCCTATATTTCCGCCATTAGGAATCATTTCTGGTTTTAAGCTTGTCATCAAGCCTTCCATGTATGCTTTTAGATCACTCTTCATGCTTTCCATGTTGTCTTTCATGTCATCCATCTTAGCTTCCACGCCTTTCTTCAAACTGTCCATCTTCACTTCCATGCCTTTCTTCAAAACTTCCATTTCATTTTTTGTTGCTCTTTGCGAGAGTGAAATTTGTTGCACTTGCTCTTGTAATTTTGATAGATCATGTTGCAATTCTTCATCTTCATGAGTCATGGTAGAGCCTTCTGAAGGCTTAATGGGTGTTGAATTCTTTTTAGGCGCCATTTTAAAATCCAATATTGATATCTATTCTACAAATTTCCCTTGGAATCAATTCAACTTGATTCTTCCAACAAGACTTATGTAATTCGGAAAAAAAATACACACCTTTTACTAGCTTTTATGAGCTCGATATTGAAATTGAATTATCTCTATAATTGAAAATCTTCAATATCTAAAATTCAGCCCTGTAGTAGCTCTCTGAAGCTTCTTTCAAATGCCACAGGTCTGACCTGATTTGGATTCTCCAAGACAAATTTGTGTCCAATCTCCCACAATGACCTAATTTTGGACTGGTTCAGTAGAGCGAACTTGTACGACTTGCCACGTGTCACTGTTTCGTCCTTTGTCTCTGAAATTGATAGAAAAGAAACTAAAGTCCGTTTAATTGCGACCACTTTTTACGGCACTCCAATCCAATGCCCAGAGAGAGAGTTATTGAACTTTTCCCACGATCACCTCTTTGAGATGAAATTTAGGAGCCTGAAAAAGCACTACCTTCCACAGATCATATCTCCAAAAATATTGCGAACCAAGCTCTGAAATTTTTTGATGAATGTCCTCAGGATTTCTGCTTCGTACCATATGAATTTCAGATTCTGATCCTTCGTAGAAAAACATTTATAGCGCAAACGCCACGATGACCTGTTTAGGAGCCTGAACAAATACCTGACTTCCATAGATCATATCTCCGAAATTATTGCGAACCAAACTCTCAAATTTTTATACACGCTTCCTCAGGATTTTTTCTTCGCACCCTAAAAATTTCAGCTTCTTAAACTTCGTAGAAACAAAGTTATAGCGAAAATGCCACGATGACCTGTTTGGAGCAGCGAAACCCTAGAATCCAAAGCTCTGATACCAAATGTTGTGTAACCAGCTCCAAAAAGAGAAGAAAAGAGATATCAACGCCTTAGAAATGAACCACTTCGAGGGGGAAATCTCCAATACATTACATAAATGAACAATTCTTGGATGATACAATTTACAAAACCTCCTTTCTATATATAGGAGTCCATGGGGCCATAATGTAATCCTAGTGGGCCACAATGTAATCCTAGCCGACCTAACAATAATAATTTAAGGGCACAACAATAACAAAATGGGGGTTACAAGGGTACAATAATAACAATAAGGGGTTTACACTAACAATAATAAGGGGCTATACTAGTGATATAGGGACCTAACACTAAAATTGTAATTATTGTCAACCATAACATTAAATATAAAATTTGGTAGCGCATAAAAACCTTAATGACAAGCTGTAAATCTAAAGTTTTTGAATCTTAAGTTTTCAACATAATTGAACAATGAAATTATGGAGAAATTATAAGACTTCAAAAATTTAAAAAAATGAACAATTAAATGAAAAAATTATCATTGAACGGAAACAAGTAAGAGTAATTTTAATTTTAAAGGATAAAAACTTATCTTTTTCCAAATCTTAGCATAAGACAAATTTAAATCTAATTTCAACCAAACCCTAAAAATCAAGCATCAAAATAAAGTGTCCCCTTTGAATGATGCATATAATTATTAAAAACTTTAAAATTATCTTATACCAAATGGTAGCAATAGATAATATCATGGTAATATCACTTCATAATCTAAAAAATCAACATTAGTTTCTATTTTCTATTTTACTTATAATCAAAATATAAACATTGGTACATTGAATATAACATAAATTATTTTTGTAATTCATTGTTGCGTTGTCGATATTCTAAAGAGATTAATTCTTCATAATTAAAACATATAATCCAACAATCATAGAAATGCCTCATAACTTCATGAAAAATGAGATGGAAGTCGAAAATTTTATTTCAAGTTACCATGCAAACATCAATTACATAAAAGTGTCTTACATAGTTATTCAAAATCAACCATATGTTCTGGCACACCATTAGAACCTACATCTTCAGATGAATGGCTCAATGTAGATGAAGATGATCCATATTCTTCTCTTTCATCAACTAGTGCTCCATCTACGTCAACATGGATGCCCACGATTTCAGAGTTCAAAAGTCTTGTAGATCTACGACTACATTCTGCAGAGTCCCATCTCAACAGTAATTGTTCTGGTAGCATTTTCTTCAAAATATTTATGGTCTGCAACTGAAGAGTTCCTCTCTTTGTCAAATTGAAGTCATACACAAGTATGTCAACATCCTCCAATTTTAAGAAATATGTGCATCGACGATTTATATTTGTGCCATTTCATTTTCTCTTTTTGCCAATTCTTTTTTCAACTACCATCTCTGGCTTGTACACACCATTGAAAGGGTGGGTACTTGTGGCATACCAATGTACACCAACAACTATATTATCTTCATTTTCATTAATGACCTTTATAACATTGGAAATCCAGAATGGATAGCCAAGTGGATCTTCATCTGCTAACGATGCTATCATGCAACCCTCCTTAACATCATGCACAGAACCCCTGTAAAGGTCTTCCATGGCTTCACATTGTGCACGTGATCTTCTAGAACCAATATAGATTTATCTTTCCTCCTTGTGGGGAATTAATAATAGCTTGAGGCTGTTGTTGTTCAACAATGTGTGTTTCTTGATGTTCATTTGGCATATTTTGTGGCAAAAAAAAGGAGTCTTCAAAAGCGTATCCACATTTATTGATCTTGAAATCATATCACTTTGATTACTGTAAAAATACTCCCACCAAACTGAATCAGCAACATCAAAGTACTCATATGTATCCTTAATACATCTTTTAATTTCCTCTACACATTCAGAATAATTTAAGTCTCTCTTATGTCTTCATGCATTATGGAGTTCAACAACTGACTGTAATAACAATATCTTTGATGAAAATATTGGACGCTCTAGAATGAACTTAAAAAATGCTAAACCTGATGATGGCCTCCATTCTTCAACAGTTGAATACTTCTTGCCCCATATAAGTGTTATCCCATCAATTTTTTTGATACGAAATTGATGCTGGAAGCTAATGTCGTTAAGTTGTTCAATGCATTTCTCCTCACCATGCGATCCAAAAATAAAACTTCGCATGTCAATAGTTTCTTCCAACACATGAAAAATAGGCTCTGGAATGTACGATTTCTTAATACATTCAATTAGTGACGGCAAGCTCCCAACACCTTTCCTCCTCAATTTTACTGAAAAACGACTAAACATTTGATCAATATGATCATGAGTATGCCCAACAAGAAGGAAACCAACCTTTATCTTTTTAAAAATCCCCAATTCAACGAGCATGTTTAGATACCAAAAAAGAACTTGATTTTTATTTTCACGACTTTTGTTGTCTAATTGTAAATACAAAAATTCAGGAAGAATACCATACCAATGAGTAACCACATCATGGATTATAGTTATGGTCAGATTTGCATCATTGTGAATATTTGGAGTTTTGAAGAAAACTCTTGGAAACATTTTCTCATTAAATACCATACAACCAAGCAAGTGAAACTAAATGAAATTTTCCTCCTGTAATTTTTTTGGCGTGCAGAAAAAATGTGGAAGAAGTGTTTTCTTTTGGTCCATACCATCAATTATCAATCCCAGATATTTATTTGGATGATCATAACACTTCTTTCGATGTTTATACAACTTTTTCCTTTCACTTGTTTGCTGATTGCGATGGCCTTGAAGTTCTTTGACAACGAAATCTGTACATAAAATAAAAGAAGCATATGAATCAATATATTTTCATAGTTGATAAGTATCCAATTTAAAAAAAACAATGTTTTGAACGCATACCTCTTTCTGCCCCTTGAAATTTAAGTCTTTTTTCTTTAAGAGAAGCACATGTGCTACAAACCCCCATCCTTGTCTTCTTAGGAATACGAACATTGTTGAATTCAATTTTCCATAACCTTGTAAAATAAGAATATGTAATAAAATTACCAATTCCTTCAAAAACTTCTACATAATATTTGTATAACATGAATATTTCTCGTCTCGAGAAATTATCTGAGATATGTATTGTGTTTTTATTTGGCATACACTCTCCATGATTTGAAAATAAGTCTTTCATCCATGTCTTAGTAGTATTTTCAAATTGGCCCAGCTCCCGTTTATAACATACTTCTGAATAATATGTGGGATCATTTTCCAATCTTTCCTTGATTCTTGACAAATGACAATTACCAATTGAATGCAACATTTTGAACGCCTTTCTGCAGAGCAATACATTCCCAATATGATAATCATAACTTGCTAGTGTAAATTGCATGCAACCCACTAAATATGAATTTTGCATGCTTTTATTCATTGACATATATGTTTTCCTTTTCTCCAAAACAATGTTGAAATCCATATGTTTCAAGCAATCCCTTCGACAACATTCACTTGAAATCAAATGAACAACATAACTTTTTTGTGAGATATTTTGTCCTCACCCTTGTATAACTGGAATGTTTTGGATTGATATGAAAAGGTCTACTCCTACTCCTAGTTGCAATATTTTCTTGCAACGGCTTCATCATTCCATCATCATTTGTAAAATCAGTTTCATCACCATTAGGAGAATATTATCCCCACTATCATTATCCTCAACATAGTTAAGAAATTGATCAACATCATTGCCTAGAAATTTTTTTTTACCATCATCACTTGAAGAAAACATTGCACAAGAATCATCGATGGTTTTGCAACCCCTACTCAGAATAAATTCTTCACCATCTTGACCCATGCTTTCAAATTCTTCCCTGGGAGGATTCAATTCTTCATCATCATGGGTATCTTTGAAATGATCACTTAGAGAAAATTCAATATTCAGATATGTGCCTCTAAAATTATCAGTTGCAAGAAACTTTTCATCCTCCCCTTCCTCAGTGGTGCTCTCATAATCCTTGGTATTAGGTATAAGTGGAAGCTTTGAATTTGTATTCACTAGAATTTCTTCATCCCGCCCCTCCCCTTCCTCACTGATGCTCTCATAATCCTTAGGATTAGGAATAAGTGAATGCCTTGAATCTATATTTATTGGAAATTATTCATCCCCCCCTTCATCAGTGGTGAACTTATAATCGTTATGATTAGGATGAAGTGAAAATTTTAGCTTTGGAAATTCATCCCCGTGTTCATCAGTGGTGCTGACATAATCCTTAGGATTAGGACGAAGTGGATATTTTGACGCTGCAAATTCTTCATTCCCCTCTTCATCAGTGGTTCTGGCATAATCCTTAGGATTAGGACGAAGTGCATATTTTGACTCTGTAAATTCTTCATTCCCCTCTTCATCTGTGGTGCTCGCATAATCCTTAGGATTAAGAAGAAGTGGATATTTTGACTTTGGAATTTTTTCATCCCCCTCTTCATCAGTGGTGCTCGCATAATCCTTAGGATTAGGACGGAGTGGATATTTTGACGCTGTAAATTTTTCATTTCCCTCTTCATCAATGGTGCTGGCATAATCATTAGGATTGGGACGAAGTGAATATTTTGACTCTGAAAACTTATCATTCCCCTCTTCATCAGTGGTGCTCGCATAATCCTTACGATTAGGACGAATTTGATATTTTGAATCTGGAAATTTTACATCCCCCTCTTCATCAGTGCTGCTGGCATAATCCTCAGGATTACGACAGAGTGGATATTTTGACTCTGCAAGTTCTTCATTCCCCTCTTCATCTGTTCTTCTCGCATAATCCTTAGGATTAAGCTGAAATGGATATTCTTCATCTCCCTCTTCATCGATGGTGTCCTCATAATCCTTGGGATTAGGACGAAGTGAAACTTTTGACTCTGGAAATTCTTCATCATGCCCTTCATCACTGTTTCTTTCATAATCCTTAGGATTAAGAGTAGGTGGTATAACTGGCTCTCGATTTACAGAAATTTCACTTTGTTGCGCCTCATCAATTTTGTTCTCATCATCTTTAGGATTATGACCAAGTCGATTTTTTGACTCTCTATTCATGGTGAACGAACTTCTGTTATATTCATCACTCTGAATAGAGTTGTTGCGTGACGAAGATGTTGATGTTGTACAAAGAAAAACTTCGCTATCAGAAGAAACCATGGCTTTCAACAAGAATAGGTTGAATGATACAAATTCCTCTCCCACTTACAATATATAGCTTAAAGACTGAAAATTTCCCTCCAAAAAAATTCGCGAAAAAATTTCCCTCCAAAATTCCCCCCCAAAAAATTTCGCGAAAAACTTTCCCTCCAAAATTTTCATTTCAAATATTTGGTACAAATATTAGTCAAAAAATGTATTTAACATTTTTTTAATAAACTGTTTGTGTTGAAATATATTACCGATATTTATATTCAAAATATCCACAAAATATTTCTATCATGGATGCCTTCCAAACTAAAATAATGTTTTTATTTCAATGATTTAACATTGACTAGATGTAAGTATTAACTATAATATTACTATAATACCTACATGCAAATATTAACTATTTTAACTATAATGAGTACATTTAAATATTTTAAATCTTAAATTTTAAACCTACATTATATTCATCTAAAATATATTTCAAAATTTCTTAATAAATGGTTGGTCTTTAAATATTTCACCATACTTTCTATTCAAAATATCCACAAAATATTCTTTTCACGCATGCCTTCGAAACTAAAATAATTTTCTTATTTGAATGATTTAAGATTGACTACATGTAAATATTAACAAAAATAACAACATGCAAATATTAACTATTTTAACTATAATATTAACTATAATTAACTACATGTAAATATTTTAAATTTTAAAATTTAATCCCATGATTTTAAACATTGAGTACATGTAAATATTAACTAAAATATTAACTATGATAACTAAATGCAAATATTAACTATTTTATCTATAATATTAACTATAATTAACTACATGTAAGTATTTCATATTTTAATTTTTAATTTGAGATTATATTTGAATTATTCAACATTCAGTACATGTAAATATTAAATAAAATATTAACTATGATAACTACATACAAATATTAAGTATTTTAACTATAGTATGAACTATAATAAACTAAATGTAAATATTTTAAATTTGAAATTTTAATCCCACATTCGTTAAACAGTAAACCAATCAAACAATATTCGCTATATAATAAGAATGATTGTTTCTATTCATCACATCACATCAAGTTTTCTGGTATTTGTTAGAGCAAATTTCTGGAGGTGTTGCGTTGGCATTGGTAACTTCGTGGAGGCATTGCATTGGCATTGGAGGCATTGTGTTGCTATTGGTAATTTTGTGGAGGTGTTTGTGTTGGCATTGGTGACAACAATTTTTTGCATTTCAAAGGTTAGTTTTCCTTCTATTCTATCCATTTAAAGACGATTTTGGGGAAAATATGTTTTTCTATAGTTTGTGTGTTCAAAAATTAATTTTTTAAGGTTTTTAGGTTCGAAAACCATAATTTTTTAATATTTTTTTGGTGAAGAAAATGCAAAAAAAACTAATTTTTTTAGGGTTTTAAGGACAAAAATTTAGAATTTTTTTTCTTTTTCAGGGATTATAGGTTCATGTAGATAGAAAAATCCATAAAACGACCATGCACATAAGAATAAATAGTTATATTATTATATTTTTATTTGCTTTTTTTATCATAAATATATTTGTGGTTTCATTATTTAAACTGTTTATTTTATTTTATTTGAGAATCTTTTGATTTTATATTCTATTTTTATTTTTTTAAATTTTAAATCTTATTTTTATTTCTTTTAATTTTAAATCTTGATTTTTTTTGTTTTTGTTTTTTATTGTTTTGTTATATATTATATATTTTTAATTTTTTTTAATGTATTGTTATATAGTTTTTTTTTTTTTTATAAATTTATTATATTGTTATGTAAACAAATTTTTTTTTTATTAAATAATGTTTTTAAAAAAATAAACAATTGTATTGTTATATAAACATTTGTTTTTTTTTTGTTTATATTTATTGTATGTTATATTAAAACAATTGTTTTTTTTAATCAAATAATGTTTTAATTAAAAAAAAAACATTGTATTGTTATATAAAAAATTGTTTTTTTTAAATATATTTATTGTATTGTTATATTAAAACAATTGAATAATAATTGAATTTTTAATTGTATTGTCATATAAATAATTTTTTATTTTTTATTTTTATATTTATTGAATTGTTATATATTAAATTTTTGTTTTTTTGTTTTTTTTTAATATATTTATTGTACTGTATATTAAAACAATTGTTTTTTTTTTTTAATTAAACAATTTTTTTTTTTGTTTTATTAAATAATTTTTTAAAATATTATAATAATTAATTTAAAAAAAAATCAAAAATCAAAATGAGTGCGCATTGTATGTTTTTTATTAAAAATAAAAAAATAAAAAAACATTTATTTTGGTTGCTCGCAGAGCGCCTTAGGCCGGCCGGGCGGCGCCACGGGGGGCTGCCTAGCCGACCTCAGGCCCCCGGCTGGGCGGAGGTCGATTCCGGAAACTGGCCTCCGCCCAGCCGGGGGCCTGAGGCTGGCTGGGCAGCTCGTTGTGGCGTCGCCCGGCCGACCTCCAGCACTCTGCGGGCGGCCAAAACATACTTTATTTATTTATTTTGATTTAATTATTATAAAAAATGTTTAACAAATTTTAATTTTAATTTTGTTTAATTATAATGTAATTTTTTTATTTTTATTTTTAAACTTAATTATTAAAACAACATTTTAAATATTTTTTATTTTAATTTATTTTATTTTGTTGATGTAATATGTAAAGTGTTTTTTTTTTTTTTTTTTTTTAATTGAATATATTACATATGTTTTTAAAATTTAAATATTTTATTTTTACTTTTATTTTTAAATTTAAGTATTAAAACAACGTTATAAAAATTTAATTTTAATTTTAATTTTGTTTAATTTCTTTTATTTAATTTTGTTTATTTTTATTTAATTACTATGTAATGTAAAATAAAATTTTGTAATTTTAAAATATATTAAAATATTATATAAATTTATAAATTTCTATATTAAATTTTTATAATTTTAAGTTTATAAATTTTTATTTAATTGCTATGTAAAGTAAAATAAAATTTTGTTTTATTTTATTTTGTTTATTTTTATTTAATTGCTATGTAATGTAAAATAAAATTTTAAAATTTTAAAATATATTAAAAGATTATAAGTTTTTAATTTTAATTTTAATTTTAACATATATGTTTTATTTTTATTCAATATATTTAAAATTTTAAAATATTATTTATTAAGTGTAAATTTAATTAAAAAAAATAATTAAAATTAAAACAAAAAATTAACATTATTTTGTTTTTTTAATAAAATCATTACCTTAAAAAAAATAAAATTTAATTTTAACATTTGTTATAAATAGTTAGTAATTTTTTTGTTTTTTTTTTTTAATATTAAACAAAAACTGAAGTTTGAAAATAATAGTTTATTTTTTTTAAATTGTTTTATACAATTTAAACACATTTTTAAATTTTTTATAAAATGTATTCAAAACATATTATATAGATATATATACATATGATTTATAATATTTTGTTTTTAAATGAAAATTTTTATAGTTAATTTTACTGCTTTAATTTGAAACTATTTAGTTTTAGAAATAAATTTTGTTTATTAAATTTATTTTATCCGCAATATTTTTCCATTAACTAATATATATATATATATCAGGAAAATGGCATCAAAAAATATTTTTGTGAATGTTTCTGCACCTAGGGCAGCAGCTCCCAAATCTACAGCTGCAGCTCGACGCACTATGGATACAACTCCCAAATCTAAAGTTGCAGCTGGACGCACTATGGACACTGTTGGACGCAATAAGGACATTGTTGCACACACTAATAAAAGTCAAGCAAGTGGGGCACCAAGTTCATTAAAGCTTATTTCTGATTGGAAGAACGCCGAGGAAATAGGTAAAACTGATTTCTCATGGTATCTTGAAGACAGTGAAATGGAGGCTGATATACACATATATCTACTTTTTGGTTTGATTCACTTAAATGAGCCATATGATATGATGGACAGATTACGAGACATATGTATGGTCCCGAATACAAACACTACTTATTTTCTTACAAGGAAGGCTAATAAATGTGAGAAGGTTAGATATCGTCTATCAATCGTCAAGTATGACACAGATGAAATATCTTCAAAATTTTCTGAAGAAATCTCAAGCAACATTTCAAATAACATTGTAAGTATGCTTATTTTTATTTCCGCTATGCATTATTGTAAGGATGATTCAATTTTTTATAAATTATTGATCATTGACATGTTTTATTTTGTTTCATAGGATTTTGTTCTGAGTCTTTCAAACATGTTTAAAGGTATTTATATGTTGGAGCCAAATGTTATGAATGTGATCAACACTTTCCACACAAACAAAGTAGAGGAAAGGAGATTGGAGCAAATATCAATAGCTCATGACACTGCAATAGTACAAAGAGGGGATCAACCAAGAGTCACTAAGGTGGGTCAATCTAGTAAACTTAAACATGTTTCTTTTGAAGATGTCGAACATGAAACAGAAAATTATGATAGAATTATTCAAGAGGAGATTAGAACTGTTGTGCAAAAGAAGAAAACAAATCAGACACCAAAAAGAAAAATCGCCAAAGATGTCTCTCTTTTACCTCATGATGGAGAGGTTGTTTATAAAAGAACTGATATGTTATCCAATAAGACTAGGAAATCAAATATTGGTGAACCTGTAAAGGTCATGAGCAGCAGTGAAGAACAAACTGAAATCTCTCACAGAAGCAGAGAAATCATAACACCAGGTGTTGAGTTAGAGGATGACATTGTTAAAAAAAAACAAAATGCTATTCGATATGAGTTGAGGAAGAATAAATTAATTCTTGGTGGCCAAACATTTGAGCTTAATGTTAACCAATTTTATAGCCCAGATGAAGGAAAATCTCAATATCAAATTAGAAAGGCCCATCACCTACATGTACATAATCTGAAAACATTGTTCAAGTTCAATCCATATGTGCATGTGGTTGATTATGTGGTTCTTTTCGATCCACGTCAGGTTCCCAACAAACAAGCATTTGACAAGACAAAATGTTTTGATTATAAATATTATGTAATTAGAGGGAACCATTCGATAGAGGCTAAGAGACAATTGATTGCAGAATATACCAATAACTATACTTTTCAAATAGTGAAATGCATCATTTACGCTGGCTTAACAGAAATAGAATCAAATTTATTGGCGTGGGATCATAATTCAGATAATGAGTACAGAATGAAAATGACTTTCATCCAAAGGGTCAAATTTATTCATAATGAATTCATAGAAAAATGTGATGGGGATAAGACACAAGTTAGTGTAACATTTCGGAAGGAATGTTTAATGGAAACAGGTTATCAAATTGATGAAAAAAAAAGCAAAAGATGGAAAATTTAATAAAAATTTATTCAAAGGCATGGATAACACTTTTCAGTTGGCATTTAGAACTGGGGAGATATGGGATTTGATTGATGAGATTTTTGATCGGTGGGAGAATATTTCCATAAAAAATCAGAAGGTTAAAAAGAGTAAACCCATAATATGTACCAACAGTAAGACGAGTCCTGAAATGAAGCAGCTTCCAAAGGATATGACTATCACACCTTGGAGAACAATACAAGGTGTGAAGGATAATAAACTAGTCAAATCAGTACTAGCCCGTGTGAAGTCGGGTGAATTATCAATGGAAGAAATTTGTGCAGAATTTCAAAAGTAAGTTTCTTGAATTATTTCTTATTTTTCTTTCATTATAATTTTCTTTTAAATAAAACATAATGATGTTAGTAGAATTTGTTATACATGTCACTATATTAACAGTTTTAACTTGATTTATTCATTCAGATTTTTTTTATGAAAATAAAAGAACATATGGTTAAAATGTTGAATGAAGATAGTTGGGATGATGCTGTACAAAACTACCCAGAAGCAAGTTCTACATAAACACTAAAATATTTTTATATTGCATTCAATAAGGTATGTTGATTTATACATTTATTTTATTCATATTTAAACTATTTTTATTATATATATATATATATATATATATATATATATCTGTGTGTGTGTGTGTGTGTGTGTGTGTGTGTGTGAGTGTGTGTCATTAAAGATGTGAAAGAAGGATGCAAATGGACTACCAGATACTTTCAAAAGCTTTATTGAAAAAATTAAGGTGGAAAACATGAGAAAGAAGCATCTTATGAATGTTGAACTTGATCCTACTCTTAATAATTACATTTGGAATGGGCTCGACAGTATCCAATATCAAATAATTCAAAGTGACTGTGAAGACATTGCATCACTAATACTTAAAAGGGAATATGGCCTAGTTATTGCAAATATTCCTCATGGTTTCAATTTCCCAGACATTGAATATGATAGAGAACCATATACTTATCAAGCTTTTAGTAAAGTGGCTATGGGTTTTCAAGAAGTGACAACATCACCACTTTGGTGATTTGTGACATTTCATTCAGACACATAGTTTCCAATGTTATTAACAAGATTCAATGGTAAAGCAAACTCAAGGATGCAACTTACATGGTAAGACTTTGAAATTGTATGTTTGATTACATCTAAAAAAATTTATGCATGTAAAATCTAATTGAACTTTTCCTATGTTATGTTACAGGCATGAGTCAAATATTTTTTCTTCCGAAGATCAGCCTATTATAAATGATTGTGAGTTCATCCATGTTGAATGTTGGAAAAAATATGATAGCTATAAGAATATTCTTATGAATCGATTAGATGGAAAGAGTCATAGTCAAGTATTGGTTCATGATGCAGTTGTAAGAAAACTAACATATGAGGATAAAGATGCAAAAGGAGATATAGTTAACTTTTATCAAAAACCACAAGCATTGATTAACTATATTATAGATCTACGTTCAAATGAAAGAGAATGGTTTTTGGGTTTATTCTTAGATTCAGGTAAGTTTTATTATACAAATTTAAATTTAAATATTTTATTTTTTATTTTTTATGTCTTTATACTAATTTTCTTACTTATTTATTTTGTGCTTAATGACTAGGTACAACACTAGCATGTTGCCTACTAAAAGGAAGAAATTGCATTGCCATTGAGAAAGACCCAGTTCAATGAAAATTTATTCAACAAAGAATTAACGCTCTTGAATTCCTTCCAGATGCGAAGCAAGAAGTTGGTTTGAGGAAAGGAGATTTTAATGAATCAAGTGTGGCAAAAAAATCAAAGCAACCTCAACCACCATTTTATGGAATGATTGGGAAGGGAAACTTTGAAATATTTGTAGACATGAAAGATCCACTAGAAGATGACAATGATCAAAATGAAAAAGAAAATGTTGTGGAAGAAGCCATCAATGCTATTCTAGATGATGTTGAAGATGTATTAGTCGATATTGTTGATGATGTTTAAGTTATGCTTGCAAACAAAGCTCATTTTTTAGATCTATTAATCATTTTTACTTGTAATGTTCAGACTTTGATATTTTATGAGGACAACCCTTATTTTTTGCAAAAAACATGTGATTGCTATTATGTTTTGACATAAAATTCAATAAAAATGTTATTTTCTTTAGTTTTTTTGTTAAAATTATCTCAAAAAATTGGTTTATTTAACATGTTTTTTTTCAACAAAAAGTCTCTAAAAGTGTATTTTTTGCATTCTATTTATATTGAAAATTTGTA
Source organism: Pinus albicaulis (assembly GCA_034641835.2). Classification (NCBI taxonomy): domain Eukaryota; kingdom Viridiplantae; phylum Streptophyta; class Pinopsida; order Pinales; family Pinaceae; genus Pinus; species Pinus albicaulis. Next base: position 1,049,463,438 of record CM076574.1, on the reverse strand, counting down.
TTTTTTTTGTCATATTGTTCAAAATATTGGTTTTTTATTGACAATTATTTGATGTGCATTGAAAAATTATTTAACAATACATAAACATGTAGAAAATATAAACTTTAAAATATTGACCCTTTTTCCGTCTTTTATCTATGTGAAAAAGTGAAGATATCATTACAAGTTTTTTTTTTTTTTTTTTTTTTTTTTTTTTTTTAAACACAACTACATAAATGCACTTAAAAATAAACATCTCATGGAAGAAGAAGACATTAGAAAATATATAGTGTCAAAATAAATCCTATAAAAAAACGTTGGTGATGATACACCACCACTATTCAAAATCGACATAAAAAACATCACATAAAAAAATAAAAAAATAAAAACTTAAAGTGCCAAAAACATGCTCCAAATTTTTTTTTTGTGATTCTGCATCACCACTTTTTCAAAATCGGGTGTTTTTCTTGCTACTTCAAAAAGTAGGTACCAACGCAGTTACCTACTTCATTGGTAACAATGTTCTACATGAGCATTAGAATTAGGAATATGAAACAAGGTAATGGAAATAAAGTTAGGAAAATAAAGGATTCCATCCAGCAGGGGCTACTACATCTAAGACAACTTGGGATGTGATATATACCACCACAAGGATGAATGAAGAGCAGCAGAAAAGGGAAAATGAATAGGTTTCTTAGAGGATGAACAAAAATTTTAGTATGGGGGTATGATGGGCCTCCAAAATAGGTATAACTTAAAACCCATCTCATCTTTCTTATACACGTTGAACCTTTCTTTCTGCACTCAATACTATATTTTTCAACTTTAATATGTTCTTAGGAGCGTTAAGAGATGATTTCCATATATTTTGTTCCTAATGAATTTATTTTTCAGTACATTGAGAATATTTCATGTTGATCACGCAAAAGTCCAGCAATAGAAAAATATGGGGTTTATCCCCTGATGAATGACATTGCTCAAGGCCATTATCACTTCCCTATAGCTGCAAAGTCATTAGGGAACTATATCCTACTTGATAGGGTTTTTGGAGTTAAGCCACCCTCTCTTCAAGGAGGATTCCACTCAACCATTTTGGTATAAATAAGGGGTTTTAGTATCCCATTAGGGATTTAAGATTTTGGAGATTAAATTTAGCAGTTGAGAAAAAAAAAATTCCTCATATTTCAATTATATCATAGTTAATGTATGAGCACATTTCTTGATTAAGGAAAAACACTCTTTCGCTTCCAGACTAATTTTCCTTTAAGGGATTTCAGTCTCCTCATTTAGAGCCAAAAATAGGTGCTTAAGCCCCCTTATTGTATTTTTATTTTTATTTCATTTAATTTAGTCATACATTTATGAAAATCTCACCTATGAAAATATTTTCTTTGTAGGGTTAGTTAATGAGTTTGTTCCCAAGTTTTTTATGCATATCACTTTGATAATTTAGCAATAATTTATTTCATGTAGTGATACCTTTTTCATTTAGATGTTCAACTCATCTTTTCTATTGTTTTATTTTCTACAACTGGTTAGTTAATGAGTGATTCATGTGTTAGGCTTTCAGTTAGATAGTAGTGGTTAATCTAGACAATAGTTATTGGGTATATTTATTAACCTCTTTTTGCACATACCTAACTTATATCATCATTTATTTCCTCACTATGACACATTTGAGCAACCTATTACTGCATAAATTTATGTCTTGAAAAGCTACAAAAAACTCTAGATTTTCCTTTTTGTTCCATGAATTGATTCATTAAAGGTACATGGGCTTGTTGAAGACTTTTTTACCTTTATCTAACCCCACTTCACCTTCTTCATCCCTTAAACCACATGTATAATGCATAAAACTTCTCTCATATTTGTTTCCTATAGAAAAACAGGGACATCTTATAGTATTCCGCAGGTTACATTAGAACACATCCATATTTGCATTCAAGGGATGTTCATGTTTCCTTAGCACATTAAAATGAACACTGGACCCTCAAGATGGAATTTAGAAGTTCAAAGACCCCGCAGAATCCTTATCCTAGTATTTGTAGCAAAAATATGTTCTTTTCTACAAACTAGGGTTTAATGTTTAAATGTCCTCTTTCAGTTGCAAATTGGTTTTCTATGCATAATAGAGAAGAATTTATTTTGTTACAACTTATTTAAAATATTTGCTTCCATTTCCTACAATTGAAATAAATTTTTTGTTTTTCTTTACTTTCCTACAACTCGAATAGGTTTATTTTTTGTCCTTTCATTTTTTTTCAAATTATAGTCAGTTTATTTCTTTCCTTTTACTTTTTTTCAAACTAGAGTAGGTTTACTTGCTTTCACTTAATTTCTTTCAATCATATAATTTTTACTTTTTGTCCTTTACTTTCTTGCAATTAGAGTAGGTTTACTTGTTGTTATTTTCTTTTCTAAGTATTTCCTGTAGCTTATATAGTAGAAGTGGTCTCTATACAACCTAGTCTCCCTTCAATTGCATGAGATAAATAAAAGAAGAATGAATTGCATGTTGCACACATAGTGTTAACCCCACTTAATTTTTTATGAATCGTGGGTTGATAATTAAAGTTGATACCTTAAGGAATTTCAACGGTATTTTTGTAATATTGAGGGCCATCACAGATACTTGGATGATTTTATCAGAATGTGAAAAAATACTCTGATAAATTTTGGCATGATAGATGCATCAAGCATAAGGAATTTAAACTAGGGGATTTTTTCTTACTCGATGACACTTCTTGTTTGAAGCACCTAAGGAAGCTTTAGTTGCATTGACTTTGCCCATAGATATGATGAGAACTATAATAGATGCGGGAGCAGTACAACTAGAGAAACTCAATGGTAAAATTTTAGAAGGATTTGTAAATGAAAGAAATTTGAAGCTGTAAATGGATAGCCCATCTTCCATGTCAAATTGAGTAGGGATGTCCAAAACTTTTTCTTTGTATATAAATAAATTGATGTAAGTGTTAACTTTCATTTATGTTTCAAATTAGATCAACTTAGTGGTTTTTTGCAAAATGTAGTAGTTGGTTGTATATTTTTAGCCATTATATGAAGAACCTTTCTATACAAAATAGATCGTTTCGTGTTAATATGTCGCAGAGGTAACAAGTGTGCAATGTTTGGGGTGAATATCATATTGAAATTTTGGTTTCAAGAACATAAATGTCTAAGGATGAGATTCAAAAGAAACATATGGTGAGTTGATTGGTTACTATAGAAACTCATGGCATCCCATTTACATAATTATAAGAAAGTGATAATGAAGATTGCATCAAGGAAGTTTCCAATATTACACAAGAATGGCACTTCATTTCCTCAATATTTTAATGAATGCACTGATAGCATGGATGTCTCTTGCAAGTGTGGATCTCATAGATATGATTTTAGATGGGAAAAATATTTAATCTAGGCATCCACCAATCCTAAATCACCATGGTGCCATTAATTTTCACGACAATTTAGACCTAGGGAGACGTTATTCATGATATGACGCAATGCACCATATTTCCTATCTAATACAGGGAATTTGACGTTTCTATTCCATTATATTAGTAAGATATGGAATGTATTATTAAATGGATGGGAGCTATTGTACTTAGGCGATGCAATATGTTCGGTCCCTACATTACTAGTATAGTCCCTTATTGTTGTTAGTGTAACCCCCTTGTTGTTATTATTGTACCCCTATAACCCCCATATTGTTATTATTGTGCCCTTAAATTATTATTGTTAGGTCGACTAGGATTACATTGTGGCCCCATGGAATCCTATATATAGAAAGGAGGTTTTGTATTTTGTATCATCAAAGAATTTTTCATTCATGTAATGTATTAGATGTTTCCCCCTCGAAGTGGCTTATTTATAAGGCATTGATATCTCTTTTCTTCTATTTTTGGAGCTGGTTTCACAACATTTGGTATCAGAGCTTTGGATTATAGGGTTTCGCTGCTCCAAACAAGTCATCGTGGAATTTTCGCTATAACTTTTCTTCTACGAAGGATTAGAAGCTGAAAATTTTAGAGTGCAAAGCTGAAATAATGAGGAACATCATCGCAAAATTTCAGAGCTTGGTTCGCAAAATTTTCAGAGATATGATCTATGGAAGTTAGGGCTTTTTGCAGGATCCTAAATTTCATTTAAAATTTTCATCGCGGAATTTTCGATATAATGTTTGTTCTACTAAGGTTCAGAAGCTAAAATTTTGAGAGCGTGAAGCCGAAATCTTGAGGAACATCGTCGCAAAATTTTAGAGCTTGGTTTGCAATATTTTCGTAGATATGATCTGTGTAAGTTAGTTCTTTTTCAGGCTCTCAAATTTCATATCAAATAGGTGATCGTGGGAAAATATTCATAACTCTCTCTTTGAGCATCGAATTGGAATTTTGTAAAAAGTGACTGGAAGTAAATGGACTGTCATTTCCTATCTATAAATTTCAGATCCAAAGGAGCAAACAGTGACACGTGGCAATTCGTACAAGTTTACTCTACTGAACCAGTCCATAATTAGGTTATTGTGGGAGATTGGACATAACTTTTCCTTGAAGAATCCAAATCAATTCAGACCTATGGCATTTTAAAGAAGCTTCATAGGACTACTATAGGGACAAATTTCAGATATTGAGGATCGACAAGTATATAGATAAGTCAATTTCAATATCAAGATTTTCAAAAACAAGTAAAAGGTGTGTATTTTTTTTTTCCGAATTGCATAAGTCTTGTTTGAAGAATCAAGTTGAATTGATTCCAAGGGAATATTGTAGAATATATATCAGTATTGGACTCTAAAATGGCCTCTAAAAATAATTCAACGCCCATTAAGCCTTTAGAAGGCTCTACTATGACTCATGAAGACAAAGAATGGCAACATGACATATCAAAATTAAAAGAGCAAGTGCAACAAATTTCGCTCTCGCAAAGAGAAACAAAAAATGACATGGAATTTTTGAAGAAAGGCGTGGAAAATAAGATGGATGGTTTGAATAATGGCATGGAAGCTAAGATGGATAGCATGGAAGCTGGCATGGAATATAAGATGGATGACATGGAAGCTAAGATGGAAAACATGAAGAATGATCTAAAAGCAGACATGGAAGGTTTGACAAAGTTGATACAAAAATTGTTTCCTAATGGTGAAAAGATAGTAGAGGAAACTCATGATGAGAACAAAATAAATGTTAATCATGATTTCATAAACTCTAATGTTGGAGGGAGGAACCACCATATTCCAAAAATGGATATGAGGAAGTTTGACAGAAAGGATCTTGTAACATGGATACTACAGATGGAGCAATATTTTGATCTCAATAATGTGAAAAACACACAAAAGGTACGCATTGCAACTTTACATTTAGAACAAAATACATTTGTATGGTATCGATATTTTGCTCCCAAAAATTGTCACTATTGGATTTTTATGGAGGAAATGATAACACATTGCGAGGATACAAAAGACAACACTTTTAGCCAATTGATAAATCTCAAACAAAAGGGTTTAGTGGGGGAGCATATTGAGGACTTCCAAAAATTGAATATAAGGGTAACTGATATTCCAGAGGAACACAGGATTGATCTCTTCATAGGTATTTTAAAGGATAGCATCCAACATGAAGTTCGCATTTTGGAACCTGATTCATTGGAGAAGGCATTCAGGTTGGCAAGAAAAATTGAATGTAAAATTATGGCGACAAAGAAGCCTACCACTCACTTCTATAAAGAAGGAAGTGTTGCTACGCCTAGATTTCCACAACCTACAAGGTCGACACCACAACAATTGGAAGAAAAAAGAGAAAAAGGGCTTTGCTACAGTTGTGATAGAAAATACACTAAAGGTCATAACTGTGCTGAGAATAAATTATTTTACATAGATTGTGAAGAGGAAGAAGAAATTAACAAGAATCTTCAAAAGAAGAGGATATACACTAGGAACCAACCCTAGAAAAGGAAGAAATGAGTTTGACCATATCATGTAATGCATTGGCAGGAATTACCACTCCTCAAACTCTCAAGATAGAAGGACACATCAAGAAGAAAAAGGTAATAGTGTTGATTGATTCAGGTAGTGCCCATAATTTAATTCATTGTAAGGTAGCCAAGGAATTGAATTTTTTCCTATACCTGCAAGACTTCAGAATGTCATGATGGTTGCAAATGGAGGAACTATAAATTTTTTTGGAAAATGCCATAATATCAAGCTAACCATGGGGGAATAAGGGCTGAATAGTTCGAAATTTTCTCCATTACTTGGAGGTGTTGACAAGTATAATTAGAGTACAATGGTTACAATCTTTGGGGACTGTAGCTTTTAATTTTCAAGAACTTTTCTTGAAATTTTTTTCAGAAGGAAAGGAAGTCGAATTACGGGGTATTGCAGGGAAGCTTGGAAATATAATAATATATAATGTCATGACAAAGCTTTTAAAGAAAGAAAAACGAGGCGTAATTTCACAATTATGCTCACTAGAAGTTCTAACATCAAAATCATCTATTTCTATAGATCTCCAAAATGTCTTTGACAATCATTCCAAGGTGTTTAAAACTCCCAAAGGACTCCCACCTATTCATGATCATGATCATGGTATTCATTTGATTCGAGGAAGTGTTCCTCCAAACATCAAGCTTTATAGATATCCTTATGTCCAAAAGAGAGAAATTGAACGTAAGATTGCAGAAATGTTAGAGGCGAGTATAATTCAACCTAGTCAAAGTTCTTTCTCTGCTCCTGTAGTATTGGTACACAAGAAGGATGGATCATGGCACATTGCAGGTCACTATAGGGAGCTCATTACCTACCATTAAAGATAAATTTCCAATTCTTGTGATTGATGAATTATTGGATGAATTACATGGATCAATTTATTTTACCAAGTTGGATCTTTCGTTCGTGATATCATCAAATTAGAATGAAGACTAAAGATATTCGAAAAACAACATTTCGAACTCATGAGGGTCATTATGAATTTTTGGTCATGCCTTTTGGCCTTACCAATGCACCTTCTATATTTCAAGGGTTGATGAATTCCATTTTCAAACCCTTCCTTAGAAAATTTGTGCTAGTATTTTTTGATGATATACTAATCTATAGTAGGTCTTGGAAGGATGATGTTCAACATGTTGACATGGTGCTCAAACTATTGCAGGAGAAACAATTATATGCAAAAACATCCAAATGTTTCTTTGGAGTACAAGAGGTGGAATATCTGGGTCATATTGTATCTTAGGAGGGTGTTAAGGTAGACCATGTTCCGTAGGTAACTAGCTCCAAAACAAGAAAAGAGATATAAACCTCTTAGAAATAAGCTACTCAAGGGGGAAACCTCCAATACATTACAACTAACACTTGGATTCAAATTACAAAACATCTTTTCTATATATAGGAGTCCATGGGGCCACAACGTAATCCTAGTGGGGCCACAATGTAATCCTAGCCGACCTAACAATAATAATTTAAGGGCACAATAATAACAATATGGGGGTTAAAAGGGTACAATAATAATAATAAGGGGGCTACACTAACAACAATATGGGACTATACTAGTATAGGGACCTAACATTCCCCTCTTCTTCAAACAAGTGTTTTCCTCAACGCTTGATTATTTCTAGATGCTTCTGTATAAAATTTTCATCCTCCAATGTGGAATCTTGAGCAGGTAAGTTCTTCCACTTGTTGAGATACTCTGAAATTGATCGATTTCACAGTTGTCGATTTCTTGTTTCCGTGACTGATTCAAGTTACAATATGATTTTTCCTTCCTCATCAAGTTATGGAAATATTTTTTGAACTGGAAGTTTTCACCTATAACCTTCTTTAAGCATCAAAGATGGAAAACTGGATGCACTCGTGAAGAAGTGGGAAGCTCCAATTTGTATGCCATATTACCAATCTTTTGCAACACCTTGTAAGGACCATAGTACTTTGGCGATAATTTATTATCCTTCTTAGCTTGCTTGAGGTACATTTGTTTGTATGGTTGTAGCCGTAAAAATACCCAATCTCCTACATTAAAACTTCTCTCGCTGCGATGTTGATTTTCCTGTTGTTTCATTCGATTTTGTGCCAAATTCAAAGCACATTCTTTAAGAGTTGGAGAACTTCTTGTTAATGCTCGATGTGATCTTCCACTGCTTGAACCTTAGAATTTTATCTTAAATATGATGTGATCGATGGTGGATTATATCCATAAAGTGCCATAAATGGGGTCATTTTTGCTGCAGCATGGAAGGAAGTGTTATACCACCATTTAGCGAGATGTAACCACTTGACCCATTGTGTTTGTTTATCAAATATAAAACAATGAAGATATCCTTCCAAATATTTATTCACTATCTCAGTTTGACCATCGTATTGAGGATGATAAGATGAGCTATGAGCTAATTGAGTACCCAAACAAGAAAATAACTCCGTCCAAAAATTTCCAGTAAAAATGGGATCTCTGTTGCTCACAATAACCCTTGGGTTTCCATGTAGCTTTTGAATTGTGTCCATAAATGTAGTAGCAATTGTACTTGCTTTAAATGGATGAGATAATGCACAAAAGTGTGTATACTTGGTAAGCCTATCAACTACCCACAATGATAACACTCTTTCCTTTGGACTTAGGTAAACCTATGATAAAATCCATTGAAATCTCCTCCCAACGTTGACTTGGAATGGATAAAGGTTGTAGAAGTCCCAGGGTCTTAATGGTCTCAACTTTATTCTATTGGAAACCAGTACCCTACATAAAATTTTGAATATCAGATTTAAGGCCATCCCAAAAAAATTCTTTCTTCACCCTATGGTAAGTTTTTAAAAATCCCGAGTGTCCTCCTAAAGGAGAAGTGTGAAATTCCAGAAGAATATTTTGTTTTAGTTTGGAATTCTTACAAAGATATAAGCGATCTTTATACCATAAGGAATCATTTTTCCAACTGAATGTATCAGATGTACTAGGATCTTGCTGCAACTTTTGAATGAGTGTCCATACATCTTTGTCCTTCTTCCATTCATCTCTTGCTTCGATTATCCAATCTGGCTGGATAATAGAAATGGCACAAAGCAATGCTTCCACCTCTTCATTCTTTCTTGAGAGTGCATCTACAACAACATTAAGCTTTCCTTTTTTGTAGATTATTTCAGAGTTAGAACCCAACATCTTTGTGACCCATTTTTGCTTCTCTTCTAAAGATAGTCTTTGTTCCAAAAAGTGTTTAAGACTATCATGATCAATTTTTACCTTGAAGTGTCTTCCCATTAGGTAAGTTCGCCATTTCTTTAGTGCATGTAGTATTGCTACACATTTCCTTCTCATACATAGGTTTCTGTAAATAATTTCCTTTGATTGGATGACTTTCAAAAGCAATGGGTCTTCATTCTTGCATTAAAACAACACCAATTCCATTTCCTGAGGCATCACATTCCACAATAAAGGTTTTTGTGAAGTTTGGCTTAGCTAAGACTGGTGCTAAGCACATTGCCTCTTTAAGAGGTTCAAAGGCCTTAGTTGCTTAAGGAGTCCATGAAAATGCAACTTTCTTCAATAATGTTGTTAGAGGTGCTGCTATTCTCTCTTAATTCTTAACAAACTTGTGATAATACTCTGTTAACCCGAGAAATCCGTGCAACTGCTTTATGGTTGTGGGGACTTTCCATTCCTTAATGACTTTAATTTTGTTAGGGTCTACCTTAACACCCTCATGAAATACAATATGACCCATATATTCCACCTCTTGCACTCCAAAGAAACATTTGGATGATTTTGTATATAATTGTTTCTCCTCCAATAGTTTGAGCACCCTGTCAACATGTTGAACAGGATCCTTCCAAGACCTACTGTAGATTATATATCATCAAAAAATACTAGCACAAATTTTCTAAGGAAGGGCTTGAAAATGGAATTGAACATCAACCCTTGAAACATAGAAGGTGCATTGGTAAGGCCAAAAGGCATGACCAAAAATTCATAATGACCCTCATGAGTTACAAATGTTGTTTTCAGGATATCTTCAGTCATCATTCTAATTTGTTGATATCCTGAACGAAGATCCAACTTGGTAAAATAAATTGCTCCATGTAATTCATCCAATAATTCATCAATCACAGAATGGAAAATTTATCTCTTTAATGGTGAGCTTATTGAGCTCCCTACAATCCGGACACATGCGCCACGATCCATCCTTCTTGTGTCCAATACTACAAGAACAGAGAAAGAACTTTGACTAGGATGAATTATACCTGCCTCTAACATTTCTGCAATCATATGTTCAATTTCGCTCTTTTGGACATAAGGATATCTATAAGGCGTGATGTTTGGAGGAACACTTCCCGGAATCAAATGAATAGCATGATGATGATCACGAATAGGTGGGAGTCCTTTGGGAGTTTCAAACACCTTGGAATGATTGTCTAAGACTTTTTGGAGATCTGTAGAAATAGATGATTTTGATGTTGGAACTTCTAGTGAGCATAATTGTGAAATTACGCCTCGTTGTTCTTTATTTATAGGTTTTGTCATGACATTAGAGCTTATTATCCGTCCTGGCTTCCCCGCAATACCCCATAATTCGACTTCTCTTCCACGAAAAATTCAAGAAAAGTTATTGAAAATTAAAAGCTACCATCCCCAAAGATTGTAACCATTATAATCCTAGTACAACGTCATCACCTCCCATTGGAATGGAAAGCATTGGAATATTCAATACATATTCCCCCGTGGTTATCTTGATATTATGGCATTTTCTAGAGAAATTCATAGTCCCTCCATTTTCAAACATCACTTGACACTTTGGTGTTGGGTATAGGAAGCAATGCAATTTTTTGGCTACCTTACAATGAATAAAATTATGGGTACTGCCTTAATCAATCAACACTATTATATTTTTATTCTTTATATGTCCTTCTATCTTGAGTTTTGTGAGTGGTACCTCGCTGTGTTGCATTAAACGACATGGTTGGATTCATTTATTCCTTTTCTAGGGCTGGTTTCCGGCATATCCTCTCTTTTTCATTTTTCTTCCCCTCACAATCTATGTAAAAAATTCTTCTCAAAGACACTTTATGACCTTTAGTGTATTTCATATCACAAATCGAGAAAATCGAGGGTTCTCTTTTTTCTTCCAATTTTTGTGGTGTCAACCTTGTAGGTTGTGGAAATCTAGGAGTAGAAACACTTCCTTCTTTATAGAAGTGAGTGGTAAGCTTCCTTGTCACCATAATTTTACATTCAATTTTTCTTGCCAACCTGAATGCCTTCTCTAATGAATCAGGTTCCAAAACGTGAACTTCATGTTGGATGTTATCCTAAAAGTGCTTATGAAGAGATCAATCCTATGTTCCTCTGGAATATCAGTTACCCTTATATTCAATTTTTGAAAGTCCTCAATGTGCTCCCCCACTAAACCCTTTTGTTTGATATTTATCAATTGGAAAAATAAGGTGTTTCTCTTTGTATCCTCATAATGTGCTATCATTTCCTCCGTAAAAATTGACCAAGTGATAATTTTTTTACGAGAGAAAAGCCATTGATACCACAAAAATGTATTTTGTTCTAAATGTAAAGTTGCAATGCGTACCTTTTGTGTGTTTTGCACATTATGGAGATCAAAATATTGCTCCATTTGTAGTATCCATGTTAGCCAGATCCTTGTCATCAAAATTCCTCATATCCATGTTTGGAATATGGTGGTTCTTCCATCCAACATTAGAGTTTACGAAATCATGATTAACGCTTATTTTTTTCTCATCATGAGTTTTCTATACTATATTTTCACCATTAGGAAACATTTCTTGTATCAACTTTTTCAAACATTGCATGTCTACTTTTAGATCATTCTTCATGTTTTCCATGTTGTCTTTCATTTTTTCTTCCATGTCATCCATCTTATTTTCCTTGTTAGCTTCCATTACATCAATCTTAGCTTCCACGCCTTTCTCCAAACCATCCACATTATTCTTCAAACCATCAATCTTCGCTTCCACACCCTTCTTCAAAACTTCCATTTCATTTTCACGTCTTCAGGAGAGAAATTCCAGCAGACTTGTTCTTGTAATTTTGATAGATCATGTTGCAATTCTTCATATTCATGAGTCATGGTAGAGCCTTCTGAAGGCTTGATGGGTGTTGAATTATTTTTAGGGGCCATTTTAGAATCCAATATTGATATCTATTCTACAATATGCCCTTGGAATCAATTCAAATTGATTTTTCAAACAATACTTATGCAATTCGAAAACAAAAATACAGAACTTTTTCTTGCTTTTGAGGAGCTCGATATTGAAATTGGATTATCTTTGTGATTCCGGCTCTCCAATATCTAAAATTTAGCACTGAATTAGCCCTCTAAATTCTCGTTTGAATGCCATAGGTCTGACCTGATTTGGATTCTCCAAGACAAAGTTATATCCAATCTCCCACAATGACCTAATTATGGACTGGTTCATTAGAGCGAACTTGTACGACTTTCCACTTGTCACTGTTTCATCCTTCGCCTCTGAAATTGATAGAAAAGAAACTACAGTCTGTCTACTTGCAACCACTATTTACGACACTCCAATCCGATGCTCAGAGAGAGAGTTATTGAATTTTTTCCATGATCACCTCTTTGAGATGAAATTCGGGAGCCTGAAAAAGCACTACCTTCCATAGATCATATCTCCAAAAATATTACGAACCAAGCTCTAAAATTTTGCAATGCGTTTCCTCAGGATTTCAGGTTCGCACCTAAAAATTTCAGATTTTGAACCTTCGTAGAAAAAAAATTATAGCGCAAATGCCACGATGACATATTTAGGAGCCTGAAAAAAGACCTAAATTCCACAGATCATATTTCCTAAAATATTACGAACCAAGATCTGAAATTTTTAGACGATCTTCCTCAAGATTTCATCTTCACACCCTAAAACTTTCAGTTTCTGGAAATTCGTAGAAAAAAAATTCTAGCGAAAATTCCACGATGACCTGTTTGGAGCAGTGAAACCCTAGAATCCAAAGCTCTGATACCAAATGTTGTGTAACCAGCTCCAAAAATAGAAGAAAAGAGATATGAACGCCTTAGAAATAAGCCACTTCGAGGGGGCAACCTCCAATACATTACATAAATGAACAATTCTTGGATGATACAATTTACAAAACCTCCTTTCTATATATAGGAGTCCATGTGGCCATAATGTAATCCTAGTGGGCCATAATGTAATCCCTGCCGACCTAACAATAATAATTTAAGGGCACAATAATAACAAAATGGGGGTTACAAGGGTACAATAATAACAATAAGGAGGTTACACTAATAAAAATATGGGACTATACTAGTAATATAGGGACCTAACACCCTAACAAAATTAAAGCCATTAAGGATTGGAAAGTCCCCACAACCATAAAGTAGTTGCGAGGATTTCTCTGGTTAACAGGGTATTATTGCAAGTTGTTAAGAATTATGGGAGAATAGCAGCACCTCTAACAACATTATTGAAGAAATATGCATTTTCATGGACTCCTAAAGCAACTAAGGCCTTCGAACATTATGAAGAGGTAATGTGCCTAGCACTGGTCTTAGCTACACCACACTTCACAAAAGTCTTTATTTTGGAATATGATGCCTCAGGAAATGGAATTGGTGTTGTTTTAATGCAAGAAGGAAGACCCATTTCTTTTGAAAATTTTCCAATCAAAGGAAAATATTTACAGAAACCTATTTATGAGAAGGAAATGTTAGCAATACTGCATGCACTAAAGAAATGGCGAACTTAATTAATGGGAAGACACACTCAAGGTAAAAACTAATCATGATAGTCTTAAACACTTTTTGGGACAAAGAATATCTTTAGAAGAGAAGAAAAAATAGGTCACAAATATGTCGGGTTATAACTTTGAAATAATATACAAAAAATGGAAACTAAATGTTGTTGCAGATGCACTCTCAAGAAATAATGAAGAGGTGGAAGCATTTCTTTGTGCCATTTCTATTATCCAACTAGATTGGATAATTGAAGCAAGAGATGAATGGAAGAAGGACGAAGAAGTGTGGACACTAATTCAAAAGTTGCAAAAAGATCCTAGTACATCTGATACATTTAGTTGGAAAAATGATTCCTTATGGTACAAATATTTCTTATATATTTGTAAGAATTCCCAATTAAAACAAAATATTCTTTTGGAACTACACAATTCTCCTTTAGGAGGACACTCAGGATTTTTAAAAACTTACTGCGGGGTGGAGAAAGATTTTTTTTGGGATGGCCTTGAATCTGATATTCAAAATTTTGTGGTGGAATGTTTAGTTTTCCAGTAGAATAAAGTTGAGACAATTAAGGCCCTGGGTCTTCTACAACCTTTATCCATTCCAAGTCAACGTTGGGAGGAGATTTCAATGGATTTTATCACAGGTTTACCTAATTCCGAAGAAAGAGTTTCATCATGGTGGTAGTTGATAGACTTACCAAGTATGCACACTTTTGTGCATTATCTCATCCATTTAAAGAAAGTATAGTTGCTACTACATTTATGGACACAATTCAAAAGCTACATGTAAACCCAAGGGTTATTGTGAGTGACAGAGATCCCGTTTTTACTGGAAATTTTTGGACGGAGTTATTTTCTTGTTTAGGTACTCAATTAACTCATAGCTTATCTTATCATCCTCAATCCTATGGTCAAATTGAGATAGTAAATAAATGTTTGGAAGGATATCTTCGTTGTTTTGTATCTGATAAACAAACACAATGGTTCAAGTGGTTACCTCTCGGTGAATGGTTGTATAACACTTCCTTCCATACTGCAGCAAAAATGACCCCATTTATGGCACTTTACGGATATCATCTACCATCCATCACATCATCTTTAAGAGAAAATTAGAAGGTTCAAGTAGTGGAAGATCACATCGAGCATCAACAAGAAGTTCTCCAACTCTTAAAGGATAACCTGAATTTGGCACAAAATCGAATGAAACAACAGGAAGATCAACATTGTAGTGAGAGAGTTTATGATGTAGGATACTGGGTATTTTTACGGCTACAACCATACAAAAAAATTTCCCTCAAGCAAGCTAAGAAGGATGATAAAGTATCGCCAAAGTACTATGGTCCTTACAATTTGTTGCAAAACATTGGTACTATGGCATACAAATTGGAGCTTCCTGCTTCTTCACGAGTGCATCCAGTTCTCCATGTTTCATGCTTAAAGAAGGTTATAGGTGAAAATCTTCCATTTCAAACAATATTTCCAAAACTTGATGAGGAAGGAAAAATCATATTGGAACCTGAAGTAGTCATGGAAACAAGAACTTGACAGCTACAAAATCGATCAATTTCAGAGTGTCTCATTAAGTGGAAGAACTTACCCACAGAATATTCTACATGGGAGGATGAGAATTTCATACAGACGCACCCAGAGCTACTTAGGCATTGACGACAACACTTTTTTGAAGGAGAGGGGCGTGTTAGGTCCCTATATTATGATGCAGGTAACCCTGCAGTACCCAGACTCTCTCCCCTTCTCGTGCATATAAAAATGCATCTTTAATAACTGCCCAAATAAAACTTCAATTCCAGGAAATTACATACAATAACATTGCGGAAGCTCCTCCTTAACATATGGTTCAAAAAGCATAAACCCAACAATCAACTTTCCATGCATTTAACCCCACACCTCAAATGGCATTTAGAACCTAATCATACTCTCACTATATGATTCTTTACTAACATTCATTTATGTAAATGTTTCTCTTCAACTTAATAGGATGGCCACTCTCTTTTTACCATATGGAATTGGGTTAAATTTAGAGGTTCCAACTCTATTACACATGCACCCTTTAAACTTCTAAGTTTGATATTTGTGAACAAAAAACACACTCACCCATGGCTTTTTATACCGGAATTTAAAATCCGAATTCAATAAAAGAAATGCGCCCATTGGCAAAGTAATACGACTGCATCTCAATTTTATTCATCACAATATAAATAAGATTCGAACTTGCTCTCTATGTTGAATATTGTGTTTCAGCAACA
This sequence comes from Pinus albicaulis, assembly GCA_034641835.2. Classification (NCBI taxonomy): domain Eukaryota; kingdom Viridiplantae; phylum Streptophyta; class Pinopsida; order Pinales; family Pinaceae; genus Pinus; species Pinus albicaulis. Next base: position 1,049,447,471 of record CM076574.1, on the reverse strand, counting down.
TTAACAAACAAAACAAATTACTCTCTATGATGAAGATTGTGTTTCAGCAACATCACTGTTTTAATGCCAGCGCTCCCAATTTATATTCAACCCGAATTCAAATAACAACAATCTGGCCCAGGAAAATTAACTTACCTCTCATCCAACCAATAACGCAGGACCTCAACATTTTTTCACTTTAGGATTCCACCCTTAAAACCCGAATGATGCATCAAATTTTACTTCTGCAAAGGTAATTCCTGATCAAATGATTCTCAGCGCCCTCAATTCGCACCTCTGCAATTACTGTGGAATTGCAATTTCTATACACAGTCTAAAATGGCCAGCGTTTGATTCATAGAAATTTTCCAGCGCTAAGACAGTAGAGATCGATCCCTCATAAATTTCATTACAAAACATGGGATTCAGTTCACAATTCGATCTGTAATTTACAAACAGAATTTGTTAGACAGACTATACAATTTCAAACTTGTCCAATCGAATTCCATTCGATTATATACCACCCAATATTCAATGCTGTTGAAGTATTTCAAACACATTCAACCGCCTTTTTTATCCTTCAAAACACTCTTCCACGGTATGTCCTCTTACTAAGTCGAACTCACATCGTTGTCCAAGCCAATGTGCCAATACCAATTCCGATTCAATCCTTCCTTACGCGCCTCCGGTATTGATCGATTACTGTTCTATCGATTCAAATAGACAGAACTCAAACCACCTCAACTGCAACTATATTAACATTCTGCCTTTAATGCTGTAGCTCCTCATGTATGCTACAACTCAACGCTCTTCCTCTGCATCAATCTTTAAATAAGTTCCTTTGCGTTTCAATTGAACTGTGCCAACCTTGAAATCGACTTCCCAAGCCAACATATCAATCCCAACTTGATTGATATTCGTTCCAGTCCTCCTCCAGGATGATCGATCTGCATTTTCTTCACAAATGCAGATTTAATTCACTCCAAAGCATGAATCGATGTTAATTAAAAAAAATCAATTCTCTTCTTATATGCTTATTAAATCAGACATATTCACAAATCAAATGCAACAACACTCATAAGGCTCAAAAGTCAAAATCCCCATATGTATATAAAAACAAAAATTTACAAAGAACTTTCTGTTCATGGCCAGATATTCAAATCAATGGCCCTTTTACAAAATCCTGCAGGCTTGCAAACTTGCTGTCCAAACCTCACTATCTATTTTTCTCTATTTTCCTCCTCTCATTTGCCTTTGAGGCTCATAAATTTATAAAAATTGAATTGAAACAATTTAGGTTCAAATCCCCTTAATCACTCAACAAGCCCTTAATTATCTCAACACCCCTATAATCTAGATTTTTATCCCTAAAATCTTGAAACTAAATCTAACTTAGGCTTTATTATTAATTCTTAGATATCTCAACTCTAATTCTCTCATGTTCTCCAAATTATTTTTGGAACATTTACAAATCCTCATAGTAATTAATTTAAAATATAATTTAATCACTCAAAAATCTCACTAATATTCACATAAAATTAATAATTTCTCAAGAACATGAGACCCCTAGTTTAAATAAAAAACAAGGTATTTTCCTGGGTCTAATGCTCCTGCATCAAACTCCCAAGGTTGAAAAATGATCATGATCTCCTGATCATGTGTTCCAAATCTTTGTCTGCCTGGATCCCACACCTTGTTCTAGAAATTATCATCTATATCTGTTGTCGTATGCTGCTTTTCTCCAGGTCTCCATATCTTATGTTGTCTTGCTCTGCCCTCTGTACTTTCACAGTCTGTCTCTGTCTTCATTTTGCTGCTTCTGCTTCTCTTCCTTGCTAATATCTTCCTCTGAGATACTTTCATCATGATTCTTCTGATTAATTCAATTTCTCTATCCAATAAATCTTCAGATTGCTGATTTCTTACCGCCTGCTGAGCTGTTACTTGCTCAGTTCTTACTTTCTCATTTCTTATTTCTATGCTTGTTTCCGTTCTTACCGCCGCCCAATCATCCATGCCCTCTTGTTTTCTGAAACAAAAAACTTCTTCTCTGCCTTCTCCTATCAGCAACTTACTGGACTGGTACATTGTGTACTTCTTTCTACTGTCTTCATCTCTTTGCCTCTGTAATTCCCAATTCTGAAATTGAGATTCTTCCTGCACTGAATCTCGATCATTCAGCATCATTTCTAGCAACATAACTTCTTCATCCCATGGATTTGAAATTTCCACAGAATTCTCACCTTTCTTCTTCATTTTACTGCTCAACTGAGTCAAATGTTCTTCAGCACCTGCAATAACACCTGCATTCACAAAACACTTGCTAAAAAAAAAAATCATAATGCCTCAGTGCCTTACTTCCCTCTGCCAGCACCTCAGTATGTTGTTCTGAATTTTCCATCTCTATCAGCACATCAGTATGCTGATCTAAAATTTTCAAAGAATTCTCTATAGAATTCCCAAGACTATCAACTAGTCTTTCTCTCACACCATCTATCTCCATTATGTCTTTCTTCTCTTGTTCACTGTACTGAACTCTGCCTTCTGCTACAATCTCCCTGTCATACTCCGAATTCTTCAACAAATATTCTAGCAACGCAATTTCTCTGTGGCATTGCTGAAGCATAACATCATCATGTATCATCCCTACATTCACACACAAAATTTCAGTTTGAAAATCACAAAGTTCAACAGTCTCAACTGTTGGTTTATATACCAGCTCTTCAAGCTGATCCTCTTCTTCGTTCACAAGAACTTCCTCTTGTACTGTAACAGCTTCAATTACAAACACATCGCTGCCTTCTTCCTCAGAGTATATATCTCCTGAAAATTTTTTTTCCATACTCGTGACAGCTTCACAAGATTGCACATCCTCCTCAGTAAAACTTGTAATCACATCACAATTTTCAACTATAAAAATACAAGGTTTTACATTATCCAGCTGATCTGGATTGACCCAATAGTTCAGAAAATCATCAATGATCTCCTCTTCTATTTCATCAATGGAAACCTCCACTTTCAACTCAGCTGCTCTGAGTTGTGTACACCCCAATTGTACATCCATCATCTGCTTGAGCTCCCTCAGCTCTTCTATTAACTGCATGGTTATCTGTTGATCTCTATTTACTTGTAGTCTCTACCACTTCACTCTCTTCCTCATGATCCAACCCACTCTCTGGTTTTCCTCTATCCTCATCTTCAATTTATCAAACTATTTCCTGATCTCAGCTAACTCTTTCTCATACTCTTCATCAGTCAACCGTTTCAATATGCCATTTTCCTTGACATCTTTCTCCCTCTTTCTACTGTGGCCTCTCTCTGAACCTCTGCTCTCTCCTTTATGACTTTCAGTAGTCATCTTCCTCCACCATGATTTCCTCACCCATTAGTTGCACCAAGCCTTTGCAATAGCAAGCTCTCCTGCTACCACTTACCTCACCAATCCCTTTCCTCCGGATCTGGTCTTTTGGTAGTCACCGGTCCTCTGCTGGAACCTTTTGAGCATTTCTCCACTGCTCCTTCAGGCTTCACTTATCTGCAACTTTATTGAACCTCTGTTGAATCTTCAGGTTCTGCCACTCTCCCTTAGAATCCTTTATTGGACTCCTTCATCACTGCACTCTAGCTATGATTTGCTTCTTCCTACTGAGACTTTCTTCAACTTGCTTGCAATCTGAATTCTGCAAACAGTCTTCAAACTAGAGTTAAATAATACTTTGTCAGCTCACCTTCAAGATCCTATTGATCTCGCTTCACTTCCTCAACTGCACTGCATCCCTATGCTGAAATTAGCTTCAAAATCTGACCTTCATTCAATTTTAAGACTTAAATCTTCACACAGAGCTATTCCAGCTCTAATACCAAAATGATGCAGGTAACCCTACAGTACCCAGAATCTCTCCCCTTCTCGTGCATATAAAAATGCATCTTTAATAACTACCCAAATAAAACTTCAATTCTAGGCAATTACATACACTAACATTGTGAAAGCTCCTCCTTAACATATGGTTCAAAAAGCATAAATCCAACAATAAACTTTCCATGCATTTAACCCCACACCTCAAATGGCATTTAGAACCCAATCATACTCTCACTATATGACTCTTTACTAACATTCATTTATGTAAATGTTTCTCTTCAACTTAATAGGATGGCCACTCTCTTTTTACCATATGGATTTGGGTTAAATTTCGAGGTTCCAACTCTAATACACATGTGCCCTTTAAAATTCTAAGTTTGATATTTGCGAACAAAACAGCACACTCACCCATGGCTTTTTATACCGGAATTTAAAATCCAAATTCAATAAAAGAAATGCGCCCATTGGAAAATTAATACCACTGAATCTCAGTTTTATTCATCACAATATAAATAAGATTTGAACTTTCTCTCTATGCTGAAGATTGTGTTTCAACAACATTAAAAAACAAAACGAATTACTCTCTATGCTGAAGATCGTGTTTCAGCAACATCACTATTTTAATGCGAGCGCTCCCAATTTATATTCAACCCGAATTCAAACAACAACAATCTGGCCCAGGAAAATTAACTTACCTCTCATCCAACCAATAACGCAGGACCTCAACTTTTGTTCACTTCAGGATTCCACCCTTAAAACCTGAACACTGCATCGAATTTTACTTCTGCAAAGGTAATTCCTGATCAGATGATTCTCAGCGCCCTCAATTCGCACCTCTGCAATTACTGTGGAATTTCTATTTCTATACACAGTCTTAAATGGTCAACGTTCAATTCATACAAATTTTCCAGCACTAAAACAGTAGAGATCGATCCCCCATCAATTTCATTACAAAACATGGGATTCGGTTCATAATTCAATCTGGCATTTACAAACAGAATTTGTTAGACGGACTATACAATTTCAAACCTGTCCAATCGAACTCCATTCGATTGTATACAACCCAATATTCAACGTTTTTGAAGTCTTTCAAACACATTCAACTGCCTTTTAGATCCTTCAAAACGCTCTTCCACGGTATGTCCTCTTAATAAGTCAGACTCACATCGTTGTCCAAGCCAATGTGTCAATACCAATTCTGCTTCAATCCTTCCTTACGCGCCTCCGGTATTTATCGATTACTGTTCTATCGATTCAAATAGACAGAACTCAAACCACCTCAACTGAAACTATATTAACATTCTGCCTTTAACACTGTAGCTCCTCATGTATGCTACAACTCAACACTCTTCCTCTGCGTCGATCTTTAAATAAGTTCCTTTGCGTTTCAATTGAACTGCGCCAACCTTGAAATCGACTTCCCAAGCCGACATATCAATCCCAACTTGATTGATATTCGATACAGTCCTCGTCCAGGATGATCGATCTGCGTTTTCTTCACAAATGCAGATTTAATTCACTCCAAAGCATGAATCGATGTTAATTAAAAAAAATCAATTCTCTTCTTATATGCTTATTAAATCAGACATATTCACAAATCAAATTCAACAACACTCATAAGGCTCAAAATTCAAAATCCCCATATGTATATAAAAACAAACATTTACAAAGAACTTTCTGTTCATGGCCAGATACTCAAATCAATGGCCTTTTTACAAAAGCCCGCAGGCTTGCAAACTTGCTGTCCAAACCTCACTGTCTATTTTTCTCTATTTTCTCCTCTCATCTACCTTTGAGGCTCATAAATTTATACAAATTGAATTGAACCAATTTAGGTTCAAATCCTCTTAATCACTCAACAAGCCCTTAATTATCTCAACACCCCTATAATCTAGATTTTTATCCCTAAAATCTTGAAACTAAATCTAACTTAGGCTTTATTATTAATTCTTAGATATCTCAAGTCTAATTCTCTCATGTTCTCCAAATTATTTTGGGAACATTTACAAATCCTCACAATAATTAATTTAAAATATAATTTACTCACTCAAAAATCTCACTAATATTCACATAAAATTAATAATTTCTCAAGAACATGAGACCCCTAGTTTAAATAAAATACAAGGTATTTTCCCGGGTCTAATGCTTCTACATCATATTACTAGTATAGTCCCTTATTTTTGTTAGTGTAACCCCCTTATTTTTATTATTGTACCCTTGTAACCCCCATATTGTTATTATTGTGCCCTTAAATTATTATTGTTAGGTCGGCTAGGATTACATTTTGGCCCCACTAGGATTACATTGTGGCCCCATGGACTCCTATATATAGAAAGGAAATTTTGTAATTTGTACCATCCAAGAATTGTTCATTCATGTAATGTATTGGAGGTTGCCCCCTCGAAGTGGATTTTTTTCTAAGGCATTGATATCTATTTTATTCTATTTTTGGAGCTAGTTTCACAACACAGTATAAGACGTCATTGGATGTTTCAAGTGGTTTAAACATAGAGAGAAGTAGACATAGATATGTTAATAATTGGGGTGTCGAAATTCTCGATCAAGGAAATGTTTTGTGATAAGGATTTTCTGAATCTATTTATTTTAGGTGAGATAAATCCAAGAAACGTACTAGATGGGGAGGTGTCATTGAGTTAGAAATTTTATCATGACAATTCCCATAGATCACACCTGAGAAAGGATTTCAGACAATACTATCGCATCGAATGGTTATGTGCAAATTAAAATATCTAGAAGGAAAAAACTCTTGATGTAATGAGAGGTGACATGCAGATATTTATGAAGGTATAGGGGTCTCGACCTCTATCGGTGTCTTTGTTTCACAAATAAGAAACAAAAATATAAGAATACATGCATAGAGTTTAAGTCATGAGAATGAGGGGGTTCAACATGACGTATGGAGCCACGACGGTGAATTGGGGGCTTGTTTGGGAAAATTTTGAGAGGAAGAAAATGTGGAATTCTGAGTAAATTCTGTGAGTTTTGTGCAAAGAAGCAGAGTGAAAACAATGCATTGGAGCATCATGTTTCTTTTCCATAGTGAAAAGAACCAATACAAAATGTAGAACCATATAGAAAGGAGTGACACGAGAAGCACAATTTTGGAGACGATTAAGTTCGACTATATTGTTGAACTATGTTGATTTAGTCTAGTTTAGAAAGTGTAGCATGCATACCCATGGTAATTCCCATGATAATTGTATTCCTAAGTATCGACCATGGCATTCAATCCCATGTAATTTTGCATAAAGAGGAAAAAAACAAAGGGATTCAGATTGGCCAGGAAGTGATTGGCGAGAGAGGGAATGGTTAGGTGTTTTCCTTTGAAATTATGTTGGTGTTGTAATGTCATGTGATTTAGGCTGGTTGATCCAAGAGAAACATTTTTGTACGGTTGTATATGTCATGCTTGGAGCCCCTTTTTGGTATTAATAAATGATGGTTGGGTTTTATTTTATTTGTATTTCTTGTGTTCTGTAAGATGATTACATTGTGTTTAGTTATGCTTATTTATTGAAAACTGTAATTTATAGATGAACAAATCTCAGTGATATGAATTATTGAGGCACCCCTTTCAAACATTTTACATTTGTCTCATAATGTTTTCAGAATATTTATGAATATGCATAATCGGGGTTAGCATTTGAATTGTAGGCTGAGTATTATATAATCTTCGCACATTATATAATTGTAGGCTAAGTATTATATAATGTATTGGATTATATAGCTACAGGAACTAGATTCTCATCCTAACCTCTCTACTTATCATTTTTATATTGACGAGGGAAACAAGCTCCCTATTGACCTTTCACCAATATTTTTCTTTGAGTTGGAGGTAGAAAGAGGAAAAACCCATAGATGGATGTAGATTGTAAAATATACAGGGGTTATTGATGTTGGCATCACAAAAGAGAAAATGAAAAATATGGGAGAATAAATTCCCAACCTCAGATTTCGTGAATCTAACATAAGAGATCATCTAAAAAAGGAAAACATGAAGCTAAAATTCGAGCTACAACAAACAGAAAATCTAGTGCAGGAGAAAGAAAACCAAGGTACCACTATGGCCAATCTCTTCTTAGAGGTTATAAATTGTAGATACCCTTAAAAAAATTACTTTTTTTTTCTAAAATATCAATGGTGTCAATTTCATATCAAAAATTTACCACAAAAAGTTTCCATTCCCCTGTAGGATGTAAGGTACCTCATTGATTTTTGTTTGTAGTGCAACATTGATATCAGATCCAAAATTACATGTTTCTACATTCATAATTTAATACATCTTGACATGAATATTTGGGACCCAAAATTTTAGTTGGGTGATGTAAAATTCATGTTTCTAGCCTCACGGTGGTGCCTTGAAGAAATCAAGGGAAACGAGGTCAATAAATTATTATCGAAGGAAGAAAAGGAACTATTATGTTTCAGGGAAGAGGTTCCAACATCACATCTCCTCATTTCCAATCACAATCTCATATCAGAAGATCACAATCTAGCAACAATCTACAAGGAAGGTCATCAAATGGAAATCCTTCACTTTGAGAATATAGTTTGGTTATTGGGTGAGGAAATCCTACATGCATTTCAAATAATATGGTACACATTTCCACATATTTTAAATATGAGAGAACACCATTCACCTAAAATTTTAAGTACTGCATTAGACAAAACCCCATTGTATGAGAGAATCATCCAGAAAGATGGATTCCACTATATTGGAACCAATTTTAGTCCTTCCATATTTTTCTTCCTACACAAGCATTAGAATTAGGAATATGAAACAAGGTAATGGAAATAAATTGAGGAAAATAAAGGATTCCATCCAGTAGGGGCCACTACATCTAAGAAAACTTGGGTTGTGAGATAGACCATCAGAAGAATGAATCAGGAGCAACAAAAAATGGAAAATGAATAAGTTACTTAAAGGATGAGGAACAATTTTAGTATGGGGGTATGACGGGCCTCCTAAATAGGTATAATCTAAAACCCATATAAACCTTCTTATGTGCATTCAACCTTTCTTTCTGCACTCAATAATGTGTTTTTCAACTTTAATATGTTCTTAGGAGGGTTAAGACATTATTTCCATATTTTTTTTCCTAATGCATTTATTTTGCAGTACATTGAGAATGTTTGATTTTGATCACTCAAAATTCCAACAATAGAAATATATGGGGCTTATCCCCTAATGAATTACATGGCTCATGGCCATTATCACTTCCCTATAGCTGCGAAGCCATCATGCAACTATATCCTACTTGATAGGGTTTTTGGAGGGAAGCAACCCTCACTTCAAGGATGATTCCACTCAACCATTTTGGTATAAATAAGGGGTTTTAGTATCCCATTAGGGATTTCAAATTTTGGAGATTATAGTTAGCCGTTGAGAAAGGATTTTTGCCTCATATTTCAACTATATAATATTTCATGTATGAGAACATTTATTTATTAAGGAAAAACACTCGTTGGTTTCCAAACTAATTTTTCCTTTAAGGGACTTCAGTGTCCTCATTTAGAGCCCAACCCAGGTTCTTAAGCTCCCTTATTGTATTTTTACTTTTCTTGCATTTAATTTAGTCATACTTTTATGCAAATTTCATCTATGAAAATATTTTCTTTTTAGGGTTAGTTATTGACCTTGTTCCCAAGTTTTTTTTATGCGTATTACTTTGATAATTTAGCAATAATTTATTTCATGCAATGATACTCTTTTCGTTTAGATGTTCAACTCATCTTTTCTGTTATTTTATTTTCTCCAACTAGTTAGTTAATCACTCATTCATGTATTACGCTTTCGGTTGTACAATAGTTATTGAAATAGACAATAGTTCTTGGGGATATTTAGCAACCTCTTTTTTCACATATCTCACTTATATCATCATCTATTTTCTCACTACGCTGCCTTTCAATAATCTATTAGTGCATAAATTTATGTCTTCAAAATCTACAAGAAACTCCAGATTTTCCTTTTTTTTGCATGAATTGATTCATTAAAGGTACATCAGTTTGGGGAATACCTATTTACCATTATCTAACCCCAATTCACCTTATGCATACCTCAAATCGCATGTAGAATGCATAAAAGTTCTCTTGGATTTGTTTCCAGTAGCAAAATAGGGGCATCTTATAGAAATCCCCAAAACACATTCATATTCTCATTCAAGGGATGTTCATCCTTCCTTAGCACATTAAAATGCACACTAGACCCTGAATATTGAATTTAGAAGTTCAAATACCCCTGAGAATCCGTAACCTAGTAGTTGTAGCAAAACTCATTTCTTTTCTACAAAATAGGTTTATTGTTTGAAGGTCCTCTTCCAGTTCCAAATTGGTTTTCCATGCATAATAAAGTATAATTTATTTTGTTACAACTTATTGAAAATATTTTCTTCCATTTCATACAATTGAAATAGGTTTACTTCTTGTTATTTACTTTCCTACAACCCGAATAGGTTTGCTTTTTTTCCTTTACATTTTTGCAAATTATAGTCGTTTTATTTTTTGTCCTTTAATTTTTTGCAAATTAGAGTAGGTTTACTTGCTTTCATTTTTTTTCTTGCAATAATATCATTTTTACTTGTTGTATTTTACTTTATTGCAATTAGTGTAGATTTACTTGTTTTTCTTTTCATTTCTGAGTACTTCCTATAGCCTAGATAGTAGAAGTGGTGTCTATACAACCTAGTCTCCCTTCAATTTCGTGAGATGAAAAATAAATAGAAAATGCATTGCATTTTGCACACATAGTGTTAACCCCTCTTAACTTTTTATGAATCGCGGGTTCATAATTAAAGTTGAGACGTTTAGGAGATTCAACATTATTTTTGTAATATTGAGAGCCATCACAAATACTTGGAGGATTTTATCACAATGTGAGAAAGGATGGTGATAAATTTTGGCATGATAGATGTATCTAGCATATGCAATTTAAACTAGGGGATTTTGTTTTTCTCTATGACCATTTGTGTTTGAAGCACCCAAGGAATCTTTAGATGCATTGGCTTGGCCCGAATATGACCAGAACTATAATATATGGAGGAGCAATGCAACTAGAGAAGCTCGATGGTGAAATTTTAAAAGGCTTTGTAAATGAAAGAAAGTTGAAGGTGTAAAGGGATAGCCCATATTCCATGTGGAATTGAGTAAGGATGTTCAAAACTTTTTCTTTGTATATAAATAAATTGGTATAAGTGTTAATTTTCATTTATGTTTCAGATTATATCAACTTAGTGGTTTTTTGCAAAACGTAGTAGTTGGGTGTATATTTTTAGCCATTACATGAAGAACCTTTCTACACAAAATGGATCATATCGTGTTAATATCTCGTAAAAGTAAGAAGTGTGCAATATTGGGGGTGAATATCATATTGAAATTTGGGTTTCAAGAACATAAATGACTGATGATGATATTTAAAAGAAACATATGGTGAGTTGATTGGCTACTGTAGAAACTCATGGCATCCCATCGACAAAATTATAAGAATGTGATCGCAAAGATTGCATCAAGGACGTTGTTGATATTACACAAGAATGGTACTTCATTTCCTCAATATTTTAATGAATGCATCGATAGCATGTATGTCTCTTGCGAGTGTGAATCTTATAGCTATTATTTTGGATGGGAAAAATATTGAATCTAGGCATGCACCAATCTAACCATCATCATGGTGCCATTAATTTTCACAATAATTTGGATCTAGGGAGTCATTATTTATGTTATGATGCAATGCACCATATTTCCTATATAATAAAGGAAATTTGACGTTGTTATTCTATTCTATTAGTAAGATATGGAATGCAGTACTAAAGGGAGGGGAGTTATTGTAGTTAGGTGATGCAATATAAGGCATCGTTGGATGTTTCAAGTGGTTTCAGCATAGAGAGCAATAGGCATAGATATGTTAGGATTTGAGGTGTCAAAAGTCTTGATCGAGGAAATGTTTTGTGAGAAGAATTTTTTTAATTTGTTTCTTATAGGTGAGATAATTCTAAGAAACATACTATATGGAGAGGTATCGCCGAGTTATAAATTTTATCACGACATTTCCCATAGTTTACACCTAAGGAAGGATTTCATAAAGTAGCGTCTAAATGGATGGTTATGAGAAAATTACAATATCTAGAAGGAAACAACTCTTGATGTAATGAGAGGTGACATGCAGATATTTGTGAAGGTGTAGGGGCCTCAACCTCTATCAGTGACCATGTTGCACGAAGAAGAAACAACAGAAGAAGAATACATGCATAGAGTTTAATTCATGAGAAGGAGGGGGTTCAACATGAAATATGGAATAACACAAGGGTTGAGTGGCTCAGAAGGAGCCACAAGTGTGTGTTGGGGGCTTCTTGGGGAAAGTTTTGAGAGGAATAAAAGATGGAATTTTGAGTAAATTCCAGGAGTTTTGTGCAAAGAAGTAGAGAAAAAAAATGCATTGGAGCATCATGTTTTTTTTCCAAAGTGAAAAGAATTAGCACAAAATGTATAACCATATGGAAAGTAGCGACGCGTGAAGTATAAATGTGGAGATGGTTAAGTTTGAATATATTGTTGAACTATGTTGATTTAGTCTAGTTTAGAAAGTGTAGCACGCATACCCATGGTAATGGCCATGATAATTGTATTCCTAAGTATCGGTCATGGCAGTCAATCCCATGTAATTTTGTAGAAAGAGGAAAAATCCAAAGGGATTCAGGTTGGCTAGGAAGTGATTGGCGAGATAGTGAATGGTTAGGTGTTTTCCTTTGCAATTATGTTGGCGTTGTAATGTCATGTGATTTAGGGTGGTGAGTCTAGGACAAACATTTTTGTAATGTTGTATATGTTGTGCTTGGAGCCCCTTTTTGGTATTAATAAATGATGGTTGAATTTTAGCTTATTTTCATTTCTTGTGTTCTGTAGGATGATTACATTGTGTTTAGTTATTCTTATTTATTGAAAGGTGTAATTTGTGGATGAATCTATCTAAGTGATATGAATGATTGAGGAACCCCTTTCAAACATTTTGCGTTTGTCTCGTAATGTTTCCAGAATCATTATGAATATGTATAATCAGGGTTAGCCTTTGAACCATAGGCTAAATATTATATAATTTTTGCACATATAGATTCCCATTCCCCTCACTACTACATAATCTTGGTTCTCACAACCCCCATAGGTGCCTTGGGTGAGATTTTTCCTATTTTACAGGTGATGCTCAAAGGGTCAATATCGAGTGGGGTTTTTTGGTCGCATGTTATGCATTAGCCTAGGTCGAATTCAAAAAAGCATCAACTTGCATGACGGGGTCCTAGAATGGATCAATGCTCTGTTTTCTTTTTTAATTATAAAAAATTAAATTTTTCATTTTCTTTTTTAACTATAAAAAATTATATTTTGCAAGTGAATTACTTGAATATGTAGTGCTTCATGTATATTGTAACATAATAGTGTATGGAAATATTCGTAACACACTAGTTAGATTTTTGGTTATATGTTAAAAAAGAAGAGGTTGTACTCGATTAAGTGAACCATTATTATTGTTTGGTGTGCCAATACAATATATGCACTAGTATGGTTATGTTATTTATGAAACATGTTAAAGTCTTTTTGTTTTTTTTAATTTAAATTATATTATTGAATAGCCCAATTATTACAGTCCAATTTAGTGTGCTCTTTACAAACATTGTTTTTCTTAATTTATAGGTTGGATCACCATTATGCGCTTTATTTTTAAAAATGAAAATTTATATTTCAATTTTTTAATACTAGTGGCTATCAATTTGGATTATTAATTAAGCACTGATGCATTCATTTTGTGAGTGTACTAGCATGCCTCTTATGATTTAGGTGCATTGATTTAAAAACTTTCACAAAAACCTTTAGTCATTTTCCTCCACTAGAAACCTCCTATATTAAAACAGGGGGAATTTTTTTTGGGAGGAGGTCCTAGTAAAACTTCTACTACAAGGTGTTCTAGTTGTAGTGGTTGAATAATCTCATTTATATAACAAAGAAAGTGTGGTTGAGGAGCTAAGGACCTGAAGCAAGATGTGAAGCAAGGGTGAATCAAGATATTATTCCACTTGTTGTAATCTACTTCATAGGGTGACTCAAGATATTATTCCACTTGTTGTAATCTACTTCATTTAATATAGGTCTAGGTTCTTTGTCCCCTCCAAAATATTTTTTAATCATTGTTTTTATATTTTTGATTTGATGTTGATGGATTATATTAGTAGTTGAGGTACTAAAATAGATCATTTTTCACGCATTTTGGATTTATTATACCATAATATTTTGAGGAAGGTTTGCTAGCTATCTAACGTAAAAGTGATAAAGTAAAATAGATTTCTAGGAGCTTGATATAAAAGGGAGCTCTTTCCAAGATATATTGAGAAAAAAACCTTTAGATTAAGGATGAGTTATTATTTGTCATTTTTTTTTCATATTATGCTCATATAAATTAGATTTAATAGGAAAAATGTAATAAATTTTCATACAATAATAAAGTTAGAGAAAATATATATCTATACTTAGATGAATTTCTATATAACAATGATTTTCTCTAGAATAAGTGTGAGACAATGGAAATAGTAGGCCTAGAACTTCATCTCATATTAGTTAAACATCAACACATGACTGCACCTTTATCATGAACAATTACACTAAAAGAGGATTGCTATAAATTTCTATATAACAATGAGTTCCTCTGGAATAAGTGTGAGACAATGGAAATAGTAAGCCTAGATCATTGTCTCCTATTAGTTAGACATCAACACATGAGTACACCTTTATCATGTGAAACATTACACTATAAAAGGATTGCTATAAATTTCTATATAAAAATGAGTTTCTCTAGAATAAGTGTGAGAGAATGGAAATAGTATGCCTAGAACATCGTCTCCTATTAGTTAAACATGAGCACATGATTACACCTTTATCATGAAACATTACACTAAAAAATACGATTGCTTATCATAAACCATCAATGCTTATTAAATCACATATAGGCGCTTTGGAAAATAAATCTCCATAAACAATCATTTCAATTAGAGACAAAATAAACCTAAGATTTAAGCACCTCCTACTCCTATAATATAAACCATCAACAACTAGTCACCTAATAAAATTCAACCAATCTCTAAAGAAAACCAAAACTTGTAACTAAAACCTAGCAAAAACATATGGAAAGTCAACCACTTGATACCCATATGCACCATGAAATGTTATAAAAGCCTATTCAACCCAATACATATATTATAAAGCTTTGAAACTAAATATATAATTTAATATCACATTCACACATTAAAATTAAAAACTAATTTATAATCAATTAAATAGAATATTAAAAAATATTGAAACGTTATAAAACCTATTCAACCTGATACATATATTATAAAACTTTGAAAATTAAATATGTAATTTAATATCACATTCACACATTAAAATAAAAAACTAATTTATAATCAAATAAATAGAAAATATATTATTAAAAAATATTGAAATATTATAAAAGCCTATTCAACCGGATACATATATTATAAAACTTTGAAAATTAAATATGTAATTTAATATCACATTCACAAATTAAAATAAAAAACTAATTGATAATAAAATAAATAAGAAAATATAATATTAAAAAAATATAATTTTAGTTTTATAAAAAAATAATAAATAATAATAAATTAAATATATCCTCATTATCAATATTTTAATCTTTGTAATTATAATCCAAATCCTTCTATTTTGAATCTTAATTAAAAATTAAAATCCAAATCCTTCTTATCTGAATCTTTGAAATCTGATCTCAAAATATAAATTAGGTAAACGAAGCACAGAAACGAATTTCGAAAAGTCAAACAACTTTTCAAATTTAAAACTTTACATGTTCTAGACCTTTGGAAAAGGGTATTTACAATATAATATAATATTTCAAAATTAAAATATAAAATTATATTATAAGGAATTAACTTTAAAAACCTATGATAACACAGAATATAAATATTTTACTTTTAGGATATTTCACAACAGAGTATAACAAAAATAAATGAAATATATGGTAATTAATATTTAAAATTTTTCAGGTTTGAATATGTGAGTTCCACTATAATATAAGAAAATTATTTAGATAAAGTTTTTTTTAATTATTTAAAAAAAATTAAATTTGATTGATTATTATTATAAATTTTAAAAGGGCCGTTAATATCATGTAAATTAACATAAAAAATTATAATTTAAATTTACAAGTTAAAGGGCGTCCGCTTAAGTTTAGGGTGAATAATTTATCTTTCTAACTATTTGTCTGGATTCAAGTATCTGGATATATGTTATAAATGATCAATTTATAGCATTTATAAAATAGTTGTCTTTTTATAATAAATATTATTGTTTATAAAATAGGAAGTTGTTTAATGAAACGGAGAAATTATTTGGACTTTTAAAATTAGTTGGAATCTGGGCCAAAAAAATTTAAGAAATCTTACAGCAACAATGTTTGAATCGTGATCTTGATTGTGGAAATGGATTCAGCACCATCACAAACCTCTAGCACACCCAAAATATTAAAATTTGATAGTTATAACCTGGATTTACAAAAATCCCTACCAGAATTTCATAAAATCTTACCAAAATTTCAATGATTTTCAAAGTAAAAAAGCAGCCAAAAAACAGTACTACAACATAAAATAATTGTTTTTTTATAATTATTATTATCCATTAATGTAATAATGACGATCACAGTTCAAGTATTTGGACACATGATATACTGACGCACTTATAAAGTTTATAAAATAACTGTTTTAATAATAATTACCATTAAATTAATAATGACAGTCACACTCTATCTTTTAGAAATTCCTAATTCACCAAAAAAATTCCCATTCCAATTTTATTATAAAAAAAAATATCCTCAAGTAACGTGAATTCATTATAAAAAATGACGATCCTTGTAGCAAAAAAAATACAAGCCTTCATGTATGAGGCTTATTTTAGCTACGCCACCAATGGCCGTAGTTTTTACATCGCTTATTTTAATTACGCCACTGACGGCCGTAGATTTTTAATCTATACCGATCCTGCAATGCGGGCAGATATTTGTAGGTCATGAAGTATTCCGATCTGGTTATTGATATTATATATATTCGTGTTCTTTTTAGTGTCACATTTTAAAAAGTTTTTTTTTGTTTTTGTTTGTTTTTTTTTTTTTTTAAATTTGGTTGAAATTAATTTGATGAGTAATCTTTACACAATTCAAGTGTTTTGGAAATTTTTAAGATATTAAATTATATATACATATAAAAAAAACTAATTTAAATAACACAAATCAAAATTTTTTCTAAAAAATTTCCTAAATACTTTCAAAAAAATCACACTAAAATCAACTCTATTAATATCCAGCATGTGAGAACGTCACATCTGCAGGGGAGCTCTAATCTTTGCCAAGGACCTCGACTGTTCTTCACTGAGAACACCATATTCAATCCCTACGATAAGTGGTCATCCCTACAATAAGTGGTCGTCTAAATGGCACTGCAGAAACCACACTCCTGTCCAAAGAACGAAGATAAATTGTATTTAATATCAAGCTGTAATCTGGGAATATCAATCAAAGAATCCATTGGTTCTATCGAAGAAAACTCTGAATGTGTACAGTCTATTCCTTTATTAGACCCAAAACAACTGCAAGCAGAAGCAAAAAGATTGGGGACAAAATATTTGCATCTAGGATGCATAAGGGTGGGAATCCATCCACTTACTCACAGAGGCCTGAATACATATGTGTTAGCCACTATTCGAGACCTAACCCATAATAAGTATACTAATTCCTTGATAGGAGGTATTGTTGCTCCTTTGTCTGATGGACCAGTCTGGTTTGACTATTATCCGAACTTCCCCATATATGTCTTTGATGAGACCATAGCAGATATACTCTAGCTTCAAATCCAAACTTCGGGATTTGATATGAAAAGAAAAAGAAATAATATCACTATCGAAACCCGGGGATGTTTTCGTCATACCAGTACTCTTTATCCAACAGTCCTCCATGCCCCAAGCAGAGATTCAAAAACCAGTGTTTTCGTCTTAACTGATCCCAAAAATCAGAAGGTCGAACATCAGGCCATAAAATGGGAAGACCTTACTTTTCCAGAACACTGGACCGTGCCAAATCCTAAGCCCATCTCTTCTCGTGCCATTACTTCTGCTAGCATTACAGAAAATCAATCCACAGCCACTCTGTTGTTTCCACGTAGATCCACTATAGATAGACGCACGATTGAAGAGCTCTATAAAAAATCTCCATTGTATATAAATCCAAATGTTGAAGATATAGCTTGTTCTAGTATTGTTTCTTCTTCTTGTAAACATATAGCTTTATTTGAATTTTCTCAGTTGGTTAATTTCAACCCAATCCAAGTCTCATGCCCACAATGTCAGAATCTGGTCAACTTGAGTCATCTTGCATATATGGTCATACATGAGAACCATAATCCGGTGAAGCCCCAGCCTCTACCTCTATCAGTCCTTGTCCAAATCCTAAATGTTCCGATATTCCTTTCCCACATGATGAGGAACATGTTCTCATGATGCATGAACTGCCTAATCTTGAAGATGAAGATCCAAGGTTAACAACTTTATTCAGTAATATGAGACCTTCCAATATGCCAAGATATGGTCTTGGATATCTTGAGCAGAAAGACAATCTGATTCCAGAATGCAGATTCAGAGATCTGCCAGCTGACTGCAAAAGACCATCATTCATGGAAATTCAAAATTTTTATACATTGATGGATGGTTGCCCAAAATTTAGAATCTCGGCAACATGGATGAAGCAAATGCTAAACTGGGATATTTACACCCATCCCGAAGCTGATGCTTTTGGTTCAACATATTCCTATGAGGAAAAAGTTAAATTAGCTGATGAATGGAAAGAGTATATGGAGAAGAAAAATGTTTTGATTTATTTCTATTCCTGGAAAAAAGCTAAGGAATATGAAACAGTTTTGATGACAGATTCTGCATCATCCTCCTCACACTCATGGTCAACTATAGCTGGTAGCAAAATAGAAACATCTACCACTTTTCCCCCTTTCAAAGGCATTGTCTTAGGAGAAGGACAACATTCAGCAAAATCCTATCCTTTAATACAAAAGGATGATTCAGCTCTTGGGATTGAGGGTAGAATACAAAAAACCAGTGAACAAATAAACTGGACAAACACTACAATTACTAGTTTTGAGAAAAATGTTGCAAAAACTGCCATAGTCAAAGATCAGATTGACAAAGTCCAAGTTTCTGTTAATGATGTAAATAGAGCATTAAATTTTGTACAGTATAACTCTTCTTTAGCTAGAGATCTTTCTTTATAGTCTATGAAGAAGATTGATGAAGTAGAGAATTGTATAATAGACCAATCTATCTCTACTAGACAACTCCTTTCAAATCTGTCTGAAAAAGTTGATAAAATAAATTTCAAAAAAACAGATAAGCCCATTCCAACTTCTTTTCTTCATAAGGGAAAAAGTGTACAAATCCAGAAGCTAGTTGATATATTTCCCAGTCTTTTCCCAAAAGAAGTTGAGCCAAAATCACCAAAATATAAAGTCACTATTGCTTCTCTTTTCCATGAGTTTGAATCAGAGGACCAAGTATTTCATGTGTATGAACCTCTTGAGTCTCAGTTTACAAGATATGCAACTCCTGATCTAAATGGTTTGGGCAAGATTCCTCACAGAGAAACATTTTTTTGACAGTAGTCATAAAGAATAGAATCTTGATAATTTTTCCATAGCACAGATTAGACAAATTTTAGATCAGATGATTACAGAATACAAGCTCATGTGTGTTAGTGGCAAATCAGAAGTTGAGCCTTGTAAGACTTTGATTCAGTGTTTCACAGGAACACTAGCTAGATGGTGGGAGCTGGAATCATCTCTAGCTATGATTGAAAAAATGGAAAAAGAGGTGGTGAAAGATGAGAATGGTGATGTTCAGTTCCATTCTGATGGAACGCCCATAAACAATATGATTGGTGCTTTGATTGCACTAATCCAAGAACATTTTTGTGGATCTGAGCCTACAGTCTCAGATAAACATGAATTAATATTGATGAACTTAAAATGTAGGAATATAAATCAGTACGAATATTTCCATCGTGACTGGATGCAAAGGATGTTTCTGGTAAAAGATCCCAAGAACCTTCTGTGGAAACAGATATACCTTGCAGCTCTTCCTTCAAAGCTTGTAGACATTCTCGAACTGCAAGAAGCCTTTTAGTTACCCTTAGAAGTCTATTTATGGGGTGATATCTATGCCATAATCACTGAGGTCTTGATAACTTTATGTACCAGCTCCAAAATGAATAATTCTGTAGAAAATCTGAATAGACTGTCTGGTACTAAATCCTTTTGAAATAAATATGGCATCACAATAGATGATCCTCTGGTCACCCATAGAAAATCAAAGAAAAGGGTTAAGAAGACACAAAATAAAGAAAAGTTCATCAACAAATATAATAAAAGGAGAAGTTTTCCAAACACTTCTCAGCCCCATAAGCAGCCATCTAAAAATAAAAAGGGATATTATAAGTATACCCCTAAGACACATTATTATGATCCTTCAGGCATTCATCCCAGATCTCAGAAAGTTGAAAGGATGAAACAAGTTGTCTGTTGGTTGTGTGGGAAATTAGGACATACTTCAAATCTTTGTCCTAATGCAAAAGAGTCAAAGAAAAACCGAGGCAGAAAATCCCAAGAACAATACAAGCATAAGGAAGTTGTGAAAATTGAAGATAAATGTAAAAGATGTGGCTCTACACTTCACAACACAGAACATTGTCCTCGGCCTTTCGTCCAACAAGCAGAAGAAGAATATTCTTCTGATTCAGCATTTGAATCTTCCTCTATATCTTATGTAGAATAATTAAATGCATACTGTCAATGCTCAGATTCAAATAACTGTAAATGTGATTTCTCCTCTAGTGAATCTGGTTTTTAATCTGACAGTTCTATTGCAGAAGAATTTTCTCAAAAGTTGAAAGTCCTCATGGCTCAAACTGATGAAGATGAAATCAAAATTTTTGCCCAAATCAGAGCCATGGAAGAGGGAGATCTGAAGACCTTTCTGCTGGAAACTTTCATGCCGAATAGTTCTTCTTCTTCCAGCAACCGTGCCACCAAGAAGCCCATTTTTGTTGATGCTTCTTATGAAAAGAACACAAAAAGTTATTTATGGCAACAACAACAGAGCAAAGTTTTCCCGCTCACTTTGGGGGAGGTGAGTAAAGAAATACATTTGATGAAATATGAAATTTCTGCTCTTAAAACTCAAGTCTCAAGACTTGAAAAAGAAAAGCAGGTAATGGCACAACCTGTTTCTGGCCGTAGTACAAATTATACATTGCACACTGCTCCAATACAGTCACAAGATTCTGATGTTGAAATTGCAGAAGGAAGACCTGATCCTACTCTAGGATTCAGGGAAATGAGGATACTTTCCATTGAGTATCAGCAACATCATGTACAAATCAATATATGCATTAAAGGTGAGCTTTTTCCTTTAACTACTTTGATAGATTTAGGAGCAGATGTTAATATCCTCTCAAAGAAATTAATTCCCTCCAAGTTCTTGGTTTCTGCTACCAGAAAAATTGTAGGATTAGGCACAAAATCCTACAATATGAAGTTCCCAAAGCAGCTGTATGCTTTGACTCCCACTGCATCAAATTAAAATTTGCAGTAGGTGACATCCCTATTGACTGCATATTAGGGAATGTCTTTTTAGCAGCTGTAGAACCCCATGGGTCAATAAGATTTCCTGATAAAAAAGCGGGGTATTTTATCATTGTCCCTACATCAAATAAGAAAGGGAAAAGAATTGAATTACCATATGTGTCTAACCCAAGAGTTTCCACTATGGTACAGGCGATGCAGGAGCTTCAAAAAGTAGAAAATAAGTTAAATGAGCTTAAAGATTTAAAACAGACTATTCATATTGAAGAAAAATTAAGCTCATCAGAGGTTCAGAGAAAAATCTCTGAAATCCAGAAAGAATTAGAAGATGAATGCTACTCTGAAGAGCTGAATGACTTCTTGCATTGAAAGCAGCATTGTGTTGAGTTGCCTTATAAAGAAGGATACACAGGTAGACCATGTAAGTCCAGAGCTATACCCATGAACAAAGAATATAGACAACTTTGTGAAAAAGAGATCAATCAGCTTCTAGAAAGAAAGCTAATCAAAGAGTCTAGCAGCCCTTGGAACTGCTATGGCTTTTATGTGAATAAAAAAAGTGAACAAATAAGGGGAATTCCCAGACTTGTAATAAATTACAAACCCCTTAACTCTGTTCTGGCTAATGACACCCATCCGATCCCACACAAAGGAGATCTAATGGGAAGGATATCAAGTGCAAAAATATTTTCCAAGTTTGATTTAAAATCCGGTTTCTGGCAGGTTGCTATTTCTGAAAAAGATAAATTCAAGACTGCATTCAACATTCCTGTTGGACACTATGAATGGAATGTCATGCCATTTGGGTTGAAAAATGCACCTTCAAAGTTTCAAAGAGTCATGGACTCTATCTTCAAACCCTATGTTGAATGGTTATTAGTATACATAGATGACATTCTAATATTTTCAAAAAATTTGCAAGACCACTTCAAACATGTGAGGATCTTCATGAAGCTGGTCAAAAGAAATGGTCTGGTTTTAAGTAAAAAGAAGATGGAGCTCTTCCAGACCAAGATTAAGTTTCTTGGGCACACCATTGAAAATGGCCAAATTGCTCTCCAAAACCATGCAATGGAGTTCGCGGAAAAGTTTCCAGATGTCATCCTGGATAAAACACAATTGCAGAGGTTCCTAGGATGCCTAAATTATGTGAGCAATTTCTATGAAGATTGTGCCACTGATAGATCTATGTTGAACCAAAGATTAAGGAAGAATCCAAAGCCTTGGACCAATGAACATACTGAAGCAGTGCAGAAGATAAAGGACAAGGTAAAGAATCTCCCTATTCTTTATGTTGCTGATGATCAATCATTTAAAATTATTGAATCAGACGCCAGTGATATAGGTTGGGGAGGTGTCTTAAAACAAAAACCAGATGAAAGAGACTCAAAATATAAGGAACAAATCATGCAATATGCTTAAGGAACATGGAGTAAATCAGAAAAGAATTACTCTACTATTGAAAAAGAAGTCAAGGCTGCATGGAATTGTATTAGTAAATTTTCTATTCATCTGGTAAATAAGTTTTTCCTATTAAGAACTGATGCTCAAGCCCTTGGCAAAGTTTTGTCAAAAAATGTTAGAAAACCAGAAGAAGCAAAATTTGCAAGATGGTAGGCTTTGTTTGCAAATTTTGACTTCAGGGTTGAGCATATCAAGGGAATTAAAAATTCTTTGCCAAAATTTCTCAGTAGAGATTTTATCCAGCACCAAGAACATTCTGATAACCAAGAAAACCATGTAATGGTTATTGTGACAGAATGGGATCAGTCCCATCAGAGAGAGATTTTAAGGTCCATTCTTGATGATAAAAAATGGGCCACATACAAAGATGAGTGGAGACCAACTTGGAAACTCTGCAATAGCAAAGTCCTCAATGCCCATTTGTAGAATCATAATGATATACAACACCTCGTGCCAGAAAGACGAGTGTACCCGAAAAGTAGCAGTGGATCCGTGACAAATTGTCCACTCACAGCATGCGAGCATCATGGGAGGAAAAATAATCTCTATCACAATATTTTTGTGATATTACTGCCACATATACCACTGGAAGTGATAGAATAAAAGTCTATCATGAATATTTGGTTATCAGCAGAACAAGAGACCCACAATGGACTTGGACCCGCTTCAATCAATGGCCAAGTAATAACCTTGACTTTATTTTTCCTGACACAGTGTATAATTTTGCAGGGTACAAAAAATTATGGTGGGATCTCATGAACAAGGATGGCCCTAATGAAGCTCACTATACCAAGATAAAATTCGGAGCCATCGGATTAATGCAATCATGTCAATGATCTTCATGGTTTCAAGAATGGTGGAAAGATTATGGTCTAAAATCAACGACAATGGATCCAGTGGCTTATGAATATTTCTTCCAAAGTAAGTGTAATTGGTGTGTTGAAGTCGGAAGGTGTGAATGTTTTCACATGCCATTGCAGGATGTCCGGGAACTCAGTCAGTTTGGAAAATACTATATGGGAAATTATCCAATCCTGGAAATGTATATGAAAACGCATCATCAATGGTTAGTAATGACCAAAATAAAACACCAAATTATACTTAATAAACCCATGATTGTAAGACAAATCTATACAAAAGCATGGAATGACACCACTTTCCAAAAGTATAGATTCCTTGGTATTAAAATTCTAGAAGATCCAGCAGAAAGCAGTGCTAGTGGTTCCCATGGGCTCCACTGACCAAAAGCCTCCACAATGTACCATCTCCCAGTCACGAGATCACAATGACCGGATTTTTCTCGAGGGATTTTTCCCGGTTCAAAAATCATCCTCGGTGTACATAATCATGTTATTTTCCTCGTGGGCCGTTGTACCTAAAGGCATCCACAGTGTACCCCACACAAGATCACATGTATGTGTCCGGAGAAATGAATCTATGTGCGGACGTCACTTTGGTGTTACTCGAAAACAATGATTCCTCCTCCACGTCATTAGAATAGGACGATCCGAATTGATTGGTTGTCCCCCTCATTTCTTATATAAGGAGGGTGAGGCTCATTCATTTGGCATTCGGAGTCAGTGTGTGTTTGAGTCATTTTGGTTCTATAAGTCAGAGTCTGAGCTCTCCCTGCTCTGCATCTGCAAGTTCTATCTCGATCTGCTTGCATCACGGAGATCAGTCTCAAGTCCATTAGGTGATCAGAGAAGCCTGCGCATCAGTGTGCTTGGCACTGGCGAGAACCTAAAGTGGCTTGATCATTAGATCAAGTCTATATAGTCTATATGTTTATAATTTCTGAGACAGAGTCTGCATCCAGCTAGGAAGCCTCCAATGAGCTTTCTCATTTACTGAAAAGCATAAGTCCGGTAAATGCTGGTGCAGTCGATCTCTGGAAAGAAATTTTGAGTCCAGAAATCTGATGTAATATCATTATTTGAAATCAATAAAGAGAGAATTTTTGATGTTCCGCATTTGAGTACTTGTCACTCTGTGCTTTTCATTGTCTACTAAGGTAGTGTTGTCTCTTTCAAATTCACTGAAAGTTTGCCAGAGGTTCGCCAAATCACGAAGGGATGCCAAGGCCGTTGAAAGCGAGGGGATGTCGTGTGAAGGCCGCTAGTTGCGTGAAAGTGAAAGTAGGTTTGTGTATGGGTTCACATAAGGAATTTTGAAAGAAGAAAGACAAGAAGAGACTCAGTAAAGCCAGTCTGCCTGTGCGAGCAGTTGCAAGCAAGCTTGTTGAAGCCCCTGCGTAAAATATATTATTGTAATTTACTTCATTTAATATAGATCTAGTTTCTTTGCCCCCTCCAAAACATTTTTTTATATCTTAGATGGGATTTGTTAAACATTATTTTATATCTTTAACGTGTTGTAGATGGATTCTAATGGTACTTAGATACTAAAATAGATCTTCCTTCACGCCTTTTGGATTTATTATGCTATAGGATATGAAGAAGGTTTGTTGGTTTAATAAAGTTAGTGGATTTCTAGTAGCTTGATATTAAGGGAGATCTATCAAAAATAAGTTGATAACCTTCAAATAAAGGATAAGTGTTTTTTTTTATATTATATTCTAATCCATGTTCATATGGATTAGATTTGCTAAAAGAAATGTAATACTTTGAAATACAGTTTTTTAAATATGATAAAGTTAAAGAGATTTATTTATATAGATGAATTTTTTTATTAGGATACGTTTATCAAGAATGGCACAATGGGGAACACTATTTCTTATTAATTAGAAATCAATATTTAGATTACATTTTTATTATAAAACATTACACTCAATGAAAATTACTTATTATAAATTATCAATGATTATATATATATATATTTTTGGAAAATAATTTTTTGTTAAAAATAATCATTTAAAACTCAAATTTTAGTCTAAACATAGCTAAGACATATTAAAAATTTAACACTCATTAGTAAAAAGAGAGAGCACACCTTGCAACTAAGATATGAACTATCCACAACTAGTGGCCAAAGAAAATTCAACCATTATCTATGAAAACCAAAACTTGTAACAATTAACTATATATTCTTGGGACAATTTAATTTATAAATGGAATGATTTTTTTTAAGAATTTAGCAATACCATTTTTAAACTAGATTGTTTTTTTTTATGGAGTTGTCTTTAGTGCGACTTTTTGGAGTTTCAGGTGCCGGAATCGTGTAAAAAAATTGAGGTAAAATCTTGATTTATGTTATTTAAACTGTTTTTTTTTACTGTATATATGGATTTAGCAACCTAAAAAACCCCTAGGACACTTTGATTGTGCAAGCTTACCCATCAAACTTTTCAATAAATTCCAACTGGAATTTAGAGAAATTAAACCAGAAAAAACTATCGTAAAAGCCTTCAAAAAGTCGCACTATAGACTACTCGATTTTTTATTGTTAAAAATACATTTTTGAATGCATAAATAGATTCAGCACATTGAAAATCAATGAAGCACTCAAATTCTACATATCAATATCTACTAATTTGATTAAAAATAAATTTAAAAAAATACCAAAATAATCATTTGGTTTTTAAATTTATATTTTTTAAAATTTTTAAAAAATAAAATATAGAATTTAATATAAAATTTAGAAATTAAAATAAAAATTTACTTTACATTCAATAAATAAAAAGATATAATTATAAAAAATAGATTTTTATAAATAAATATCAACCATTCAAATATATCTTAATTATTAATATTTTAATTTTGCAATAAAAATTTAAAATTCACGTCCTTCTTCTGGCAATCTTCCTAAAATAAAAATGATGTAAACGAAGAACAGAAACGAATTTCGAAAAGTGAAACCACTTTTCAATTTTAAACTCTACATGTTCCAGACATTAAGAAAAGGGTATTTAGAATTTAATACAATATTTCAGAATTAAAATATAAAATTATATTATAAGAGATTCACTTCAAAAATAAAAAAATATATATTTATTTTTCTAAGGTTTAGTGAAATTACATGTCTAATATATTATTTTGATTTTTGATTCGGGCAATTAAACTAGTAATTTTACATAAAAAAAATATTTGTTATTTTTAACCAAGCATTTATTTCAAACTCTACGGAAAAAAATATAAATATTTTATCTCTTCAAATATTTAATAATAAATATTTGTTTGAATTTTTAGTTACACTAAAATATCAACAAAATATTTTGATAGTTTTTTTATTATTTAAACCATGTTAAATTTGATTAATTATTATTATTATAAATATTAAGTTCCATTAATTATTATTATTAATTTTAAATGGAGTGTTAAAATTAACCTAAAATTTATAATTTAGATTAACGTGTTAAAGGATTTTAGCTTGAATATTATTGTTAATGTGTTAAAATTTATTTTTAGCTTGTCTGGGTTCAAGTTTAAGAGACATGGGCAATTGTAACTGCGAATATGGCTATCGACAGCTGATATTTCAAAATTACCAAATCTTCAAAAAGATTCCCATTCCACTTTTATTAAAAAGATCAAAATACATCTCCTACATATAAAAATTTAATAAAAACTCACGTGGATTCAATATCCCAAATGACAATCCTTACAAGAATGAAAGACAATCCTAGCCTATACATCTGTCGTTCGCAGTCCCACGAATAAAAAACACAGTTCGCCTTCTTGTTTTAGTCTTATTTTAACTACGCTACTAATGGCCGTAGATTTTATATCGCTTATTCTACCTACGCCACTAATGGCCGTAGATTTTAAATCAATACGGATCCGTTAATGTGTTCAGATCCTTGTACTCGTGAAGTATTATGATATCTGGTTAATCATATTTCCTTCTCTCTCAATCTATCTAGCACTTCGGAAGGTCTGCGGGGGGAGGCTCCAATCTTGCCAAAGGACCCCGACAGTTCTTCACTAGGAACACCATATTCAATCCCCACGCTAAATGGTCATCTAAATGGCAATGTAGAAACTACACTCCTGTCCAAAGAAGGAAGATAATTTGCATTTAATATCGAGCTGTAGTTTGGGAATAAATTTCGTATGATAATAATAAAATTGAAGACCAAATGAGCTTACATATATATATATATATATACCTGGATTGTCAGCTTTGAATCTTATGGCAACCCACCCGCTTATTGGAGCGATTACTGTGTTGCGCTGTGGAGGATCAATCAGATTAAACTTAAGCGGGTCGGTTTTTGGGTTATAGTTATCGAAACCTTGTCCCACCACGTAAAAATCGTAACCATGAAGATGCATCGAATGGTTCTCTGCCACGAAGATGTTTGTTGTCTGATACACCAGTTGTATTGTTGAGTTGTATGTGACAACTCTCACTTTTGTTGCAAGTTCAGGAGCCCAAAGTATTTTGGGAATATTGTCCCCTGTATAGTTGAATCTAAGGGGAGGTTTGGATGGAAAATCCCTCATAAACACACCATTAACGCCGAAATAATAAGCTTGAAGCAGGGCGACGATGGGCAAAACAAAGGACATGTTGTTCATGCTAGCACTGAGCCTAGTTCCGTTGGGGCCTTGACAGGTGTTTCCAGCTTCACATGGAAGTAATCCGAGTCCAACTGTGGCTATTCTGTGCGGAACGTCCACTGGGAACTCTTTGGAATTGAGGCTTCGGAGTGCTTTGCTAAATCTAGTGACGACCGCAGTGTCATTGTAGTATGGGAGCTTAGGTAAAATGGGGCGTGTATTTTGATGTCCCACGTACTCAAAAATGGCTGTAGTTGTAGTGTTATCGAAATCGCCTTCTGTCTGATTATTATAATCTCGGGCAGCCATATAGTATCTACCCACAGGTTGGTCGGCCATGACGAGAATATCAGTAGTCTACCCGAGAGCAATGACGATCACATCTGTTCTGTATGGCTTGGTGTAGGAAGCATTCACAGCTACAACTGTAAATTTGTGGCCTACTATCTTGAAAAAGTGCGCACTATTGAGTGCAGCATTGACCATTCAGAGAAGGTAAGTTTCTCCTTTTTTTACAGGAAACCGAAATGTTCCTACATCAACAATATTTACAAGTCAATATTCAACAACCAAACCAATTTATATAATTTTAATACCTGATCTATGTATTAATACCTGCCCTAGAGCAGTTGTACAGGTATCCTAGCTGTCCATTTAGGGTATATGCATCCGATAAATTGAGCGCACCACCAGTGCGGAGTGCTTCGTCTATAACCGCAATAGGGTCAGCATTCCACCATTCTCCTGTTGAGTTACAACAACATTGCTTTTAATCAACATGATGATTAGTCATTAGACATAATATGAAATCTGTATTGAAGCTCAAAGCTGCAACTCATCACCTATTACAAGAGGAGTTTCGCCCTGGGTTTAGGAAATGGATATGACCTTTGTTTCTTAGGGTAGATTACAAAAGCTCCATGCACAGTAGCTAGGAGCCATGACACATGAGCATGCCACCACAAGTTTCCTTCTTGATCAGTAATGTTGAATCTGTATGTGTAACGTCCACCAGGTTGAATGAGGCATTGTGTAATATATCCAGGTCCATCAGCCCACCCTATACGCAGCTGCCTCACTCCATCCATGAAAGATTCCCTACGAAAGCTCCATGCACAGTAGCTAGGAGCCATGACACATGAGAATGCCACCACAAGGTTCCTTCTTGTGTTGAAATATTAAAGTCACCTGCCATGCTTTTGGGTAGGAAGAAAACAAGTACAAAGGCAGAGCAACAGAATTCTGAGTGCACAGCACTCTATATTTAAGAAGAATGATGGAGAATCCGTAAGGATGAATTTAATTTTGATGGGGCACAGCAGCAGATTGCAGAGAAGAAATTAATTTTGTGATGGGGCAGGGATGTATTGAAGAAGAAATGGAGAAAGCCGTAATTCAGAACTACGGAGGAGCAGAGAAAATTAAAAGACAGTCATTTCGGGCTTTAAAGCCCTCAACAACCAAAGTTATTTTTGAAGCAGTGTCTTGTTGATGAAGAGATCTGCGATGCGATGCGATCAAATCGCAATCGCAAATCGCAATGTTACAATACTCAAGTGTCTTGTTGATATGGTGGAGTTCCGCAATGGAACGGCTGTACATAAAACATACATCCGAAACATATATTAAAATCGCCCCCCCACAGCAGCGGAGGCCCGTGGGTCCACTTGACCACGTGGCGACACCTCAATGGAATCGCAAGGCTCAATCGGAGCGGATATGTTATGACCTCCAATTGAAGGCCAGACCTGATTGTATTATACACCACATTTTATGCGCCATCGCATCCGATTGTTCAATCGCAATCGGAGTTTTGTTGTTTGGTCGCGCGATTGTTTAAAGCGCGGACCCGATCTATTTATATGCCATGTTTTATATCGGGCCATCGCGTCCAATGTAATCGCAATCGGAACTTCCAATTGATCGCATGGCTTTGTATTTTTGGTGCGATTGGAGTGGCGGACCCGATTGATATTATAAGCTGGAGTTGATATGTGTCATCGCATCCGCTTATGGATCGCAATCGGAACTTTTCCATTATGCGCTCCGATTGTGCTTGTTTGTTGGTTGCGATCGCGATGTGGTCCCACTTGCATGTCATACATTTGAATTTTTAATTGTTGCGCAAAGGGTTTTCCTTTGTATTTTGTTTATTTGTTTGTTTTTGGATTTTATAACCGCCGCACCATATATATAATGTAAAAAGGCCCATGAACAAGTGTAATGCATTATATTTGTCTTATTGTTTCGCACAGCAGCGCGGAAGAAGACAGAGACACACAACAGTGTTGGTATTTTGAGAGAGACAGAGATTCACTTGTGCACTGCGTCTGTAGCAGTCACCACTTTTGTTATCCCTCTGTTAAGAGGAAGACTTGTATAAGTTTTTTTTGGAATAGAAGTTGTTTTAAAAGTCTGGGAAACTCTGTCTCCTATTGAAAATTTTTTAATCTCTCTGTGCTGTAGAGGGGAGCTTATTCTCTCCACTATTTGCTTGGAATTTTCAATAATTCCAACATGGTATCGGAGCGAGTTCAGGCTCTTTGAAGGATTCAAAGAAGCTGAAGAAGAAGACCGGTTGCAGTGTTTTCTCCAGCAGCATGAAAAGCTCAACAGAGGTCAAAGTTCAGGTATTTCTTAAAGATAATAGTATTGTTGCTTTGTATTTAAAAAGGAGTCTGTTCTTTCAATAAAGGAAAGACAGTTTGTTTAAAGTCAGAGTTCAGTTTTGAAGCAATGGCTGGACCAAGCACTGGTATGAGTCTTGGAAGTGTTCAGCTTCCACAGTTTAATGGAAAGAACTATGATTATTGGGCCATTGCCATGAGAGCCCTGTTTGTCTCACAAGACTTGTGGGAACTAGTAGAAGATGGTTTCACAGAACCAGCTAATGAGTAGGCTTTTAATGCCTTAGCTCAAGCAGAGAAGGATGTGTTGAAGAATAATAGGAAGAAAGATGCTAAAGCTCTCTTCTGTTTGTATCAAGCTGTAAATGAGAGTGTGTTTCCAAGGATAGCAGTAGCTAAGAAATCCAAGGAGGCATGGGAAACTCTGAAAGTAGCCTATCAAGGTATGGAGAAAGTTAAGACAGCAAAAATTCAGTTGCTGATAAGAGATTTTGAAACTCTTTGCATGAAAGAGTGAGAAAGTGTTGATACATTCTTTACACATGTGATTGGGATTGTAAATCAGATAAGATCCCATGGAGAAACTCTTGAAGATAGAAGGATTGTGGAGAAACTTCTGAGATGCTTACCCTCAAAGTTTGATGTTATTGTTACCACTATAGAAGAGACCAAAGATCTCTCACAGTTCACAGTGGATGAACTTCATGCCTCACTAATAACTCATGAACAGAGATTGAGCAGAGATGAACATTCATCTCTTGAACATGCCTTCAAGACCCATATGCCTTCAGGAGGAGGAAGAGGTCAAAGAAAAGGAAGAGGAAGAGGCAGAATCCAGAATACAGGTGGAAGGAACAGCCCTTCACATTCACATGGAAGGAGCAACAGTCAAGGTCAAAGCCAAGCCCAATGCAACAACCAGCAAGGTGGACATCAACACCAACATGCTCATGGACAAAGGTATGACAAATCCAATGTCCAGTGTCATTATTGCAAGAAATATGGGCATTATGCCAATGAATGTAGAAAGAAGCAAAATGACATGAAAAATAAGCAGAATTCTAATGTAGCAAAAGAGGAAAAGAACCCAAGTAATGTGCTATTAGCTTGTAATGTAGCACAAGATAGAAATGATGATGTTTGGTTCTTAGATTCAGGTTGTAGTAATCACATGAATAGCAACAGAACAATGTTTGCCAATCTTTATGAAGAAGTTAAATCTGAAGTGACCACAGGGACTGATACTAAAATCTCTGTCAAAGGGAAAGGCAGAGTAAGTATTCGAGCAAGAAATGGGGAGCAGAAATTTGTCCCTGATGTGTATTATGTTCCAGGTCTGAAATGTAATCTTTTGAGTGTTGGGCAGCTCATAAACAAAGGTTACAATGTTATATTCAGAGATGATGTGTGCACCATAAAAGATATTCCTCCAAGTAAGAAAATTATTGCTGAAATTCAAATGACCAACAATAGAATGTTTCCACTCAAGCTCAATATTGACTTGAAGCAAAAAGGAAAAAGTATTGCAGCTGTAACACAAGAAGCCTTTCAGAAGGAAGAGAAAGATGAAAATTGGTTATGGCATCTGAGATTTGGACATCTAAATTTCGGAGGATTAAATTTGTTGCACAGAAAAGGAATGGTAAGAGGTTTACCACTGATAGAAAAGCCTGACAGCCTATGTGAAGGCTGCATATTGGGAAAGAAACACAGAGAAAATTTTCCTTCAGGGAAAAGCATAAGGGCGAAAGCACCTTTGGAAATAATCCACTCAGATTTATGTGGGCCGATGCAAACAACATCTGTTTCGGGCAGCAATTACATGCTAACTTTCATTGATGATTTCACACGAAAAGTGTGGGTTTATTTCTTAAAATATAAGAGTGAAGTCTTTCAGAAATTTCGTCAATTCAAAGCTCTTGTAGAAAAACAGAGCGGACTGCACATTAAAGTCCTCAGAACAGACAGAGGAGAAGAATATATCTCAAAATAATTTCTGCGTTTTTGCAGAGAGAACGGCATACACAAGCAGTTTACCACAAGGTACACGCCGCAACAGAATGGAGTTGCTGAAAGGAAGAATCGAACCATAATGGAGATGGTGAGAAGTATGCTAAAGGCAAAGCACTTGCCGAATGAGTATTGGGCAGAAGCAGCAAACTGTGCTGTATATATTTTGAATAGATGCCCCACAAAATCCGTGATGAACAAAGTTCCAGAAGAAGCATGGAGTGGCAGAAAACAGGGAGTCACCCACATGAGAGTTTTTGGGTGTGTAGCATATGCACACATTCCAGACAAATTGAGAAATAAGTTGGATAATAAGGGGGAGAAATGCATTTTCCTTGGATATTGTGAAGATTCCAAAGGATACAGACTGTATAACCCATCCACAAAGAAGTTTGTAATTAGAAGAGATGTGCAATTCATCGAAGAGGAAGCGTGGGATGGAAGCATTGAGAAAACACTCAATGTCAAAAACTGTTTATCTGATGATGATGAAGAAGAAGATGTGGTTGAAATTAGTAACCCATCCATATCACAACCTCCAACAGCGCAAGGCCAGCAAGGGACGCCTCAAGCGGCAGTGAGAACACCCTTGAGAAGAAGCGGCAGTGGTTCACCGAGTACACCACATGGAGCAGAATCGAGTGCTTCATCAAGCACAGCTACACCAAGTGAAATATGAACAAGATTCAGAAGCCTTAGAGAAATCTATGAGCAAGGAGAAGCAAATGAAGGTATGAATTCCTTATTTTCTTTGTATTGTCAAGTTGATGATCCTATTCATTTTGAAGATGCTATTAAAGATAGAAAATGGATAGAAGCTATGGATGAAGAAATTAAAGCCATAGAGAAGAGCAAAACATGGGAGTTAGTTGATCTACCAGAAGGTAAAGAAGTCATTGGAGTTAAATGGGTATACAAGACCAAAAGCAATGCTGAAGGAAAAATAGAAAGACACAAGGCCAGACTTGTTGTCAAAGGATATAAGCAGAAGCAAGGGATTGATTATGAAGAAACTTTTGCACCAATTGCAAGAATGGAGACGGTAAGAGCAGTGCTGTCCATAGCAACACAAAACAGATGGAAAGTATATCAAATGGATGTAAAATCCGCATTTTTAAATGGAGTTTTAATGGAATAAGTATATGTGGAACAGCCTCTTGGATATGAGAAGAAAGGCCAAGAGCATAAGGTCTGTAAATTGAAGAAAGCTCTTTATGGGCTGAAACAAGCACCAAGAGCGTGGTACAGCAGAATAGATTCCTATCTATTGGAGAATGGATTTGAAAAGTGTGAGGGAGAACCCACCCTCTACATCAAAGAAAAGGATGGTAAGTTGTTGATTGTTGTTTTATATGTTGATGATTTAATATTTACAGGTAATGAAGATTGCCTTGTTGAAAATTTTAAAATAGTCATGAAGAATGAATTTGAAATGACTGACATGGGTTTGTTGAGATACTTCTTGGGAATAGAAGTAGAACAAAATGAGAAAGGGATTTTTATATCTCAAGCAAAGTATGTAAATCAAGTTTTATAAAGATTTAACATGCAGGAGTGCAAAGCTGCAATTACTCCCACCGTAATGGGATTGAAGTTAAGTAAGAATGACAGCAACAAGGATTTCGATCCAAGTTTGTATAAAAGCATAGTTGGCAGACTTATGTATTTGAATGCAACTAGGCCAGATATTATGCATGCTATTAGCCTAATTTCCAGATTTATGGAGAATCCAAAAGAAGCACATTGGCAAGCAACAAAGAGAATTCTGAGGTATGTGAAAGGAACTAAAAGATTTGGTATTTTATATACTACTTCAGAAAGTTCAGAATTAGTTGGATACACTGACAGTGATTGGGCTGGAAGTGTAGATGATCGGAAGAGCACTTCCGGTTATGTTTTTCATATGGGTTCAGGAGCCATTTCATGGGCTTCTAAGAAACAACCGATTGTAGCATTATCTATAGCAGAGGCAGAATATGTGGCAGCTACAGCAGCAACGTGTCAAGCAATTTGGATGAGAAGGATGTTGAGAAGTTTGTGCCAAGAACAGGTAAAGGGCACTATGATTTATTGTGACAATAGCTTAGCTATTGCATTGTCAAAAAATTCTGTGTTTCACAAAAGAACAAAGCACATAGATACAAAGTTTCATTATATCAGAGAATTGGTAAACAATGGAGAAATTGTTTTACAGCATTGTAAAACAGAGGAGCAATATGCAGATATTTTAACTAAACCATTGGGACAGAAGACCTTTGAATTTTTAAGGAAATGTTTGGGTATTATTGATAACCCAGCAGCTGACTTTAAGGGGGAGTGTTGAAATATTAAAGTCACCTGCCATGCCTTTGGGTAGGAAGAAAACAAGTACAAAGGCAGAGTAGCAGAATTCTGAGTGCACAACACTCTGTATTTAAGAAGAATGATGGAGAATCCGTAAGGATGAATTTAATTTTGATGGGGCGCAGCGGCAGATTACAGAGAAGAAATTAATTTTGTGATGGGGCAGGGATGTATTGAAGAAGAAATGGAGAAAGCCGTAATTCAGAACTACGGAGGAGCAGAGCAAATTAAAAGACAGTCATTTCGGGCTTTAAAGCCCTCAACAACCAAAGTTATTTTTGAAGCAGTGTCTTGTTGATGAAGAGATCTGCGATGCGATGCGATAAAATTGCAATCGCAAATCGCAATGTTACAATACTCAAGTGTCTTGTTGATATGGTGGAGTTCCGCAATGGAATGGCTGTACATAAAACATACAACCGAAACATATATTAAAATCGCCCCCCCACAGCAGCGGAGGCCCATGGGTCCACTTGACCACGTGGCAACACCTCAATGGAATTGCAAGGCTCAATCGGAGCAGATATGTTATGACCTCCGATTGAAGGCCGGACCCGATTGTATTATACACCACATTTTATGCGCCATCACATCTGATTGTTCAATCGCAATCGGAGTTTTGTTGTTTGGTCACACGATTGTTTAAAGCACGGACCCGATCGATTTATATGCCATGTTTTATATCGGGCCATCACGTCCGTTGTAATCGCAATCGGAACTTCCGATTGATTGCATGGCTTTGTATTTTTGGTGTGATTGGAGTGGCGGACCCGATTGATATTATAAGCTGGAGTTGATATGTGTCATCGCATCTGCTTATGGATCGCAATCGAAACTTTTCCATTGTGCGCTCTGATTTTGCTTGTTTGTTGGTTGCGATTACGATGTGGTCCCACTCGCATGTCATACATTTGAATTTTTAATTGTTGCGCAAAGGGTTTTCCTTTGTATTTTGGTTATTTGTTTGTTTTTGGATTTTATAACTGCCACGCCATATATATAATGTAAAAAGGCCTGCGAACAAGTGTAATGCATTATATTTGTCTTATTGTTTCGCACAGCAGCGCGGAAGAAGACAGAGACACACAGCAGTGTTGGTATTTTGAGAGAGACAGAGAGTCACTTGTGCACTGCGTCTGTAGCAGTCACCACTTTTGTTATCCCTCTGTTAAGAGGAAGACTTGTATAAGTTTTTTTTGGAATAGAAGTTGTTTTAAAAGTCTGGGAAACTCTGTCTCCTGTTGAAAAATTTTTAATCTCTCTGTGTTGTAGAGGGGAGCTTGTTCTTTCCACTATTTTCTTGGAATTTTCAATAATTCCAACATCTTGATCAGTAATGTTGAATCTGTATGTGTAACGTCCACCAGGTTGAATGAGGCATTGTGTAATATATCCAGGTCCATCAGCCCACCCTGTACGCAGCTGCCTCACTCCATCCATGAAAGATTCAAGGACGATCTTTGTAATCTATACTCATAAAATCTATTTATAAAGACCGCATGCATACCCATCAAATCTATGTAAATCTATGTATAAACAGCAGCTGATAGGAAACACTTATTAATTATGCAGATTCGTCTTAAATGCTACTTGTCAAGTAAGATTCATCATATTTATATTTTCACCCAAGATATATCAAGATTTCATTTACAATTTTCATGATAATGGAGCCTTGACATACCTTTAGCGAAACCATGAACAATAAAACCGTTGACTGCAACTCTCATTTAAAGGGAGTCTATATAATGAATAGGAAATATTGTTCTTCCCATTCAGGTTAGAGTGACATACCGGTGAATAGTGGCATTTTATTTGGCTCTGTTATAAACTTTAACAATAAGACTGTCCCCATTCCGTACATGAATCGTTGGTCCTGGTAGCTGTCCATTGACGACGACTAATTCATACGTCTTGCATAGCCTAGTAATATTCTTCGGTTCAAGCTGTGTAGGTATCCAAACATCAAACATTAAAGATATCCACTACTTAGCCTCTACGTGAAGTCTTTCCTTTTTCAAATCTTATGGGCTACCTATACAGACATAAAGCTTCAAAATGGCTAATAAACAAACTTACAATGAAGGTATATCTGTGGACGTTTGTGTTTGTGATGCACTACTATATTGACTATCTTAATGTGGATTTAAATAGAAGAGTTGTGGAGAGCCATGTGTGTACAAAAATATAGTAGTTTTTAAAAAAAATGAAGGTTTTAACTACTTTGTAAATAAAAAGAGGAGTGTTTTTTTTAATGTGTAATGGGCCAAGCATCCGTCGGATCTGCTCCTCTCTCTTTGTTTTCTTTTTATAAGGAATGGATATCTGATATATATTATGAACTTTTACATATTTCATTTTCCTAAGATGATATGTAGTTTTTACATTTCAAGTTGTTTCTTTCACATT
The DNA here is from genome assembly GCA_034641835.2 of Pinus albicaulis. Classification (NCBI taxonomy): domain Eukaryota; kingdom Viridiplantae; phylum Streptophyta; class Pinopsida; order Pinales; family Pinaceae; genus Pinus; species Pinus albicaulis. The sequence goes on along the minus strand of CM076574.1, from coordinate 1,049,409,592 downwards.
TTATCAACTAGATTATTTTGTTGGTGATTATATAGAAATAGTTTTTGATGGTTTAAACTATAATTTTGAATGTATAAATGAATGCTTTGAAAATTTTCTTCACCATTTGGATTGTGTAGGTGACTGAGCTTAACTTTGCAATTCAAACAAATATTTGCTAGATTTTATATAATAACATTTATTTTAACACTCTCTTTATATATATATATATATATATATATATATATATATTGATATAAATTAGTTCACATAAATTATTTAGATTTTCTAAATGCCCTCAAATTGTATTCACTTGAAATAATGATACAATATAACATCAAGTTATGTCTCAAGATAGTTAGTCTATCTTGGACATACAATTTCTTGGTTGACTGAATATACCAACCTAGCACCAATCTAAGAGGCTAACTAGTTGGAGAGAATCTCTCAACCAATTGGACCTCAACAAACTCCCAAGTATTAGAAACAAAATCATTCTAGAATTAATGAGCACACAAAAGACAAGTAGGAATTATATTTTCCAAGTCCCTCCTTTAATGACTACTTGTCTTGATATAAATCAACAAATTCTAACTATTGCCCTCATGTTTACAAACATGATAAAAAATAATATGTCAAAATCCATATAAAAAAACAACGATCTACTGGAATGCACGGGTACCAACCGTTGCAACTGCAAGTCTACTAGGATGTCTTTCATGTACATGGTTCAATCAACAATTTCCTACATACATGTAAATGTACGTGCAAAACCCCCTCCATAATCGTCATCATGGGTTTTATAGGATTACCATAACCATGCTCTAGGTTTTATCAGCTTACCCTAAACTATGCCTAGGTTTATTTCGGATGACCCTAAACCATGCCTACAAGAATCCCTTTCCAATTCACTTTCATACGTGGTTTCTAGGTTACCACAAATCTACACTACAAAGTGGTTTCTGGCTCACCACAAACTTGCACTTACATACACTCTCACTAGTGCTTTTTGGCTTCCACACAGAGCGTTAGCAGAGCTTTGTCTCAAATACGGGCCACTCATGTCTCTACGCCTTGGCTCCACCCTCACCTTAGTCGTATCCTCTCCATATTGTTGGATGTATAGTAATTTCAACCTACCTTGTTGACTGTAATTAATGTGTCTAGATGTTTTTGGGAGATAAGCCTATTTCTTGAGAGATTGTTTAGCTTCTTGAAGAAGCTATCTCCATTGAAAATGAACCTCAAGAAAGTTCTTCTTTGTGTATATATTTCTATATCTAGTAATGCAAATGGAAAATCAAGTTATTGTGTTCAGAGTTCTTTCATGGTATCAGAGCTCCTTCATTGAAGAGGTGCTTTGGGAGCAGTGTCGAGGAAGAGCATTGAGTAGCGAAGAATATTGTGACGCTGCAAGTGGAAACGCTGAGAGAAGTTTGTGTGGAGTCGACTGGAGCTCACTGGAGGAGGCCTAATACTGAGGAGCCTGCTGTGCAGCATGGCTAGGGAAATCCGTTGTGTGTTTGACCATATATATATATATATATATATATATATATATATATATATATATATATATATATATATATATATATATATATATATATATATATATATATATATATATATATATATATATATATATATATATATTTTTAGGGTTCTTTGTATATGAATTTTTGTTTTTGTTGCAGTGTTTATTTGCATATGAACTGTTGCAGAATTGTGTGAAGCAATTTGTGCATATTTTAATTGCTTTTAAGTTGAAGAAATTGCTGCTACTGCCGTGGAGCTGAATCTGGCTTTGGGAAGAACGTGGACTTGGAGCTGACTAAAAGCATGGGTCGGCAAAGAAGACTAAAACAGCAAAGGAGAAACAATGAGAGGATAGAGGCGGAATCTGAAATATTTCCAACTATAGAATTTATGCTCAATGAATATATGAATCTAAATCAGCCAGAAGATTTTACAGAAGCTAATGTAATACTGAAAAGATTAATGCCAGTGCTGTCATCATTCTCAGGTAAAAATTTTGAATTTTGGGCTATTAAAATGGAAGGATTATTAGGTTCAGTAGATTTATAGAATTTTGTCCAAGAAACTGATATGAATTTTGAAAATAAGAGCAGACGTGCAATAGCCTTGTTTCTCATTATATCAGCTCTAGATGAAAACATCTTGTCAAGCATTTTAAATGAATTTGGTGAAGTATTTGATCCAAAAATGTTTTGGCATATTCTTGAAATAAAGTATAGCATGAAGAGGAGTCAGAAAGACGAAATTGATGAAATTGTTGTTAAAAATAGTGATTGTGTTGAAAACATCATAATTGGGAACAAGTATAAAAGTATGGCAGTAGATGACAATAAAGTAGCATGTGATAGTCAGAAAATTTCATGTGTTGCAAAAACTTGTGAAGTGAAATATGATGAGAATTATGTATCTCATGAAGACTGGTTCAATTTTATGCATGAAAATAAAATCATTGATGAGTTGTTGTTTGGTGAGAAGATATGCCTATCTCCATCTACAAATCAAATGCAGGATGACATGTTTGCAACAACAGAGCTGATTAAAGAGGTTGAAGACACGAATCAACCAATTATGAAAGATGAAAATCTACAGAATGATGTAGATATTGTAGAGAACAAAATTGTGGAGGATTCAAAATCTCATGAAGTTGTGGAGGACTCAATAGCAGCTAATGTTGTGGAAGACTCAATAATAGTTGATGAAGTGAAGAAATTTAAGAGCCTCTTTGAAGAAGAGTGTGCAGATTTTGACACTGAGGAAAAAGAAATTGAAGAAATGGCAAGCATTGAGGACAACTGTAAATCCAAAAAACCTCCAGCAATGGTGAATGGAAATAATATTAGCCTCAAATAAAGAAAGGAGAAACTTCACCACTATCTTATGGCAAGAAAGGTGAAGATGAAACTGCGTTTGCAAATAAACAAGTATGGACCATTTGGAAAGAAGACAAAAATGAAATTTTTGTTGTCATGTACTGTTGTAAGCCTAGCTGAGACTTAGACCAGCAGGCATGTCAATTCAGGGGCATATGTTTGTGTCTTATGTATTGTGTCATAATGTATTTTTTGTATCTGTGATATGGTTGAAATTAAGGGGGAGTGTTGGATGTACAGTAATTTCAACCTACCCTGCTGACTGTAATTAATGTGTCTAGATGTTTCTGGGAGATAAGCATGTTTCTCGAGAGATCGTTTAGTTTCCTGAAGAAGCTATCTCCATCGACAATGAACCTTGAGAAATTTCTTCTCTGTGTATATATTTCTATATCTGGTAATGCAAATGGGAAATCAAGTTATTGTGTTCAGTTTTCTTTCATGGTATCAGAGCTTCTTCATTAGAGTCATTCTGATTCTTTCATAGATATGGCTAAGGAATTCCTCAAGACTCATGATCTGTTTTTCATGAGCAGACCTACATCAACTTCCACAAAGTACTTGTGGTACAATTCCTCAGACATCACATTTTCTCTGTATGGCCGCTACTGGAGAGCAATGCATAAACTGTGCGTCTTACTGCTGCTGAGCTCAAGACGAATAGACTCCTTTCGCTTCATAAGAGAAAAGGAAGTCTCTACTATGATTGGATCTATTCATATTTCATATCATGAAGGGTGTTCGCCTGTGAAAATTATCAAGGCCGTGTCGGCGCTTGGGATTGATATAATCTGCAGGATTGCCTTCACTAGAAAGTATACTGACCAGCACTTAATGGACAGTAGAGGGATCCACTCAATGATAAAGGAAATGTTTGTGTTAGCAGGGTCTTTCAACATAGGAGATTACATACCATACTTGACGTGGATGGATCTGCAAGGTCTCAACCGTCGATTGAAGAACATACACAAGGCATAAGACAACTTGCTAGGGAAGATACTAGAGGATCACTTTTCGCAGAATGAGCCCAATGACATTCCAGATCTTGTGGATGTTTTGCTAGAAGCCTCAGCTGATAAAAATTTAGGGTTCCAAATCACACAAGACAAAATAAAATCAGTCATCTATGTATATTATTTATTGGCGCACATCAGCGTTTATGAATTCTCTGCGAATTTAGATTTCAATGCCTTAGAATAGAATATGATAATCGTGATATTTTTTGATTTGGATGTCTTTGATTGGCAGGATATCTTGTCCGCTGGCTCTAATACTTCGTCTGTAACAATAGAGTGGGCAATGTCCGAATTGCTGAGAAACCCGCCAGTAATGAAGAAGCTTCAGGACAAGATGGAACGCGTAGTTGGAATGGGGTGTATGGTACAAGAATCTGATCTGCCTAGCCTCGTTTATTTATAATCTATGGTGAAAGAAACACTTAGACTCCACCCTGCAGGGCCTTTAACGCTTCCACACATATCAATGGAAAGGTGCAATGTGTTGGGCTATGAAATCCCCAGCGGGACTCAGCTTCTAGTGAACCTCTGGGAAATTGGAAGGGACCTGAAGTTATGGGGGGATGATGCTGAAAGTTTCAAGCCGAAAAAATTCATGGAAGCCGGCTTCCTAGATACAAAAGTAGAAAATTTTGAATGGATTCTGTTCGGAGCAGAGCGGAGATGATGCCCCGGACAACAATTGGGACTGATCATTGTAGAGTTTTCTATGGCGCAGATGTTGCATTGTTTCAACTGGAGACTCGTCGATGATATGATTAAAGAGAAATTGGACATGTCTGAAAAGCATCACGGAATTATAGTATCAAGAGCACATGACCTCTTTGTTGTTCCAACTCCTCGCCTTACCATACCATACTGTAACTATATATGTATATTTGTATAGCTAGTTGATAGCTTTAATAGAAATAGATGTGGAGAGCCAGTGGAAATAAAAGCATATGAGATTTCTGACTCTAATAAAATGAGGAACCTATCTTTCTAGATGTTATTAGGAGGACAATACCTAGAAGATAGTTTTAGTGAGAAGCAACAAGCTTTATGTTGTAGTATATGTATAATTTTTTGATATCAATCTTTTTCATACCTTATGTGCATGATAGCAAGCTTTATAGGTGTGACCACTATTTTTCCATTTACAACTCCAGAAACCCCTTGTTCCTATGTTCTTACAGTTACAACAGCATCCCCATCCCCTTTGTGTTCTAATATTTTTAAAGATTCCCCTTTATGCTTTGGAAGATCAAACTTACACTTGGCACCATATACTTGCAAATACCTCTCTTGACAAAAAACTGAGATCCACAACAAGAAATTCAGTAAACCAATAGTTCCAAAAGCAAAAATATAATACGATTAGAAACAACTATAGAACATGAAAACACAAAACTCATCACTGAGTATCTTATAGTGCACTCAGGCTCCCAGGCCTCTCTAGTAGTGAAACAACAGCAGGTTTGACCTGCAAAGGCAAGAGCATATAAATTTAAGGACTCATTACATATCATATTAAATGGAAGACAAAAAATAATGGATGAAAACACAGGCTGACTTGAGTACCTCACTTCCATCAACATTATCCTTTGATTTTAAGTTTGCCAACATATCTCTTGGATGGTGGAACTTGCATTTTGTACCAAATTTGCAGATGCTTGTTTTCATATAGTAATGAGTCAATAACATGAAAATCGTTGTTCTCCAAAAATTGACAATGCAAATTTTAGAGGTATTTTTTCTTAATTATTATGAACAGATCTTGAGTAAATTTCAATGCGTGGAATTGGACCAAATTTTGGTAGCTTATTCGCTTACTTGATGTCCCAGCCAAGCCTACCTCTAGATTGATGAAGTTTCCATGTCTCCTAAAGATGTTTTATTAAGTATGAGAAGTAGAATTTAAATCTATACTCAGTGGCATTCTCTTCAAAATAGTCGTTGAATTCTTGTGATGTAAGAGTAGTCCAACAGTAAATAAAGTCATCATTTGTTATCACAATTCTTACTTCATCAAGTATGAATCTCTTACAATAGGAGTATTCTTAGGAAGAGTTTCTCTTCATCCTATAGTACGGCTTCATAGTCAACAACTGCTTAAAAGGAATATTAAAGGTTTCTTCACCAACAAATAAAGGTTTAACATTTCATATCAGTCTTAAAATTACTTATCTCCAGCGTATCAAATTGAAGAGATATGAGAATGACATTAATCCTCTTTCAATTTTGAGAAAAAAAAATGTCTTCTAATTTTTAATGCTTGCCACAGTTTGTTGGTTTGCCAATATTTTCACCAATTCTCCTATATACCAATACCCGGACCCTTGGTAATTTTTTTCCAATACAAATCATTTCAACAATGGATTTAACTACCTAACCCCTAGCCTCAATATAATAATGTTAATATAGTCACATGTCACTAACATATTAACTAGCTTATATGTCCATTTTCAAATCTAGCATTCAATTGGACATGATATAAATAGTCAAAATTTTGTTACTACCAAGCTTTAAAACAATGGAAAAAAGAAGGTTCTTATTAGAGAGGTCTCTAACCAGCTTTTCCTTTCACAAAGGGAATGGACAAATCACCTTTCTTCTAAGCCTTAAGGCTTCAAATTCTTGCAGCTAGGTGTATCCCACCTAGGATGACTCCAAAACGAACAACAGGAATGCTTCCTGTTATGAGAAATGAAAGAAAACCCCCAACAAAAAGAAGTTCACCTCCATCACGTGAACAATTGCAACAACTAATTTTATAGCAACAATAAAAATCTCTCATAGTTTTCTTGCTCAAATTGATACTTCCAAGTATTATTGTTGTGTAATGTTTGTTGCATGCTCATTTCAATATCATATCTACCATGGAAATATTGTAGTGCAAACTGGAAAATGAATATCATAAACATAAACACCATAATAGAGAAAATATTAGCACTCTTACCATATGGAATACCAAGGAAAAAGTCATGAACTTTAGACTGATTTTTAAGATCATCTGGGTGAACACCAAAAGCAGTTTCAGCTACATCCTTCACAGTCTTAGGAACATTTTAAACCCAAATTGACAAACTTTCTTTTCCCTTTACACGGATTTCCTCTGCAGTTGAAGTTAAAACTGCTCTCATATTTTCTTACTGTAGTTTCAACTTCTCTGTCGTATCCTTTAACACTATCTTTTCTTTTTCAACATAGACAACATATGGCTCTTTTGAAATTTCCTACATTCTAGAAGCCTGTTCCTTGAAAGCATGAAGGGATTGGTTAAATTCTTCCTCAGATTCATCTGCTTGCTTCTCATGAAGTTCATTTCTTACCTTTTCCACTTCAACATCTAAGGAAGTACTGATGGTAAGGTCTAGGGAAGGTCTACAACTGCTGGAGGAGAGCTTATGAATATAGGGAGAGAGCGCTGATGTTAAGTGGAATTCTTAAACCGAGCTATGTCCATGCTTAGTGACAACATGTGTGGGAGAAAATAGAAGACACTTAAAGATAACTAAAAGAATAAATAACTTGATAGAATATTGCAATATGAGAAAAATGAATATATGCAACCTTTATGCAACATAAAGGTAGAAAAATTTGAAGAAAATGTGGCATAACTCCCCCAATGTGGTCAATGTAGTTTGGTCGTAGATCCAAGATCCAAAATTCCAAGTGCAGTCATACCATTGTGATAAATTTCTTCAGCATAAACAATGTGACTACCTCAAAATAAAAAATTCAAGAACTTGCTTACAACAATATAAAAGAATGATATCATCCCTGGATGACATTTTTTCCTTCACAAAACATCCACTCAATAACGGACAAGGGTTAAATGTAATTTATTAGTTTTAAGAGAAATTGTTAACAAAATAATCTAATAGACACAAGAAGAAATGATGAGAGATGGAGTATGAATCATATTTTATTTAGAATGATAACCTTCACATATCTATTTCTTTTCTTCTATAAAAAATCATTTTGTATTCCATTAATGAACATAAAAATCACTGTATCATATGTGCACTACCCTGAGGCCTTCCCTACATAGAAAAGGACAGACAAGGAGAACCAACATACGTGCTTCGACACCAATTTTAAATGAGACAATATCGCATCTGAACAATCTTATCCTAGCTAAGAACTGAAACGCTAAATCGGATATGAAGACTGTGAATTCACCAATGTAGAGTGGGTGGATTCTCCATTAAAGACATCATATTCATCACCCTTCTTCCAGACCTTAAGGCTTGAAATGCTCGCAGCTAGGTGTATCCCACCTAGGATGACTCCAAAATGAACAGCAGGAATGCTTCCAGTTATGAGAAATGAAATAAAACCCCCAACAAATAGAAGTGCACTTGCATCACGTGACTAGTTGCAACAACTGAATTTATAGCAACAATAAAGAGCTCTCATAGTTTTCTTGCTCAGAATGATACTTCCAAGTATTATTGCTGTGTAATGTTTATTGCATGCTCATTTCAATATCATATCTACCATGGCAAGATTGTAGTGCTAACTGGAAAATGAATATCATAAACATAAACACCATAATAGAGAAAAAATTAGCACTCTTACCATATGGAATACAAGGGCAAAAGTCATGAACTTTAGACTGGTTTTTAAGATCATCTCGGTGAACACCAAAGCAGTTTCAACTACATCCATCACAGTCTCACTAACATTTTCAACCCAAATTGACTAATTTTATTTTCCCTTTACACAGATTTCCTCTGCAGTTGAAGTTAAAACTGCTCTCATATTTTCTTACTATAGTTTCAACTTCTCTGTCGTATCCGTTAACACTATATTTTCCTTTTCAGCATAGACAACATATACCTCTTTTGAAATTGCCTGCATTTTAGAAGCCTGTTCCTTGACAACATCAACAGATTGCTTAAATGCTTCCTCAGATTCATCTGCTTGCTTCTCATGAAGTTCATTTCTTACCTTTCCCACTTTAACATCTGAGGAAGTACTGATGGTAAGGTTCAGGGAAGGTCTACAACTGCTGGAGGAGAGCTTATGAATATAGAGAGAGAGCGCTAATGTTACATGGAATTCTTAAACCGAGCTTTGTCCATGCTTAGTGACAGCATTTGTGGGAGAAAATAGAAGACACTTAAAGATAAATAAAAGAATAAATAACTTGATAGAATATTGCAATATGAGAAAAATGAAGATATGCAACTTTTATGCAGCATAAAGGTAGAGACATTTGAAGAAAATGCGGCATAACTCCCCCAATGTAGTCAATGTAGTCGCAGATCCAAGATCCAAAATTCCAAGTGCAGTCATACCACCATGATAAATTTCTTCATCATAAATAATGTGACTACCTCAAAATAAAAAATTCAAGAACTTGCTTACAACAATATAAAAGAATGATATCATTCCTAGCTGACATGTTTTCCTTCACAAATCATTCATTCAATAACGGACTAGGGTTAAATGCAATTTATTAGTTTTAAGAGAAATTGTTAACAAAGTAATCTAATAGACACAAGAACAAACGATGAGAGATGGAGTATGAATCATATTTTATTTAGAATGATAACCTTCTCCTATATATTTCTTTTCTTCTGTAAAAAATCATTTTGTGTTCCATTAATGCACATAAAAATAACTGGCATATGATCATACATCAGTACGCCAATGCCTGAACATGTGCACTACCATGAGGCCTTCCCTACATATACAAGGATAGACAAGGAGAACCATCATATGTGCTTCAGCACCAATTTTAAATGAGACAATATCACTTCTAAACAATCTTATCCTAGCTGAGAACTGAAATGCTAAATCAGATATGAAGACTATGAATTCACCAATGTAGAGTGGGTGGATTCTCCATTAAAGACATCATATGCCTTACCCTTCTTCCAGGCCTTAAGGCTTGAAATTCTTGCAGCTAGGTGTATCCCACCTAGGATGACTCCAAAACGAACAACAAGAATGCTTCCAGTTATGAGAAATGAAAGAAAAATGCCAACAAAAAGAAGTGCACCTGCATCACGTGAACAGTTGCAACAACTGATTCTATAGCAACAATAAAGAGCTCTCATAGTTTTCTTGCTCAGAATGATACTTCCAAGTATTATTGCTGTGTAATGTTTGTTGCATGCTCATTTCAATATCATATCTACCATGGCAAGATTGTAGTGCTAACTGGAAAATGAATATCATAAACATAAACACCATAATAGAGAAAAAATTAGCACTCTTACCATATGGAATACCGAGGCAAAAGTCATGAACTTTAGACTGGTTTTTGAGATCATCTAGGTGAACACCATAAGCAGTTTCAGCTACATCCTTCACAGTATTAGGAACATTTTCAACCCAAATTGACAAATTTTCTTTTCCCTTTACACGGATTTCCTCTGCAGTTAAAGTTAAAATTGCTCTGATGTTTTCTTACTGTAGTTTCAACTACTCTATCGTATCCTTTAACACTATATTTTCTTTTTCAGCATAGACAACATATGCCTCTTTTGAAATTGCCTGCATTCTAGAAGCCTGTTCCTTGAAAGCATCAAGGGATTGCTTAAATGCTTCCTTAAATTCATATGCTTTCTTCTCATGAAGTTCATTTCTTACCTTTTCCACTTTAACATCTGAGCAAGTACTGATGGTAAGGTCCAGGGAAGGTCTACAACTACTGGAGGAGAGATTATGAATATAGAGAGAGAGCACTGATGTTACATGGAATTCTTAAACCGAGCTTTGTCCATGCTTAGTGACAGAATGTGTGGGAGAAAATAGAAGACACTTAAAGATAACTAAAAGAATAAATAACCTGATAGAATATTGCAATATGAGAAAAATGAAGATATGCAACCTTTGTGGAGCATAAAGGTAGAGACATTTGAAGAAAATGTGGCATAACTCCCCCAATGTAGTCAATGTAATCTAGTCGCAGATCCAAGATCCAAAATTCCAAGTGCAGTAATACCACCATGGTAAATTTCCTCAGCATAAACAACGTGAGTACCTCAAAATAAAAAATTCAAAAACTTGCTTACAACAATATAAAAGAATGATATCATTCATGGTTGACATGTTTTCCTTCACAAAACATGCATTCAATAGCGGACAAGGGTTAAATGTAATTTATTAGTTTTAAGGGAAATTGTTAACAAAATAATCTAATAGACACAAGAACAAACAATGAAATATGGAGTATCAATCATATTTTATTTAGAATGATCGCCTTCTCCTAGTTATTTCTTTTATTCTGTAAAAAATCATTTTGTATTCCATTAATGAACATAAAAATCACTGGCATATGATCATACATCAGTAGGCCAAAGCCTGAACATGTGCACTACCCCTAGGCCTTCCCTACATAGACAAGGATAGACAAGGAGAACCAGAATATGTGCTTCGACACCAATTTTAAATGAGACAATATCGCTTCTGAACAATCTTATCCTAACTGAGAACTGAAACGCTAAATTGGATATGAATACTGTGAATTCACCAATGTAGAGTGGGTGGATTTTCCATTAAAGATAGCATATGCCTCACCCTTCTTCCAGGCCTTAAGGCTTGAAATGCTCACAACTAGGTGTATCCCACCTAGGATGACTCCAAAACAAACAGTAGTAATGCTTCCAGTTATGAGAAATGAAAGAAAAACCCCAACAAAAAGAAGTGCACCTGCATCATGTGAAGAGTTGCAACAACTGATTTTATAGCAACAATAAAGAGCTCTCATAGTTTTCTTTCTCAGAACGATACTTCCAAGTATTATTGCTGTGTAATGTTTTTGGCATGCTCATTTCAATATCATATCTACCATGGAAAGATTGTAGTGCTAATTGGAAAATGAATATCATAAACATAAACACCATAACAGAGAAAAAATTAGCACTCTTACGATATGGAATACCAAGGAAAAAGTCATGAAATTTAGATTGGTTTTTAAGATCATCTGGGTGAACACCAAAAGTAGTTTCAACTACATCCTTCATAGTCTCAGGAACATTTTCAACCCAAATTGACAAATTTTTTTTTCCCGTTACACGGATTTCCTTTGCAGTTGAAGTTAAAACTGCTCTCATATTTTCTTACTGTAGTTTCAACTGCTCTGGGATCTTAATTAAGATATTAGAAGATTTATGATACCACCAGGACAATGTAATGTAAAATTAACACGGCTCAATAGGAAATCTCATGAAAGTTATAAATTTGTTTGTGAGAGTAACTATCAGAAGAAATAATCAATACTTCAACTCACTATGAGCTAACGCATCCATGGACACACCATTGACACTATGGAAATGACAGGGGGATTAGAAATTTATTGTTTAAAATATTTACTATTGTATATACAGGCTTGGGCAGAAGTAACATGGTAGTTACTACCCCTATACTTGGAGAGAAATCAATGCCGATATTTATTGATGATTTCAAATTACTTTATTTCTGTACGCTTCACAATATACTCCTTGAAACAATATTTGCAACAAGGGGTCATGGTAGCCCGAGCTATAGCATCGCTTGGCTTGTGCTTTCCCTCTCACCCTACTCCTAGTTTTCTTGCATTGTATGGCAGTTAGGATTTTAAATATTTCAAGTTTTTGGGTTTCTTTTTGGATTAATGTAACTCTTGGAGCATATCCTACCCATATACCTGTCGATTGTCAAGAGGGGATATAATAAGCTCTCTACTTCAGCTTGAACGTGTATATGTCTACACATTCAACATGTCCTTTTTGGTTTAAAGCTCTAACTTTATGCCTATTAAAGGAAGCTATTATTCCAAAAAAGACATTCATGTCTCCCAACTTCCTGCTTAAGCCTAATATAATTTTACAAATATGGAATTACTTATTAGTTATTCTCCTATAGTTAAGGAAGAAAATTTTGTAACCTAGAGAAAATGCTAACATGATTAACATAAATGAAATTGAAGCAAACACATTAATCATAGCTCTCAACTCTTTAACTTTAGAAAAGCTTCATACAAATGCACTGAGAGAGAGAGAGAGAGTTGTCTTCTAGAATGTAAAACTTCGATTCACATTATAATAAGGTTGATGTAGTGGAGACTTACAATGACTAGGTGCAAACAATAATTAGTTTATAAATAACCGAACTCTTCTAAAAATAGTCAAAACTAAATATAGAATTGTAATGTTCCTACTTAGCCTTAGCTAAGAGGAAACATTCAATTTTGATTTATTTTATGTCTTATGAATAAATGAATAATGGAGGACATGTAAAACTCCTAAAAAGTCTGAATAAATAAATGGCCATGTGAACAAAGACAAATCAGGGCTATGTAAATAATCACTTGCAGGTGTGAAAGAGGTTTGAGCCAAAGAATGGGTCCACCTTGACCAAATCAACTGCGTTGTCTAGGTTCATTGCATCTCCAAGAGGGATTGCACAGTTCTAGAAGGGAGCCTCTAATGTGAAGAGAGCTAACTCTTCAAAGTGGTTTAGGTTTTGCAAGAGTTTATTCATGTTATAAAAGAAGGAGGAGAGAAACATGAAGAGGTTGTTGATAGATCATATATCTGAAGTATTTTTCTGCTTAGACAAATACCATTCTCTGTTGTTTAGTGGAGGATTGTGATTGGAATTCTTGTTTAGGGGTTTCATCTCTTCCCTTGAGGATCATTGGAGAAGTTATTTTCTTAAGTGGGCCACTATCTGGTTTGAGGCCAAGCTTTATTTTCATGAGCAGTGTTGGCCCATTGAGGGTTTTGCAGCTGCTATCTTTTGTAGCAAGTGGTTTTCTAGATCTGCTTAGATCTAGCTTGTTCTGAGAGACTTTCTATGTTGTAGTGTGTTATTCAGCATCCAAAGAGATGGTCTATCCATATTTTGTATCATATCTATAATTTCATTCCAGTTTATTCAGTCTCCTTCACCCTCTGCATAGTTTCTACTCAATACTGCGTTATTTTGTGAGAGGGCTTTCTTGTTTCAGTTTGCTATCAGTTTGGAGGAAGATCTCTTGGTGTTAGGCTTGCCTTCCCTTGGTGATCCATGGATTGGGTTTCTAATCCATGTCTCTATAGATCTGATCTATTTCAGCAATAAAATTTATCTTCAGAAAGTTCTGGGTTTTCTGCAGCAGTGCAAATTGTAATTCAGATCTATAGCTTACTATGCAATATTTTGATGTAATTCCAATTGAATCTTGTTCTTAAAGTCTTATAGTTTCTAGATCTGTATTAGATCTGATATTTCATCCATACATATATCAGAGATCTGAAATTTAATGTACAACAACTGAACCATCTGAAAAATAACATTGTCTATGTATTTTTGTAGTTTATTCCTAGTTGTAGCTCTAATTTCTGAACGGATTTTGCCCTAGTTCTCTTTGTAATCTATTGTAGAGGAAATAAGATCAAATATAAATATGATTTACTATTATATCTATGAATATCATACCTTCTATTTCCCTCCTCTGAGTTTCAGTCAAAACTGCGCAATTCTAGTAGCTGGGGTTTAAATGTTGTAACAACTCTTCTCTTTGGCTGATTTCTAGCTAGTCTTGACTTGGGAGATCTGTTTAATGTTCTTAAAATGATTATTTTTAGCTAAAATTATATATATAAGTCACATACAGCATAAATGAGGGGATCCCAACCTTGATCTGCGTTATTATTGCTCATATTTTTTTATACAGTGTTTTCATTGAAGGCCTTGTTGAGATTCCTGAAAGGGATTAACCCAAGTTCTATAGGTAGAGTCTACAGTTGGTCAGGTAGCCTCTGGTTCTCACCTTATCTTCAGAGGTGACATAACTAGTAAATGGCTCTGTATTCCATATCTGAAATACAATCTTGAGAATCCCCAAAAAGGAATATTACAAGAATATTCAAATAACTTGATGCCTCCTAGCTCATTCTACGTAATGTTGACATAAATTACAGATATAAACTTATTATAGTGCACCTATGGAATTTTTTAGCTTTACATATTACTCAGAATTATTCTCATGTAACAACATATTCAGCTACAACATCTTCAGTGTGGTACCCTTCAGCAAATCCATAAAGCATTGATGATAGTGTGGCTGAGGGCTTGGCAGCATTGAACTTAAATCCATACAACATTCCTATTATTCCTTCCCTCGGTTCCTGTGTGCAGAAGAGAGAGCCTGTTGGAGAGGTGCAACAAATATATATACAAAGATAGAGGGCTTATGCATGTTCCAGCCTTAGAGAACACCAAATTTAGCTTTTTTTCCATTAGAAATTACCTTCAAGAATTATTTTGCTTTTCCAGAATTGAAGAGTGCAGTTTATCTCAATTTAGATTTAGTATTTCCATTATCTACTCGCAAAATATGATTGGAAAGTACTTTATTCATCTCAAACATGTCAACTGAATCTTTTCTGAACACCAAGCATAATTTTCCATCACACATGATTTTTCTCATATTTTGTGGGTCTTGCAAATCATTTTCCCTAATTTAAACCCAAAGTTGCTTCAAAACCTAGCTACGTGATTCATCCAAACCAAAACAACAGAAGTCAACTAATACAATCAAGCATACTTTGAAAAACTGACACTTTTATGCGGAAAGTAAGCAATAGTAAAGTTGGCACAAGAACTACTAACCTAGGTTCTAGATAACTCAGATAACCCAAGGACTAACTATAGCTCTGGAGAAATACCACATAACTTGGAGAAGCCACCGCCTGTTCCTTTTTTGGTATTTTCCTTATTTGAACTGTACCAAGATTAGAAAGCTAAATTTATACAGCACAAGATTTAATAGAATGGAAATCACTATAAAAAGTCATCATCTACAGATGACCCTTCCAATCTGATATCTTCAAATTTATTAGTCCATACAAGCCGAAGGGGTTGGATGAACCTGTTGTTGTGAATTTTTCTTGGAATTTGGCTAGTTACAAGCTAGTAGGTTCCTGGTTCAAATCCCCTATGGTTAGAAGCACTAGTCTACGCTAATGGGTTACCAGGAATTCCATCCAAAAATGTGGAGAACCATTAGCATTAACGTTTTCCTGGATTTTAAAGAAAGCCAATACACACTAGAAATATTTACCATTTATGGAGGATGAACCAAGGAAATATAGAATCTTAGACATTGAAGGAAAAAATATTATTTATTGTAGAAAAAGTATATGAAGATACAGGGACAATACCAAAAAAATAGATCCAAGATCTTTAAGCAATCCTTTTAAGGCAAGAACAGTTTAATTAGCTTCATGTGCTACTTATTGACTGATCAATAAGTCATGAAAGGATTATTATGTGTGTTGTTTCCAACATACAATTTAATTATATGAAATTTTAGTTTTATAGACTACAGTTGCATTGCATTAGATCAATGCATTTCATATCCCTTCATCACAAGCATTGGAGGGGCAATAATTATTAATCTTGAATGAAATTCCATATAGGGATATGCGCAATGATGAAAGAATGATAAGATACTCAGGATCTTCCAAGAACTCAACAGTATCAAATATGTATCAATGTACAAATAAATTCGATAGACAGAAGAAAGGATCCAAGCCCAACCAAAAACTTTAAAAATAAGAAACATCATGCTCATTACAATACAACCCTGTGGGGTGTTCTTCACAAGGAAAATAAATTTATCAAAATATTTAGTTAAAACCATGTTATAATTGAAATTATTTTTGAACTCAAGAATAAAAAATAAATAAGTGAAAAGCACCTAGATTAGGGGTTCTGCATGTCTTTTAGAAACAAAAGTTCCTCAGTTCAAATTATTGTTACTCAAAATACTATGCACCTTGCACTAAGTTATCTGTAACGACATAGGTTGAAATATGTACAAAATCCTAAGTCTTGGAGACAAAATAATATGGGAATTTGGTTATATTACATCCATTTACAAGAAAAAGAATAAAATCCAAAACATGGCATGCGTTAGGCAGTCTTTTCTGACAGAGTACTTAAATGCGCCTCACCACATTACTTCCAAATATAATGTAAACAGAGGCCTTAATCAATAGCCTTTTGAAACGAAAAATGCAATACCCAAGGAAATAGGATAGCAACTGAAACCAGCTAGGGGAATTTTTTAACAACAAAAGCAAAAGTGAACATTTAAATTTTAATAACTAAAAACACCTAGAGAAAAGATAGAGAATATGATGTAAAGTAGGAATAGGGATGAGTTTTGGCTTCAAAGAAATTAGTTCCTAGATATTAATACCCTTGTAATTTTCCAATCCTCCGTGCTTTTAATTTCTTATTAAAACAAATGGACTACAGAATACAGTGTGTCATGCCCCCATAATAGATGGCACACATATAGATCAAATAGACTTTACTTACAGATATACTACCATGACCATAACTTGTATGCATAATATACATTTCAATTTCTTGGCCATCTCTCCATATATATGTGTGTGTGTGTGTGTGTGTGTGTGTGTGTGTGATATTAGCATCATGGCTTTGACTGTAGATATAACAAAAATTGAGCAGAGAAGTTTTATCTTGGCTGTCTTCATTATAGTTGTTGTATTTGGATCAATACAATGTTGTTGCTATATTGACCCACACAGCCTGTTCCCCCTTTTTACTCAGTATAAGGCTGGAAGCCGCTATGATCTAAACAAAAAGACAAGCAGATAACCCAACCCAGCAAAAATGTAACAATTTGGGAGAATAAAATGTTAATTTTTATCTTTTTATGCCACTACAACAGATAACAGAGGAAAATGCAAGTGGCACAATGTTTTACAAGTTCGGTATGTTGAAAATGCGAGTTGCACAATGTTTTACAAGCCCGGTATGTTTAATGAAGGGTTATAAGTTACATTTTAAATTTATCTTTTAAGGTACCTGGTTATATATTGAGTGGATGTTAAAAGCGGAAATCTGAAACCGAAAAATTGTTGGGTAATTCTCATTGAGTAATTTTTAATTTCATCAATATATTATATATATATATATATATATATGACTCAGAATATTACGTTTATGACATAATTATATTTACTAAAAAAATCACTTCTCATCATTAATTGTTGATTTAGTAATGTTATGTGATTTTTTTAGTATGTAAAACCATTTTTCATTGTAATATGTTTATATGTAACACGATCTCTCAAGCATAATTATCTACTAATCCTCAAAATAACAGACAAACTTTAAAAAAAAAAAACCTGTTAACCAAACTTTGCATATCACGAGAAATATCTTGTTTCTGCTCAAATTCATTATAACGAAACACTTAAAATTGTATAATTTAGCAGAAAAATCATTATTAATGTATAGAACCGCTAAAAGATTATAATAGAGTAGATCTATGCCAACTCTGGTAACATGAGGACTGCCAAACTCTTCTTTCCTTCTTTTCTCCACAAGTGGTGGAGCATAATGGAGACAGAGAGTACATTTTGTTCATGGGAATCACAGTATTTATACCAATATTATAAAAAAAAATGAGTTGTTATACCTATAAACTGGACCATACCTCAAACTTCAAAGTGCAATGTATGTAACTCTAATCTGTATTATATCTCTTTTATGAAAGTGATATATACTTAGTGTGTATATCTTGTTGGGAGGATTTCTTCATCGCAATCATGAGGGCGTTACTGCAATCGCAGAATGTGGGGGAGCTCATGAATGTGGTGCAGTTGACGGGACTTGACGTCGTGAAATTGATCACTTTGATTGTCAAAGCGGCCGGCACTGCATGGATGCATAAAAATAACTATCATCAGTATGCATAGTGCCGATAGGGAACTTGCTGGATCAACTGAAGATAACAAAGTTGAAAAAATATCTTGAAATTAGAGAGCCTCTGGAGCAGCTGGAAAATATCCTGAAATTAGAGAGCCTCTGGAGCAGTAGAGGATTTCAGACTTTGAATATATCCCATGTGGAAAACTATTGAGGAGCTACATACAAGACTACAGAGTGTAGTCAAGGTCTAAGAAGGAGAACCAGTAGGAAAAATTAAGGATTTTCCCACTATAAATTGGGCTAAGCTTTTACAAATCCTATTCAAGGCCTTAATACCTAAATCCTACAAATTGGGTATGGAAGTGGAAAAATCCTCCAATAGAGTACATTTATTCACAAACCCTACAAACCCTAGATTTGAAATTTATTCATGTGGTTGGTCAAGGTTCTTAACTAGGTTTTTAAGGGATTTGGAGGCACTGGAGATCTAGGTCCTACAACTGATCCATACATTTAGAAATATTTAAGTGTTTGACATGTGTGTTTGAAAAGCGAGAAATGAGAGAAAGGAGGACAGCACGGGACCTGAGCTTTGGATTTTTTTACGTGAGCAATTCGTTCCAGACTCTACACATCATGGATGCTGAGAGAAAATGAGAGAAAATCCTGCGGTTGCACTAGCTCGAGAAAACAGTTAATGTGGCTCCTGGAAATCTCCACACTACTCAGGACAAAAGCTACTGTGGCTTATGGCAATCTCCACCCCGTTCTCCAATTTTTCCCCTTTGGTTATGGGCTACCGCCAGACAATAGTTACTATGGCTTATGGCAATCTCAACGCCACTCTCCAGTTTTCCCCTTTGGTTATGGGCTCCCGCCATGGTAATCTCCATAATGCTCTCCAGTTTCCCCCTTTGATTATGGTGAAGGGCTCTCGCCATGGAAATCTCCACGATGCTCTCCAGTTCCCCCCATTGATTATGGGCTTTCGCCAGATAACAGTTACTATGGCTTATTGCAATCTCCACGTGTGGCTTATGACAATCTCCACATTGCTCTCTAGTTTTCCCCTTTGGTTATGGACTCCCTCCGGATCAATTGAGCGAGTAGTAACCAGTTTTCGGGCTCCCGCCGGATCAATTTAGCGAGTTAGCAACCAGTTTTCGGGCTCCCACTGGATCAATTGAGCAAGTTAGCAACCAGTTTTCAGGCTCCCGTGGGATCAACTGAGCAAGAATAATTTTTCCAAAGGGATATGGGAAACTTGAGTGTATTGCAAAAATTATTGAACAACTATAAGAAAATACATGTAAACGACTTGACAAATAGTTTGAAACAAAACAACTTTATTTCGTGCAAAACATATAAAGATTTTGAGAGTTTCAATGAATTAGATTTTTTCATGTTGATTTTTTTATATTCGTTACTATTATCATAAAGATTAATGCATATTTAATATTAAGATTTATGTGTAAGTAGTGAAAAATATGGTTTGGAGGATAGTTTGAAACAAAACAACTTTACTTTGTGCAAAACATATAAAGGTTGTTAGAGTTCCAATGAATTAGATTTTTTCATGTTGCATTTTTTATATTCATTACTATTATGAAAAAGGTTAATGCATATTTAATATTAAGATTTATGTGTAAGGAGTGAAAAATATGGTTGGGAAGATGTTCTTCTTTCTTATTTTCATCATTAGGGTGACATCAAATCCATAATCATCAATAAAGGAAATATATGTAATATTGAGAGATCATGTTGGGATGAAGATATTTTTGATAAATGGTGGTGTGCTTATTATTTGGGATCATTTTCATTAATGGTTTTTCTACCGGGATTTTATTTATATTTTCACCTTTGGAATGGTAAGTTTATATTTTAAGCACAAGACAAACTAGATAAAGTGATGAGTGACATTGATTTTCCTCATCTATATTTCGTGGAATATATCACAAAAAAGGTCATTTTCATAGTTCATGTAATATATCACAAAAAATTCCATTTGCATGTTCACCCACTTCTTTAATGATTTTGCATAGAAAAACACAAAATATTGACAATTGGTTGCCATAATATATATGTAAAGGATCTATTATACATGTAAATATGTAGGTTGTTTTTAAAGACCTAACTATATGCAAGAGCCCATTTACCTTCAGGCCTAAGATATTTATTGAAGAAAATGTTGATATGGATTCCCATGACTATGGACTACTTCCATTTGGTACAAGATGTAATATCTACACTATTGCAAAATTGGGTGTTAATTTTGTTTAGTCTATGTTAGGATACATGTTTCATCATATCATAGGAGAAACTCCTAAGAAAATGAGGGTAGAAGGAAGATATCTCACACCAAGTCCAAGGTTTGTTAATTTCATGGTCTCTCATTTGGATTCCATTTCCATTCCTCAATTGCATGCTCATATTAATAAATGAAAACCATTAAACTAACATTATAATGTATTTGGAATTTACTTGAAAAAAAAAACTTCTAGTTTGCCCCTTTTTCGTAATGAAAGTAGATTTCTTTCTCTAGACTAGCCCGACTTAACCAAAAAATAAATGTATAATTTCAATGCAAATATGACAATAGCCAACCTCGGTTTAATTTTTTCCCTTTATATGGTGTTACTTGTGTAATTTTAATTGATATATTAAATTTATTGAAGTGTCTTTACTAATCCTAATAGGTAGAACTAGTGGATTGCAATTCCAATATGAACAAATATCATTCCACTATGGAGATTTAAATATTTATAAGTCATTAGTAAATCTTAGTGTTTGATATCTTTCTCAAGAAAGGAACCTATTGGAAAAAATGGAAAAACAAAATTCATTGAGGTATAAAACAATTTCCATGCACACCATAGAACTAAGCTACTTCAATAATACATGCTTCAATTTGTCCTTGTGTCATTGATAAAATTTCCCCTTATTAACTAATTGATATTGTGATTGTTAAGTTATTTGATAAATTGGAATATATCATCCACTAATTATACATGCTTCTTATTTCAATCTTTTTAATAATAAAGTGTCAAATTTTTAGTTAACAGCTAGAGGAAATAAGGATTAATTCAATTGGTAAATGCTCTTGCAAAAGAGTTCATAGAGCTCTCAATAAAACCTTGTTAATTATTTTAGGGTTACTAGTCGGTATTTTAGTTTCTAGTTACTATTGTGCTCCATTTGAAGGCAAAGAAGGTAAACCTATGGGGATTGAAAATGTACCGTCCTCCCTTAGAAATTTTAATACATTCGTGAGTGAGGGAAAATATTCTTTGAAAAATGAAACAAACAATAGTTCATTTACTTAGTAATAGAAAAATATTAATAATATATAAGATATATATGATAAATATAATGGAGCAATTTTTAACACCCACTCCCCAACCATTTTAGGTACCAACGCATTGAGTAATCGCATGTCACCGCCCCAATTTATTTGTATCAAGTGACATCATAATAAATAGATGCAAATTTCAGTTGTACAACTAACACTGCTAGCACTCTAAAATCCTGCCTATATGTTCACTAAAGTAGATAACATTACCAAAAAATACCTTATGTAGTAGTGTCTGAAAAAACCTCAATAAAATATGTAAACAAGGAAAATTAATGTCAATTGTAAATTATAGACCCAACTTTATGTAGATCGTTACCAGCTCAATCCACTAGGACACCCCTTCAAATACAATAGATTTTCAAATCATCACCGACCAATATCCTTCAGAAAATCTCATCAAGCATACAATCGAAAAATATCTTCAATGACAACACAAACCATTAATGGATTGTCCCTCATATAATTAATGAACAACTTGGAAAATAAATATCCCCCTAGACCAATTAATGACCCCAAGAGACCCCTTTGTGATCAAATTCAAAATTCAAATATGTTGCCAACTTCACCAACCAAAATGAATACACTTACATAGCAGTAAAGATCCTCGGAAATCGCTCGATGAACTAATCCCAAACCAAAGAGGAGTATGAAGATCCACAGGAGCAAAGGTTCAAAAGAAATACCACATAAAACAACCAACTAGTGCATCTCAAATAGACCACAAAGAAGACCAACAGGTAGTAGCTAAGATCCTCGGAAATCCCCCGATCAACCAATCCCATACCAAAGAAGGAACAGGAAGATCCACAAGAGCAAAGGTTTAGAATAAAGACCACGTAAACAACCAGCCAGTGCGTCTCAAATAGAACATAGAGTAAACCAATAGCTAGAGTGGAATACAAATTGTTATAAGTGTCCCTTGAAACAAAAGATCATCCAGAAGCAACATAAAAACAGAATCTAGCTCAGATAATTATGCTTAGACATATTACACCCAACAACATCAGCAACTGCACCAGTGAAGGCTACATTTAATCCATCTACCTCCACACCTCCAGCCAAAATTACTACCCTTGTGAATTTTGTGACTAATGCTTCCATAATCCAATATTTTATCCTCAGTGCTTTCTTCTCGAAAATTTTGTCGTAGATATTTTGAAGTGGGCATATTGTCTACTAACGAATATTCTTTAATTTTCCTCCACATCCTTGTAGAAATTATGGTGTATATTTGAAACTACTCATGAATTTTTAATCAAAATCTCATCAAATACTAATCACTAGTTAAAATCAAATCATCAACATATAAGGCAATAATAAGGTATTTACCTGCTACCAAGATGTGATCGAGGTTTTCATCTACTTCACTTATGGTGAAGCCCATACCAGTGATATAATTATTGATCTTGGTGTACCAAGCATGAGGCACTTGTTTGAGACTATACAATGCTTGTTTGAGTCTGCACACATGAGACTCCCAATAAAATGTCTCAAGAAATTTTGGTTGCTCGATGTACACCTCCTCCTCGATAACCCCATTGAGAAATGTTGTTTTTACATCCATCACGTGGATCTTCCACCCCATCTACGTAGCCAGAGCAAGAATTGATCTAATGGATGAGTACCTTGTTATATGAGAAAAGGTCTTGTTAAGCCCCTATATTAATAGTGTAGTCCCTTATTATGTTAGTCTAACCCCCCTTATCGTTATTGTTGTATCCCTGTAACCCCCATATTGTTATTATTGTGCCCTTACATTATTATTGTTAGGTCGGCTAGGATTACATTGTGGCCCACTAGGATTACATTGTGGCCCCCTAGGATTACATTGTGGCCCCATGGACTCCTATATATATAAAGGAGGTTTTGTCATTTGTATCATCCAAGAATTGTGCATTTATGTAATGTATTGGAGGTTTCCCCCTCGAAGTGGCTTATTTCTAAGGCGTTCATATCTCTTTTCTTCTATTTTTGAAGCTGGTTACACAACATTTGGTATCAGAGCTTTGGATTCTATGGTTTCGCTACTCCAAACAGGTCATTGTGGAATTTTCGCTATAAATTTTTTTCTACGAAGTTTCAGAAGCTGAAAATTTTAAGGTGTGAAGCTAAAATCCTGAAGAAGATTTTCTAAAAATTTCAGAGCTTGGTTCGCAATATTTTTGGAGATATCATCTGTGGAAGTTAGGTATTTTTTCAAGCTCCTAAACAGGTCATCGTGGTATTTTCGCTATAAAGTTTTTTGTACGAAGGTTCAGAATCTAAAATTCGTATGGTGCGAAGCTGAAATCCTGAGAAAATTCATCAAAAAATTTCAGAGCTTGGTTCACAACATTTTTGGAGATATGATCTGTGGAAGGTAGTGCTTTTTCAGGCTCTTGAATTTCATCTCAAATAGGTGATCGTGGGAAAAGTTCAATAACTCTCTCTCTAGGCATTGGATTTGAGTGTCGTAAAAATTTGTCGCAAGTACACGGACTGTAGTTTCTTGGCTATTAATTTCAGAGACAGAGGACGAAAAAGTGACACGTGGCAAGTCCTACAATATTTCTCTACTGAACCAGTCCAGAATTAAGTCATTGTGGGAGATTGGACACAACTTTGTCTTGGAGAATCCAAATTAGATCAGACCTGTGGAATTTGAAAGAAGCTTCAGAGGGCTAATATAGGGCTGATTATTAGATATTTAATATTTTCAATTAAAGAGATAATTCAATTTCAATATCGAGCTCCTCAAAGCAAGTAAAAGGTGTGTATTTTTTTCCCGAATTGCATAAGTCTTGTTTGAAGAATCAAGTTGAATTGATTCCAAGGGCATATTGAAGAATTTTTGTCAGTAATGGGTTCTATTATGCCTCCAAAAAATAATTCCATACCCATTAAGCCCTCAGAAAGCTATACTATGACACATGAGGAGAAAGAATTGCAATATGAGATATCACAATTACGGTACCAAGTGCAACAAATTTCGATCTTACGAAGAGCAACCGAAGATGACATAGATGGTTTAAAAGAAAAAATGGAGGCTAATTTGGATGGTTTTAAGGATCAAATAAAATCTATTATGGATGATAAAGTAGTGGAATATCACAATGAGCATCAACAACAAGTTCTCCAACTCTCAAAGGATAACCTAACTTTGGTGCAAAATCAAATGAAACAACCGGAAGATCAATATCATATCGAAAGAAGTTCTGAAGCAGTCACAGAAACAAGAACTCGACAAGTAAAACCAATTTCAAATTATCTCAGCAAGTGGAAGAACTTTCCTATAGAATATTCCACATGGGACGATGAGAATTTTATACAGAAGCATCAAGAAATAATCAAGCGTTGAGGACAACACTTGTTTGAAGGAGAGGGGCATGTTAAGCCCCTATATTAATAGTGTAGTCCCTTATTATGTTATTCTAACCCCCCTTATCGTTATTTTTGTATCCCTGTAACCCCCATATTGTTATTATTGTGCCCTTACATTATTATTGTTAGGTCGGTTAGGATTACATTGTGGCCCACTAGGATTACATTGTGGCCCGATGGACTCCTATATATATAAAGGAGGTTTTTTCATTTGTATCATCCAAGAATTGTGCATTTATGTAATGTATTGGAGGTTTCCCCCTCGAAGTGGCTTATTTCTAAGGTGTTCATATCTCTTTTCTTCTATTTTTGAAGCTGGTTACACAACAGGTCTCCTCATAGTCAATATCCTCAACTTGAGAGTACCCCTTGGCCACAAATATGGCCTTATACTTCTCTATGTTTATGTCTATTACTCGCTTCACCTTGAAGATCCATCTCGAACCCACTCTTGATTTATATGATGGTCTTGGGACCACTTCTGAAACGTTGTTATTTACAATGGATTTGTATTCCTGCACCATTGGAAACCCATATAGGTTTCTCTATTTCTTCCTCGAAATAGGATGGCTTAGTCTCTATAAGCTCAACCATAAGAGCCATGTAGCCAGTGTGCCTCTTAGGTGACCTCATTTTCCTGCGCAAATTTGAAGGAGCTCTCACATTATCCCTCACATCCAACACAAGTATATCAACTTCCCTGGTTCTTTTTCTACCTTCTTTGGATGGTTTTTCTTGAGTGAATGTCTCCACTCTCTACTCCTTAATATTTTTGTTGCTCCACAACTTCATGAGGCTCCTTCTTTGGAGCTAAAATATCCTCTTCTGGTGGGATCTAAAGATCCCTCTCAAGAAAGCACCACATCACATTCTCCTCATTAAAATTTACATCTCTTCACACAACTATCATTATGAGGGATGGAAAGTACACACGATAGTTTGGGGGAGTTTCTATGTGTTGCAACAACAGAGCTGAAAGTCGCCCTGAGGAGGGATGGTCAACAACTACGTGGATCTGTCAGCATTTCTCCTTGGCTTACCCACGTGGCTCTTTTCCTTCCTTTTATATTTATTTATCAATTTCAAAGAAATTGACAAATAAACGTACTCACGACCTTCGCTTGTTATAGTATATTCTCAACATACATATTATCTCTGCACTTTTATTACCAAGGCTTAACCCTTCGCACTCAATCTAAACCCAAGGCACCGTTTGAATAAATAACTGTGTGATAACCTTTAGCACTTTAAATTATATCCCCGACTTGATATAAATAGTTCAGCACTTTATAAACATTTAACACTATAATCACTCGTGGCCCTGGGCCCCACTTCTACGGTCAATGGACCGATCAACACATGCACAGTGCCTCCCTTATCGTCTACGCACCTTGGTTACCCTCCGGGCAAGTTCAACGAGCACCCACTGTTTGATAGCCCTTCTCCAGATCAACAACCCGTATGCATTTCGCTCGGCGTCCGACTTCGATCTTTAATGCGCGAAGGAACAAGTTAACGGGTGGTTTTGCGGAGGTACACCTTGCCACGCGTCGACTCCCCTATGGAATCGCTCCAATTCAGGAGATACCGCTTATGGTCGAAAGGTGGTGCGGAATAGGCAATCTGCTCTTGGAAATCCACTTGTGGTTTCGCTACAGAGATTTCCCAAGGTTAAGTCGGGGTTGTGTTCTCCTATGTGTTTCCTCTTTTATTAACCCCGGGTTTAATCTCTGGTTGGGGAATTCAATTAGCACAGCAAATGGAATTTTTCTTTATACGGGAATCTCACCAACATTAAACGGATTCCACAATCACTATTTCACTACACAGGCCTCGCCTGCGGTGGGATAATTTCACAGGGTTATCCAACGATTCACAAGAATTCAAGACAGGGAACGGAATTCCTAATACACAATTTCCTCGTAATCAAACGAATCTCCACACAATTAACATCTCAAGACAATTAGACAACCAACAGGACTGAAATTCATTCAATTGGAAGCAATCGATAATGCACAAAGCTTTATTGCAGAATCTCTATTCTATTCTTCTTCTCCCCCCCTTCTATACATGCGAAGGATACAATTATATACATTACAGAGTGACTCTTCGGTTCTTTCGCGAGGACCGTTTAGAAAACCAACAGTCTAATTACAATAATTCAGTGTAACGGATGTATGAAAATTGGACTAGCTAGACTATTCGACCCATACAACTCTAACTACTCTGAAATGAAACAATCAGCTGAGTAATTGACACCTAGCTGTTACAATTTTGATGATTTCAAACCCTCCTAGCCACAACATGTGGACAAAACCTCCTACATTGCTGGCTAGTGTCTAGTGCCCCTGCATCAGACTCCAGAGGGAAATCTTCTTCATGAGCTCCTATCCATGAGCTCTTCCACTGATCTGCCTATCTTCTGCAACATTCCTTCAGTCATCCAAGTGGCATCTTCCTCTGGCTTATCCTTCCATTTGATCAAGTACTGAAAGTACTCTTGTCCTCTGGTCCTTCTGAACACTCTCTTGTCCAATATCTTCTCTAGTTGCAATGGCTGTGCTGGAGGTAGCTGCTCTTTCCACTAAATCTGTTCCTTGTCTACTGATCTTGCTTCTGCACCATCATCTTCATACTTGTACAAATATGCAACATTAAAAATAGGAGATATTCCAACATCAGGAGGTAATTCAACCTGATAAGAATTTGCAGAAAACTTCCTGAGTATCTTGCATGGCCCAATATTTTTGAACTTCAGTTTATTATACTGCTTCTTTGGGAACCTCTCCTTTCTCAAGTGTGCCAAAACCAAGTCTCCCACTTCAAATTGGACCTCTCTTCTACTCAAGTCTGCTCTGTTTTTATATTTGATGTTGTTGCTTTGTAATTGCTGCTTCACTTGTTCGTGTATGGCCTGGATCTCTGAAGCAAACTCCTCACCATATTCACTCCTTAGCTCTGCTCTTCCCAGATTTCTTAACTCTGATATTCCTCTGGGGTGCATTCCATAAACAATATGGAATAGACTCTGTCCTGTGCTCCTGTTTGGTGAATCATTATATGCATATTCTGCCTGGGGAAAAATATGATCCCACTGCTTGGGATGCTCTCCTGCAAGACTCCTCAATAAATTTCCCAGACTTCTATTCACTACCTCAGTCTGTCCATCAGTCTGGGGATGATAAGCTGAGCTGGAACTCAATTTGGTGCCAAGTTTCTTCCACAGTGTCCTCCAAAAGTGCCCCACAAATCTGGTGTCTCTGTCTGAAACAATGCTCCTGGGTAACCTATGCAATCTAACAACTTCTTTGAAAAACAAGTTAACAACATGGGTGGCATCACTAGTTTTATAACATGGAATAAAATGTGCCATTTTGGAGAATTTTTCCACCACAAAAAAGACTGCATCATTCCCTCTCGGAGTCTTGGGAAATCCTAGAACGAAATCCATACTCACCATGTCCCAAGGCCTGTCTGGAATAGGCAAGGGAGTGTACAATCCTGCATTCTGGCTCCTTCCTTTAGGATACTGACAGATTTTGCAATTCTTCACAAACTTATCCACTTCTGCTCTCATCTTGGGCCAGTAATAGAAATGACTCAGCTGCTCATAAGTCTTATCAGTACCAAAGTGTCCAGCAAGTCCACCACTATGCTTCTCTTTGATCAAATTTTCTCTCATGGAACATTTTGGTACACACAGTTGGTTCTTTCTGAATAAAAATTCTTCCCTATGTTCCATCCCAAAGTAAATAATTATTTTTTTCTCCTGGAACTATAGAGGTATTAGACATCCCTCGAAAGTCAATGTAGAAAAATGTCTTGTTAAATCTAAATGTCCATGCTTCTTCATATTTAAGGAGACCAAGCCATCTGAACAAGAAATGAAGTAGATAATAATAATAATAATAAAACATTATGAAGGAACAAAAATGAATGGAACGGATACCTCTCACAATATTTTCATATTGTGGAAACAGTCCTCTTGGGATCTTATATGTCATATCAAAGAGTGGCATTGGATAAAAACTAAATTCATAAATAAGACCTATCAATATCAAATTAGTATATTAAACTTCTATGCTCCCCCTCATTTCAGAGATAAGGACCAATGGTGGAAATCCTTGGTTGATTGCGTAAATCAAAAAATAAAAATAAAAATTATAGTTAGAGGAGATCTAAATTTGATATTAGATGCAAATGAAAAATAGGTAGGTGAATTTTAAGCAAACCCTTTCATATATAAGCTCAATAAGATCATAAGAAGCGCACAATCTAATTGACATAGTACCTAAAAATGGTAAATTCACTTGGAGCAACAAAATATTAGGTTTGGGAAACAATCAAAGAGATACTGGATAAATTTTTAATTCGAGAAAAAAATATTTCAGACTATGACTCAGTGATCTCAAAAATCATCCCCTTAGTGGCATCAGACCATAAGCCCACTACCATAAAAATTGAGGAAGGAGAAAATTTGGGCCCTGCTCCCTTTTGATACAATCCGCTTTGGTCCAAATTTGAATAAGTTGTAATGATGGTCTCCTAAGCCTCGATCCAAAGCATTAATGGCCCCCCAAGTTTTGTTTGGGAATATGAGTTAAAGAATTTGAGTAAAAATTAAAGGAATGGGTCTGATGGCACTATAAAAATCCACATGAAAAGAAAATCGACCTACAAATGGAGTTAGCACATGTACAAAAGAGCATTGAATAAGGAGAATTTGTAAAAGAGAAACAAATGAAATAAAAAGAAATATATAGGGAAATATACAGTAATAACAAAAATGAGGAAGAAACTTTGAGGTTACATTCAGAAACTTATGGATATAGGACATATTTAAATTAATTTGGACCTATTAATTCCAGTTTTAAATTTAAATTTAAAATTTGTCTAGCAAATATTTGTTGGAATTGCAAATTTATGTGATGTAATTTACACAATAAGTGTCCAAGTAAACTCTCAAGGAATTTTATCCATTTATGCAATAAAAACTACAATTTTAAAAAGGAAATATAGAATCGACATAGATCCATTTTGAAAATGATTAATCTCTTGAAGTGTGTACTTTTTTTCAAGTTTTTCACTCTAAAACAAGTCCCATAGGTTATCTTTAGCCCTGTGGACGTTAAAATTTTCTTTATTTCTTTCTTTCTCATCTTTCCAGAAGTAATTACGGTTTCCTTTGCACACCTCTTGTGGGTCCCACAATAACTAGTGACGATGTAATTTAATTGTAGTTATATTTATGTCAAAGGATGGCTATTTCTCAACAAAAATATACCCAATAATGTCTCAGGTTGGACACGATTTAAGGTGAGACTTCATCGTAATTGATTAAACCAATTTTGTTTGGGAGTTATCTTAAGAATCCTCAAAGTCATAATTGCTATATGAACTTGACCAACTTTATCATAATTAATTAGAGTAGTTTTGTGTGGGATTTGTCTTAAGAATCTCCAAAGCCATATTTTCTATACGAACTTGACCAAAAATTTAGATATTTTCTCTTATATAAAAATATTGGTTAGGTTATGATCTAGCTTTAAATTTGTTGAAAAAAAAATTGAGCCAATTTAATTTTTCAATTAAACAAATATTTAAAATTACATAATTCAATGTAACTCTTATCATGTTTATTAAAACACAAAATGCAAAAAATGACTTGTTTAAATAAAATTTAATTTAAGGTGTTTGTTCCCCACTACATCATAGGTATCATGGATTTTGAACATGAAGCTCCATAACTACATTCTAAAAATAAATATATTCAATTCTTATTTATGATATATAAATAAATATTATTAAATCATTACCATACACCTAATAATTATTGATAAGAATTCATAACTGGTTATTGTGGACCTCCAAGAAAATCACTATGAGAACATGGGTGCACACTATTAAAACCAAGAAATATCCAACTATTGCATTTACGAATTTAGAGTTTTTTTTTTTTTTTTTTTTAATTAATGTTTCACTTTTAGTTGGGCATGTGTATATTTTATGGTGATTTGTGTTCAAATTTTATGTGTTATTTAGTTCATCTGCATTCTTCTTTCTGCATAATCATATATACACATGCACTTATTTATGTATGTAAACTTGTTCCTTCATGGTGACATGTTTATCAACAATAGTAGTGTATTGACTTTCAATCAATTTTAAAAATTATATTCATACCAAGTGTCTTTTTATGGTGATTTGTGTTCAAATTTTATGTTTTATTTAGTTCATATATATATGCACTCTTTTTTCTGCATAATGATATATACACATGTACTTATTTATGTATTTAAACTTATTCCTTCATGGTCAAATGCTTATCAACAGTAGTAGTATATTGACTTTTAACAAATTTTAAAAATTATATTCGTACCAAGTGGCTTCTCACCGAGGAATTTCCTAGGGATTTAAAACTATTCCAATTCTATAAAGTTCCTACCTGATAAGTTTCTCATTATATTTATAACATTAATCTATATATAAGCAAATTTTATTTAGAAAAATGGTCCATTACTTTCAACAAATTTAAAATTTTATATTTGTGACACTTTGCTCCCACCCACCAATTTCTTATAGATTTGAGATTATTCCAATTCTAATAAGTTCTTCATTATTATTTATAACATTCATTTATATAAAAACAAATTTTATTTAGAAAATGGTCCATTTTACAATAAGATGTCTATTTTTTTTCTTACGTTAAAGTTGACCTATTCCAAAAAAATAAATATTAATATTATATTCATTTTATTAATATAACCTCTTTAGTATATTATAAATTTTTTTAATAATAATATTAATAAATGTGGTTTATTTACCCTAATGACATTATTTTCGAAAAGTTGAAAAATGAAGCCCACAATATGGTTGGTGATACTTTATATTTACTCTACTTAATATTTACTCTCAAACATATGTTTTTCACTTGGCTAAATCATTTTTTTTCCAATCATACCACTATGTCAAAATCTTATCTACATATTATATCCAAGCTATAACATGAAACGTAATGAGGAGAAACATTACCATAGGTTTTTCTCACCTGGCTAAATCATTTTTTTCCAATAATACCACTATGTCAAAATCTTATATACACATTTTATCTCGACTATAACATGCAAGGTAATTAGCAGAAACATTACCATATGTCCTCCTGAGCACTAGCGCACAAAAAATGTAATTGCACAAAAGAAATGATTAAAGCAAGTGTGCGTTGATAATGAGATTAAATAAAGAGAACCTTTCACTCTAGTGACATTCTCATATTGTACAATCAATATTGGAGCCATTAATTCCAGTTTTAGATTTAAATTTAAATTTTTTATAACAAAGAGTTGTTGGAATTGCAAATTTATGTGGTGTAGTTTACAAATTCCAAGTGTCTAAGTAAACTTTGAAGGCATTTTATCCATTTATGAAATCAAAAATACAATTTTAAAAATAAAAAGTTTCACCTACTATATACATATATAGAACCAATATAGATCCATTTTGAAGAGGATTAAATCTCTTGAGGTGTATACTTTTTTTCAAGTTTTTCACTCTAAAATGGGTTCCATAGGTTATCTTTAGCCTTGTGGATGTTAAAATCTTCTTTCTTTCTTTCTCTTGTTTCGAGCAAGTCCCACAATAACGAGTGGCCATGTAAGTTAATTGTAGTTAATAAGTATTTATGTCAAGGATGGTCATTCCTAAATAGAAAAATACCCAATAATGTCTCAGGTTGAACACGATTTAAGGTGATACTTTATCGTAATTAATTAAAGCAATTTTGTGTGGGCCTTATCTTAAGAATCCCCAAAGCCATAGTTTCTATACGAACTTGACCAACTTTATCATAATTAATTAAAGAAATTTTGTGTGGAGTTATCTTAAGAATCCCCAAAGCCATAATATCTATACTAACTTGACCAAAAATTTGGATATTTTATGTTATATAAAAAAAAATTGAGTAGTTTATGATCTAGCTTTAAATTGATTGAAAAAAATAAATTGGGCCAATTTAATTTTTTACTTAAATAGATAAAAAAAAATACATAATTTAATGTAAATATTATCATATTTATTAAAACACACCATGCAGAAAATGACTTGCTTAAATCAAATTTAATTTAAAGTGTTCGTTCCCCATTACATCATAGGTACTAAGAATTTTGAGCATTAAGCTCCATAACCGCACCTTAAAAATGAATATATTTAGTTTTTATTTATGATATATAAATAAATATTCTTAAATCATTACCATCCACCTAATAATTAATAAGAATGAGCTCCATAAGTACACCTTAAAAATGAATATATTTAGTTTTTATTTATAATATATAAATAAATATTATTAAATCATTACCATCCACTTAATAATTAATAAGAATTCATAACTCGTTAATGTGGACCTCCAAGCTATCCACTCTTAAAACCAAGAAATATCTAACTATTGCATTTATGATTTTTTGGTTTATTTCTTCTTATGTTTTTTCTTTGTTTATGTTTAACTTTTAGCTGGGTTTGTGTATCTTTTTATGGTGATTGGTGTTCAGATTTTATGTGCTATTTAGCTCATATATGCAAATGGATATATGTATTCTTCTTTCTCCATAGGCATATATACCCATGCAATTATTTATGTATGTAAACTTATATTTTCATGGTGAAATGCTTATCAACAAGTGTAGTGTGTCATATAGTTTGTTACGTTGCATTGACTTTTAATAAATTTAGAAAACCATATTAGTGCCACTTGGCTCCCCACTCACCAGTTTCCTAGGGATTTGAGATTACTTCAATTCTAATATGTTCCTAGATGATAGGTTTCTCATTATTATATATAAGCAAATTTTATTTAAAGAAATGGTTCATTACTTTTAATAAATTTAAAAAATTAGATTAGTAAGAAGTGGTTCCTCGCACATCAATTTAAAATTCCATAAGTTCTTCATTATTATTTATAATATTTATTTATATATAAAAAAATTAATTATTTAGAAAATTTGTATATTATAATAATATATATCCGAGGCCATAAATTGAAGATACCCGGAGCTTGAGGAGCTTGTGGAGAGAGTGAAAATGGCTATCGAGTTATGCTTACAGTTTTTGTTACTCTCCTTCTTCTTGCATTGGTGGCGGCATGGGCCTTCATCTTCTTCAGGGGAAGAAAAATGAGGAGGTTGCCTCCGGGTCCGTTTCCGTTTCCAATTATTGGAAACCTTCACATGAATATAGGACAGCTTCCACACAAAGCCTTGGCAGAGCTCTCTATCAAATATGGACCTTTCTTCTCCCTGAACCTCGGCTCCTCTCCCGATATCGCCAAGGAATTCCTCAAGACGCATGATCTGATTTTCGCCAGTAGGCCTCCATCCACCGCAACTAAGTACTTGTATTCCTCTGACATCGCATTTTCTCCCTATGACCGCTACTGGAGGGAGATGCGTAAACTCTGCGTCGTACAGTTGCTGAGCTCAAGACGCGTAGATTCCTTCCGCCACATAAGAGAAGAAGAAGTCTCCGCTATGATTCGCTCTATTGCTAATATGGATAATGCTGTGAACATTAGCGAGGCCGTGGCAGCCCTTGGCATTGATATAATCTGCAGGATTGCCGTGGGTAGAAAGTATTCTGACCAAGACTTAACTGGCGGCATTGGGATCAACTCAATGATCAAGGAAACGTTTCAGTTAGTAGGATCTTTCAACGTCGGAGATTACATACCGTGTTTGGCGTGGATGGATCTTCAAGGTCTCCACCGTCGATTAAAGAAGCTACACAAGATACTAGACGACTTGCTAGAGAAAATATTAGAGGAACACTTTTCGCAGAATAAGCCCAACACCACACCAGATCTTGTGGACGTCTTGCTGGCAGCCGCAGTGGATAAGAATTTGGGGTTCCAAATCACGCGAGATAATATAAAATCTTTCATATTTGTATATTATTCATCGGCCCACACAGATGCATTTTTGGATTCTGTGCTGATTTAGATTTCAATGGCTTTGCATAAAATATGATAATCTTGATATTGATTTGATTTGGATGTGTTCCATTGGCAGGATATCTTGAGCGCTGCCTCTGATTCGTCGTCTGCAAGTATAGAGTGGGCAATGTCCGAATTCCTGAGAAACCCGCGGGTTCTGAAGAAGCTTCAGGACGAGCTGGAACGCGTAGTTGGAATGGGGCGTGTGGTACAAGAATCTGATCTGCCTCGTCTCGTTTATTTACAAGCTGTGGTGAAAGAAACGCTCAGGCTTCACCCGGTGGGGCCTTTATTACTTCCCCACATGTCAACGGAAACGTGCCATGTGTTGGGCTTCGAAATCCCTGGCGGAACTCGGCTTTTGCTGAACGCATGGGCAATTGGAAGGAACCCGAAGTCATGGGGGGAGGATGCTGAAAGTTTCAAGCCAGAGAGATTCATGGAAGAAGGGTTCCTAGACAACAGAGTAGAAAATTTTGAGTGGATTCCGTTCGGAGCGGGCAGGAGAGGCTGTTGATTGTTGTAGAGTTTGCTGTAGCGCAGCTGTTGCACTGTTTCAATTGGAGGCTTCCCGATGGTATGAAAGAAGAGAAACTGGACATGTCTGAGAAGAGTCAAGGAATTGCAGTATCTAGGGCACAGGAGCTCATTGCTGTTCCTACTCGTCGCCTTCCCGTACTGTAACTCTTGCCTTATGTATGTATAGCTGGTTGACTATCTTAATGTGGATTTAAATAGAAGAGTTGTGGAGAGCCATGTCTGTAGGTATAGCTGCTTGACTATCTTAATGTGGATTTAAATAGAAGAGTTGTGGAGAGCCATGTGTGTACACAAATATAGTAGTTTTTAAAATAAATGAAGGTTTTAACTAGTATGTAAATAGAAAGAGGAGTGTTTTTTTTAATGTGTAATGGGCCAAGCATCCGTCGGATCTGCTCCTCTCTCTTTGTTTTCTTTTTATAAGGAATGGATATCTGATTTATATTATGAACTTTTACATATTTCATTTTCCTAAGATGATATGTAGTTTTTACATTTCAAGTTGTTTCATTCGCTTTTTATCAACTAGATTATTTTGTTGGTGATTATATAGATATAGTTTTTGATGGTTTAAACTGTAATTTTGAATGTATAAATGAATGCTTTGAAAATCTTTTTCACCATTTGGATTGTGTAGGTGACTGAGCTTAACTTTGCAATTCAAACAAATATTTGCTAGATTTTATATAATAACATTTATTTTAACACTCTCTTTATATATATATATATATATATATATATATATATATATATATTAGTTCACATAAATTATTTAGATTTTCTAAATGCCCTCAAATTGTATTCACTTCAAATAATGATACAATATAACATCAAGTTATGTCTCAAGATAGTTAGTCTATCTTGGACATACAATTTCTTGGTTGACTGAATATACCAACCTATCACCAATCTAAGAGGCTAACTAGTTGGAGAGAATCTCTCAACCAACTGGACCTCAACAAACTCCCAAGTATTAGGAACAAAATCATTCTAGAATTAATGAGCACACAAAAGACAAGTAGGAATTATATTTTCCAAGTCCCTCCTTTAATGACTACTTGTCTCGATATAAATCAATAAAGTCTAACTGCAGTCCTCGTGTTTACAAACATGATAAAAAAGAATATGTCGACATCCATATAAAAAAGCAACCATCTACTGGAATGCATGGGTACCAACCATTGCAACTGCAAGTCTACTAGGATGTCCTTTGTGTACATGGTTCAATCAACAATTTCCTACATACATGTACATGTACGTGCAAAACCCCCTCCATAATCGTCATCATGGGTTTTATAGGATTACCATAACCATGCTCTGGGTTTTATCAGCTTACCCTAAACTATGCCTAGGGTTTTTTCGGATGACCCTAAACCATGCCTACAGGAATCCCTTTCCACTTCACTTTCATACATGGTTTCTAGGTTACTACAAATCTACACTACAAAGTGGTTTCTCGCTCACCACAAACTTGCACTTACATACACTCTCACTAGTGGTTTCTGGCTAACCACAAACCTACACTTACAAAGTGCTTTTTGGCTAATCACAAACCCTCAATTGCAAAGTGCTTTTAGAATTACCACGAACTTCATGGGGGTACACAAGCCTCATCAGGATTGCATCACAAACTCCAACACTTAGAGCTACCAAGTACATACTATACAAAGACCACTACAAGACATCATAGACTTGCCTACTGTTAATATATGTGAGTCATAATACAACATTCTAGTGAGTCTATCCCACAAACTCACACTAACTCACAAAAACTTTTTCTTTGTTGTCCATCATCCTTTAATCTCCAATGTTGTTCCAACCACTATCTATTGATGTATTTTTCATTGTTATTTCTTTATCATATCTCGTAGTCAATAACTCTTGCAAACAAGCTATTGTCAAAATGGCCAATTCCAACATAGACTAAAAAATGTGATAATAGTTAGATAGACTAAATGTCACAACAATAAGCATCCAGTTCATCCCATTCTTTCAACCAGACTTACATTAATGACTTAACGATTTTTTTTAAACATTGAGATCAAATTGCAATTCAAAAACACTTCAACACTAGCAAAATAGTCGTTCAAAAAATCAAATTCAGCATAAACGATTAGGCACATGTTGACTTATTTAACAATACTTCCATCAAAACCTCATCTGGTTCCATGTCTTCACCCTCTAGTGTGGTAACCAAAAACTCAATTGGCTGGACCCACCCATAGGTTCAACGCCTTCCAAATTTTAGCACAAACAACACTCTATACTCAATTCCCACATACAAAACCATGCAATCCATTTCTCCCCTTAAATCTAACCAACAACCCTATTTTAATTTAGCAAGCTCCTCGAATCTAGAATCATGGCGAGAAACCCAATGCCAATAACATGGGTTCTTACCCCAAGAAACAAATAATTCTCTTGCAGATAACATGTAGTCTGTTTTTCCTATGGATCACTCGAGAAACAGTCTTTCTCTTCCCTTGTCTATGATAATCGAATCACAACTTGGCAAAAATAGAGTTCAATGGATATGAAGTCTTTGGATACAATCTTTGGATATGGTTGGTAGTCTACAAACATCCCGTGGAGTGGTGAATGAGAGAATATGAGATATACAATTCTATTACAACTCCCGCAGATTTGTCCCATGCTCATGAGCCACCTCCATGATAATGTTAGCAACAAAAGTGCTTCACGGGTTAAAACTACTAAACTGCAATGCCAGATTTATCTCATTATCCTAATGATTCGTACCCCAATTAATTGTTTCAAGAACAGCAACGTCGCCTCTCACGCACTTAGATCAACAAATGTGTAAGCCATCAGGCACCGTGGGTTGGATTTTGTCGCCTGCGGAAAATCCATAGATTTAATTGATCTTGTAATATCTTAAACAAAATGTTTGAATATGTTCTACAAATTATGGAAACTAATTTCGATCGCATAATCACATGAACAAGAAAAAGAAATAATTTCAAATTCACAACACAAAGACGTATGTGGGAAAAGCCTCAGCTAAAAACTGCACTCTCTGTATATTGCATAAGGTCAATAACATGAAAAAATACATAAATTCTCTCAGGCTTAAGAGTTCTCTACACTATATTTGACTGTCTCACGTTGATCTTAGCATATTTTGTCTAATACTTAACCAATTCCTCGCCCCTGTCTAACCAACCTTTCTCACACATTCCTCAGGGAATGGAACCCCTAATTATTAGGAAATTGAAGCCATACTGATAGGACAAATTTCTAAAATAATGTAAATGTTGTCATATACATGGAGAAACAAACGATAAGTATTGAATACTTCATCCAGAATTGTTTTTTAAAGAAGTTATAAGTATATTTAAACTTAAATACAATTACATAAAATATTTCTTTTCTTTAATCCAATTAACAAATAAGATTTTTATATCAAGTTGGGCATAAAAAGGGGGCAACAACATAATACAAAAGAGATATCCCAAACCAAAGAAAGAAAATTGTAGCCATGCTGATAGGACAAATTTCTAAAAACAATGTAAACATTGTGATATACATGGACAAACAAATGATAAGTATTGAATACTTCATCCAGAATTGTGTCAAAAATGGTTATGATAAGTATTGAATACTTCATTCACATTTCTGTCAAAAATGGTTATGGTAAGTATTGAATAATTCCTCCACAATTGTGTCAAAAATGGTTTAAGTTTGATAACTAGCAAACGACAAGAGGTCAGATAGAGAGTATAAAGGTATAAGAGAGCTCTCATGTAAATGAAAGACTTATTTACATTGTAGTGAAATATCTAAGGGGAAGTGGAGAAAGACATGCACTCTTCTAGATGAAGATTCAAGCGAATAATAAAAAAGTTAATGTTTTCTTTCATAGAAGTTCGCAATGAAATCTAACTTTTACATATTTAGTTGATGGATTTGGATTAGAAACATATGAACATTCACATCCGTGCTCATTGGGTTCTTTAGAGAACACTTGATGGATTTTTTAGAGAAGATTTGCATTCGGAGAATCACAATGCAATATAAAATTTAGTTTCACATTACCTTAATTTTGCTACTACAATTTGACATATATCTTATTTTTGTTAATAAGGTGGAATGTCATCTAATAACACTAATTTTCATCGACCGTAAGACTAATATTTCAAATACGATCTAAACATGGCCTTGAAAGAAAGGTTAAGATCTATGACCTCTCACCTTTTCTCACCATTGACCTATTGTGGGACCTAAAAGTTTCCCAAATGGGGGTGACGTGATCCAAAATGAATAAATAGAAACTAAGATTCATATTTACCACATAAGAATTTCAGATTGGCTAAGTGCGGATGGCTAGGTGTTCCCCTTCAATGTGAGACTTTGCACCCTATAGGTTGACATTGATTATGCACCCTTACATATAGCGCAACCATAAAATTTCCTTCCATATTCACCACCTTTCCTTTGTGAGCTCTTTGCAATCATAACTCTAATATGGGTTAAAACTTGCCAAATTTAACACTTAGTGCATAGGTCAATTATATATATATATATATTTTTTATTAAATAATTAATTAAGTCAATCATATATTTAATTTTTTATAAAATAAATAATTTATCAATACTTGGCAATTAAAGATTTTTTATTTTTATTTATTTTAAAAAAAATTATTAAATAATTAATTAAGTCAATTATATATATTTTTTTCCTAAAATAAATAATTTATCAATACTGAGCCATTAAAGATTTTTTATTTTTAATTTATTTTTATTTTTTTTTAATTTTGACAAATTGATTGCAAAGCTCCATAAAATTTGTCTAATTAAATATATACACCAATTAAAAATTCAATTTTTAAAAATACAAAAATTATTTTTAAATTTCCAAAAATATAATTTAATATTTAATTTTGGAGAAATTGTGGCTAACTATGAAAATAATTTTATAATTTTACAAAAGAAAGCTCAAATTAATTACAATATACTTTTATTTTCATAGATTTGCAAAAGCAAGCTCTAATTAAGTACAATATACTTTGGGGTAGACAGGGATAACAAATTATCAAAATGTAATAATCATAGTTATCTTTTCCAATTTAAAAGCCTTCGGTAAATTATTATTATGCTCACGAGGGTACACTATTAGCTTCCGAAGTGGGCAATGATACAGATCTTGAAAGCTTTGTACCCAAATTTAAGCCAGTGGAAATCGACGTGTTAAGCATTTAATTTCCTTCCAGGTGTGGATATATATAAATAATGCTTGCACATGGCAAATGAGATCCCTATTACAGATCTCCCTCATCCTAATTTCAATGGATACATCACATCAATTAGTTATGGTAGAAATTTCAAATCGGTATGACCTGTTAAATTTGACCATTTTCCTGTAACTGTAACACAATGGTATGTGGTTTAATTGTATTTTTTTCTGGTTCATGGTTCAAATTTTATCGAGTATAGTTTGCTATTATCAGAGTATATGGCTTGTTATTATCTGGGTTTAGGAAATAGACTCCTCATTCCTACCGCTAAATCATAAGATGCGAGAAAAGTTTTGAATGTATTTTACGTGAAAATCACCTGTGAGGCTCAATTTTCCCTCCATCCCTATTATGCCACAATTTTATATATTTTTATCCAAAATTTCAGGAAGCTCCTCTATGTGCAAACATGTATTGTCATCGACACTGAATTCAAGATACCAGTAAGTGCTTATGGAGGATGGCAATGGCGATTGACTTCGGTTCTGACCCAGGAATTCAGAGAAGCTTAGAGCTCTATGTGAAACTCGCTAGTACTGCTCTTCTTCTCCCATTGGTGGTGACCTGGGCCTTCTTCTTCTTCAGGGGAAGAAAATTGAGGTTGCCTCCGGGGCCATTTCCATTTCCAATTATTGGAAACCTCCACATGATGGGACAACTTCCACACAGAGCATTAGCAGAGCTTTGTCTCAAATACGGGCCACTCATGTCTCTACGCCTCGGCTCTGCCCTCACCTTAGTTGTCTCCTCTCCATATTGTTGGATGTACATTAATTTCAACCTACCTTGCTGATTGTAATTAATGTGTCTAGATGTTTCTGGGAGATAAGCCTGTTTCTTGAGCGATCGTTTAGCTTCTTGAAGAAGCTATCTCCATCGACAATGAACCTCAAGAAAGTTCTTCTCTTTGTATATATTTCTATATCTGGTAATGCAAATGGAAAATCAAGTTATTGTGTTCAGAGTTCTTTCATGGTATCAAAGCTCCTTCATTGAAGAGGTGCTTTGGGAGCAGTGTCGAGGAATATCATTGAGTAGCAAAGAATATTGTGATGCTGCAAGTGGAAACGCTGAGAGCAGTTTGTGTGGAGCCGACTGGAGCTCATTGGAGGAGGCCGAATACTAAGGAGTCCGTTGTGTAGCATGGCCAGGGAGCCGACTGGAGCTCATTGAAGAAATTGTTGCTACTGTCGTGGAGCTGAATCTGGCTTTGGGAAGAACGTGGACTTGGAGCTGACTAAAAGCATGGGTTGGAAAAGAAGACTAAAACAACGAAAGAGAAACAATGAGAGGATAGAGGCGGAGTCTGAAATATTTCCAACTATAGAATTTATGCTCAATGGAGAATTTATGCTCAATGAAGATATGAATGTAAATCAGCCAGAAGATTTTACAGAAGCTGATGTAATACTGAAAATATTAATGCCAGTGTTGTCATCATTCTCAGATAAAAATTTTGAACTTTGGGCTATTAAAATGGAAGGATTATTAGGTTCAGTAGATTTATGGAATTTTGTCCAAGAAACTGATATGAATTTTGAAAATAAGAGCAGACGTGCAATAGCCTTGTTTCTCATTATATCAGCTCTAGATGAAAACATCTTGTAAATCATTTTAAATGAATTTGGTGAAGTATTTGATCCAAAATGTTTTGGCATATTCTTGAAATGAAGTATAGCATGAAGAGGAGTCAGAAAGATGAAATTGATGAAATTGTTGTTAAAAATAGTGATTGTGTTGAAAACATCATAATTGGGAACAAGTCTAAAAGTATGGCAGTAGATGACAATAAAGTAGCATGTGATAGTCAGAAAATTTCATGTGTTGCAAAAACTTGTGAAGTTAAATATGATGAGAATTATGTATCTCATGAAGACTGGTTCAATTTTATGCATGAAAAGAAACTCATTGATGAGTTGTTGTTTGGTGAGAAGATATGCCTATCTCCATCTACAAATCAAATCCAAGATGACATGTTTGCATCAACAGAGCTGATTAAAGAGGTTGAAGACACGAATCAACCAATTATGAAAGATGAAAATCTACAAAATGATGTAGATATTGTAGAGAAAAAAATTGTGGAGGATTCAAAAGCTCATGAAGTTGTAGAGGACTCAATAGCAGCTAATGTTGTGGAAGACTCAATAATAGTTGATGAAGTGAAGAAATTTAAGAGCCTCTTTGAAGAAGAGTGTGCAGCTTTTGACACTGAGGAAAAAGCAATTGAAGAAATGGCAAGCATTGAGGACAAGTTTAAATCCAAAAAACTTCCAGCAATTGTGAATGGAAAGAATATTAGCCTCCAATCAAGAAAGGAGAAACTTCACCACTATCTTATGGCGAGAAAGGTGAAGATGAAACTGCGTGTGCAAATAAACAAGTATCGACCATTTGGAAAGAAGACAAAAATGAAAGTCTTGTTGTCATGTACTGTTGTAAGCCTAGCTGAGACTTAGACCAGTAGACATGTCAATTAAGGGACATATGTTTGTGTCTTATGTATTGTGTCATACTTTATTTTGTGTGTCTGTGATATGGTTGAAATTAAGGGGGAGTGTTGGATGTACAGTAATTTAAACCTACCCTGCTGACTGTAATTAATGTGTCTAGATGTTTCTGGGAGATAAGCCTGTTTCTCGAGAGATCGTTTAGTTTCCTGAAGAAGTTATCTCTATTGACAATGAACCTCGAGAAAGTTCTTCTCTATGTATATATTTCTATATTTGGTAATGCAAATGGAAAATCAAGTTATTGTGTTCAGTTTTCTTTCATGGTATCAGAGCTCCTTCATTAGAGTCATTCTGATTCTTTCACAGATATGGCTAACGAATTCCTCAAGACTCACGATCTTTTTTTTGCGAGCAAACCTA
Source organism: Pinus albicaulis (assembly GCA_034641835.2). Taxonomy (NCBI): domain Eukaryota; kingdom Viridiplantae; phylum Streptophyta; class Pinopsida; order Pinales; family Pinaceae; genus Pinus; species Pinus albicaulis. The sequence continues at coordinate 1,049,365,686 of CM076574.1, read as the reverse complement.
CATCAACCGCCACAAAGTACTTGTGGTACTATTCCTCTGACATCACATTTTCTCCGTATGGCCACTACTGGAGAGCAATGCGTAAACTCTGCGTCTTACAGTTGTCGAGCTCAAGCTGAATAGACTCCTTTCACTTCATAAGAGAAGAGGAAGTCTCTGCTATGATTGGATCTATTCATATTTCATATCATGAAGGGTGTTCGCCTCTGAACATTATCAAGGCCGTGTCGGCGCTTGGGATTGATATAATCTGCAGGATTGCCTTCACTAGAAAGTATACTGACCAGCACTTAATGGAAATTAGAGGGATCCACTCAATGATAAAGGAAATGTTTGTGTTAGCAGGGTCTTTCAACATAGGAGATTACATACCATACTTGACATGGATGGATCTCCAAGGTCTCAACCGTCAATTGAAGAACATACACAAGGCATAAGACAACTTGCTAGGGAAGATACTAGAGGATGACTTTTCGCAGAATGAGCCCAACGACATGCCAGATCCTGTGGATGTTCTACTAGAAGCCTCAGCTGATAAAAATTTAGGGTTCCAAATCACACGAGACAACATAAAATATGTCATCTATGTATATTATTTATTGGCACACATCAGCGTTTATGAATTCTCTGCGAATTTAGATTTCAATGCCTTATAATAGAATATGATAATTGTGATATTTTTTGATTTGGATGTCTTTGATTGGCAGGATATCTTGTCCGCTGGCTCTAATACTTCATCTGTAACCATAGAGTGGGCAATGTCCGAATTGTTGAGAAACCCGCCAGTAATGAAGAAGCTTCAGGACAAGCTGGAACGCGTAGTTGGAATGGGGTGTATGGTACAAGAATCTGATCTGCCTAGCCTCGTTTATTTACAATCTGTGGTGAAAGAAACACTTAGAATCCACCCTGCGGGGCCTTTATCGCTTCCCCACATATCAATGGAAAGGTGCAATGTGTTGGGCTATGAAATCCCCAGCGGGACTCAGCTTCTGGTGAACCTCTGGGAAATTGGAAGGGACCTGAAGTTATGGGGGGATGATGCTGAATGTTTCAAGCCGAAAAAATTCATGGAAGCCGACTTCCTAGATACAAAAGTAGAAAATTTTGAATGGATTCCGTTCGGAGCAGGGTGGAGACGATGCCCCAGACATCAATTGGGACTGATCGTTGTAGAGTGTGTTGTGGCGCAGATATTGCACTATTTCAACCGGAGACTCCTCGATGATATGATTAAAGAGAAATTGGACATGTCTGAAAAGCATCACGGAATTACAGTATCAAGAGCACATGACCTCTTTTTTGTTCCAACTCCTCGCCTTACCATACCATACTATAACTCTATATGTATATTTGTATAGCTAGTTGATAGCTTTAATAGAAATAGATGTGGAGAGCCAGTGGAAATAAAATCATATGAGATTTTTGACTCTAATAAAATGAGGAACCTGTTTTTCTAGATGTTATTAGGAGGACAATACCTAGAAGATAGTTTTAGTGAGAAGCGACAAGCTTTATATTGTATTATATGTATAATTTTTTGATATCAATCTTTTCCATACCTTATGTGCATGATAGCAAGCTTTATAGGTGTGACCGCTATTTTTCCATTTACAATGCCAGAAACCCCTTGTTCCTATGTTCCTACAGTTACAGCAGCATCCCCATCCCCTTTGTGTTCTAATATTTTTAAAGATTCCCCTTTGTGATTTGGAAAATCAAACTTACACTTGGCACCATATACTTGCAAATACCTCTCTTGACAAAAAACTGAGATCCACAACAAGAAATTATGTAAACCAATAGTTCCAAAAGCAAAAATATAATACGATTAGAAACAACTATAGAACTTGAAAATACAAAACTCATCACTGAGTATCTTATATTGCACTCAGGCTCCCAGGCCTCTCTAGTAGTGAAAAAACAACAGGTTTGACCTGCAAAGGCAAGAGCATATAAATTTAAGGACTGATTACATATCATATTAAATGGAAGAAAAAAAATAATGGATGAAAACACAGGCTGACTTGAGTACCTCACTTCCATCAACATTCTCCTCTAATTTTAAGGTTGCCTACATATCTCTTGGATGGTGGAACTTGCATTTTGTACCAAATTTGCAGATGCTAGTTTTCATATAGTAATGAGTCAATAACATGAAAATCGTTGTTCTCCAAAAATTGACAATGCAAATTTTAGAGGTATGTTTTCTTAATTATTATGAACATATCTTGAGTAAATTTCAATGCGTGGAATTGGACCAACTTTTGGTAGCTTATTCGCTTACTTGAAGTCCCAGCCAAGCCTACCTCTAGATTGATGAAGTTTACATGTCTCCTAAAGATGTTTTATTAAGTATGAGAAGTAGAATTTAAATCTATACTCAGTGGAATTCTCTTCAAAATAGTCGTTGAATTCTTGTGATGTAAGAGTACTCCAACAGTAAATAAATTCATCATTTGTTATCACAATTCTTACTTCATCAAGTATGAATCTCTTACAATAGGAGTAGTCTTAGGAAGAGTTTCTCTTCATCCTATAGTAGGGCTTCATAATCAACAACTGCTTAAAAGGCATATTAAAGGTTTCTTCATCAACAAATAAAGGTTCAACATTTCATATGAGTCTTAAAATTACTTATCTCCAGCGATTCAAATTGAAGAGAGATGAGAATGACATTAATCCTCTTTCACTTTTGAGAAAAAAAAATGTATTCTAATTTTTAATGCTTGCCACAGTTTGTTGGTTTGCCAATATTTTCACCAATTCTCCTATGTACCAATACCCGGACCCTTGGTAATTTTTTTCCAATACAAATCATTTCAACAATGGATTTAACTACCTAAACCCTAGCCTCAATATAATAATGTTAATATAGTCACATGTCACTAACATATTAACTAGCTTATATGTCCATTTTCAAATCTAGCATTCAATTGGACATGATATAAACAGTCAAAATTGTGTTACTACCAAGCTTTAAAAAAATGGAAAAAATAAGGTTCTTATTAGAGAGGTCTCTAACCAGCTTTTCCTTTCACAAAGGGAATGGACAAATCACCTTTCTTCTAGGCCTTAAGGCTTCAAATTCTCGTAGCTAGGTGTATCCCACCTAGGATGACTCCAAAAATAACAACAGGAATGCTTCAAGTTATGAGAAATGAAAGAAAACCCCCAACAAAAAGAAGTTCACCTCCATCACGTGAACAGTTGGAACAACTGATTTTATAGCAACAATAAAAAGCTCTCATAGTTTTCTTGCTCAAATTGATACTTCCAAGTATTATTGTTGTGTAATGTTTGTTGCATGCTTATTTCAATATCATATCTACCATGCCAAGATTGTAGTGCTAACTGGAAAATTAATATCGTAAACATAAACACCATAATAGAGAAAATATTAGCACTCTTACCATATGGAATACCAAGGAAAAAGTCATGAACTTTAGACTGATTTTTAAGATCATCTGGGTGAACACAAAAAGCAGTTTCAGCTACATCCTTCACAGTCTTCGGAACATTTTAAACCCAAATTGACAAACTTTCTTTTCCCTTTACATGGATTTCCTCTGCAGTTGAAGTTAAAACTTCTCTCATATTTTCTTACTGTAGTTTCAACTTCTCTGTCGTATCCTTTAACACTATCTTTTCTTTTTCAACATAGACAACATATGGCTCTTTTGAAATTGCCTACATTCTAGAAGCCTGTTCCTTGAAAGCATGAACGGATTGGTTAAATGCTTCCTCAGATTCATCCGCCTGCTTCTCATGAAGTTCATTTCTTACCTTTTCCACTTCAACATCTAAGGAAGTACCGATGGTAAGGTCTAGGGAAGGTCTACAATTGCTGGAGGAGAGCTTATGAATATAGGGAGAGAGCGCTGATGTTACATGGAATTCTTAAACCGAGCTCTGTCCATGCTTAGTGAGAACATGTGTGGGAGAAAATAGAAGACACTTAAAGATAAATAAAAGAATAAATAACCTGATAGAATATTTCAATATGAGAAAAATGAAGATATGCAACCTTTATGAAACATAAAGGTAGAAACATTTGAAGAAAATGTGGCATAACTCCCGCAATGTGGTCAATGTAGTCTGGTCGTAGATCCAAGATCCAAAATTCCAAGTGCAGTCATACCACTGTGATAAATTTCTTGAGCATAAACAACGTGACTACCTCAAAATAAAAAATTCAAGAACTTTCTTACAACAATATAAAAGAATGATATCATCCCTGGCTGACATTTTTTCCTTCACAAAACATCCATTCAATAACGGACAAGGGTTAAATGTAATTTATTAGTTTTAAGAGAAATTGTTAACCAAATAATCTAATAGACACAAGAAGAAATGATGATAGATGGAGTATGAATCATATTTTATTTAGAATTATAACCTTCTCATATCTATTTATTTTCTTCTATAAAAAATCATTTTGTATTCCATTAATGCACATAAAAATCACTGTATCATATGTGCACTACCCTGAGGCCTTCCCTACATAGACAAGGATAGACAAGGAGAACCAACAAACGTGCTTTGGCACCAATTTTAAATGAGACAATATCGCTTCTGAAAAATCTTATCCTAGCTAAGAACTGAAACGCTAAATCGGATATGAAGACTGTGAATTCACCAATGTAGAGTGGGTGGATTCTCCATTAAAGACATCATATTCGTCACCCTTCTTCCAGGCCTTAAATATTGAAATGCTCACAGCTAGGTGTATCCCACCTAGGATGACTCCAAAATGAACAGTAGGAATGCTTCCAGTTATGAGAAATGAAATAAAACCCCCAACAAAAAGAAGTGCACTTGCATCACGTGACTAGTTGCAACAACTGAATTTATAGCAACAATAAAGAGCTCTCATAGTTTTCCTGCTCAGAATGATACTTCCAAGTATTATTGCTGTGTAATGTTTGTTGCATGCTCATTTCAATATCATATCTACCATGGCAATATTGTAGTGCTAACTGGAAAATTAATATTATAAACATAAACACCATAATAGAGAAAAAATTAGCACTCTTACCATATGGAATACAAGGGCAAAAGTCATGAACTTTAGACTGGTTTTTAAGATCATCTGGGTGAACACCAAAAGCAGTTTCAACTACATCCATCACAGTCTCACTAACATTTTCAACCCAAATTGACTAATTTTCTTTTCCCTTTACATAGATTTCCTCTACAGTTGAAGTTAAAACTACTCTCATATTTTCTTACTGTAGTTTCAACTGCTCTACCGTATCCCTTAACATTATCTTTTCTTTTTTAGCATAGACAACATATACCTATTTTGAAATTTCGTGCATTTTAGAAGCCTGTTCCTTGAAAACATCAAGGGATTGCTTAAATGCTTCCTCAGATTCATCTGCTTGCTTCTCATGAAGTTCATTTCTTACCTTTTCCACTTTAACATCTGAGGAAGTACTGATGGTAAAGTCCAGGGAAGGTCTACAACTGCTGGAGGAGAGCTTATGAATATAGAGAGAGAGCGCTAATGTTACATGGAATTCTTAAACCGAGCTCTGTCCATGCTTAGTGACAGCATGTGTGGGAGAAAATAGAATACACTTAAAGATAACTAAAAGAATAAATAACCTGATAGAATATTGCAATATGAGAAAAATGAAGATATGCAAATTTTATGCAGCATAAAGGTAGAGACATTTGAAGAAAATGCGGCATAACTCCCCCAATGTAGTTAATGTAGTCGCAGATCCAAGATCCAAAATTCCAAGTGTAGTCATACTACCATGATAAATTTCTTCATCATAAATAATGTGACTACCTCAAAATAAAAAATTCAAGAACTTGCTTACAACAATGTAAAATAATGATATCATTCCTAGCTGACATGTTTTCCTTCACAAAACATCCATTCAATAATGGACTAGGGTTAAATGTAATTTATTATTTTTAAGAGAAATTGTTAACAAAGTAATCTAATAGACACAAGAACAAACGATGAGAGATGGAGTATGAATCATATTTTATTACAATGATAACCTTCTCCTATCTATTTCTTTTCTTCTGTAAAAAATCATTTTGTATTCCATTAATGCACATAAAAATCACTGGCATATGATCATACATCAGTACACCAACGCCTGAACATGTGCACTACCCTGAGGCCTTCCTTACATAGACAAGGATAGACAAGGAGAACCATCATATGTGCTTCAACACCAATTTTAAATGAGACAATATCGCTTCTAAACAATCTTATCCTAGTTGAGAACTGAAATGCTAAATTAGATATGAAGACTATGAATTCACCAATGTAGAGTGGGTGGATTCTCCATTAAAGACAGCATATGCCTTACCCTTCTTCCAGGCCTTAAGGCTTGAAATGCTTGCATCTAGGTGTATCCCACCTAGGATGACTCCAAAATTAACAATAAGAATGCTTCCAGTTATGAGAAATGAAAGAAAAATGCCAACAAAAAGAAGTGCACCTGCATCACGTGAAAAGTTGCAACAACTGATTCTATAGAAACAATAAAGAGCTCTCATAGTTTTCTTACTCAGAATGATACTTCCAAGTATTATTGCTGTGTAATGTTTGTTGCATGCTCATTTCAATATCATATCTACCATGGCAATATTGTAGTACTAACTGGAAAATGAATATCATAAACATAAACACCATAATAGAGAAAAAATTAGCAATCTTACCATATGGAATACCGAGGACAATGTAATGTAAAATTAACACGGCTCAATAGGAAATCTCATGAAAGTTATACATTTGTTTGTGAGAGTAACTATCAGAAGGAAGAATCAATACTTCAACTCACTATGAGCTAACGCATCCATGGACACACCATTGACACTATGGAAATGACAGGGGGATTAGAAAGTTACTGTTTAAAATATTTACTATTGTATATACAGGCTTGGGCAGAAGTAACCCGATAGTTACTACCCCTATACTTGGAGAGAAATCAATGCTGATATTTATTGATGATTTCAAATTACTTTTTTTCTATACACTTCACAATATACTCCTTGAAAAAATATTTGCAACAAGGGGTCATGGTAGCCCGATCTATAGCATCGCTTGGCTTGTGCTTTCCCTCTCACCCTACTCCTAGTTTTCTTGCATGGTATGGCAGTTAGGATTTTAAACATTTCAAGTTTTTGGGTTTCTTTTTGGATTAATGTAACTCTTGGAGCATATCCTACCCATATACCTATTGATTGTCAAGAGGGGATATAATAAGCTCTCTACTTCAGCTTGAACGTGTATATGTCTACACATTCAACATGTCTTTTTTGGTTTAAAGCTCTAACTTTATGCCTATTAAAGGAAGCTATTATTCCAAAAAAGACATGCATGTCTCCCAACTTCCTGCTTAAGCCTAATATAATTTTACAAATATGGAATTACTTATTAGTTATTCTCCTATAGTTAAGGAAGGAAATTTTGTAACCTAGAGAAAATTCTAACATGATTAACATAAATGAAATTGAAGCAAACACATTAATCATAGCTCTCAACTCTTTAACTTTAGAAAAGCTTCATACAAATGCACTGAGAGAGAGAGAGAGAGAGTTGTCTTCTAGAATGTAAAACTTCGATTCACATTATAATAAGGTTGATGCAGTGGAGACTTACAATGACTAGGTGCAAACAAGAATTAGTTTGTAAATAACCGAACTCTTCTAAAAATAGTCAAAACTAAATATAGAATTGTAATGTTCCTACTTAGCCTTAGCTAAGAGGAAACATTCAATTTTGATTTATTTTATGTCTTATGAATAAATGAATAAAGGAGGACATGTAAAACTCCTAAAAAGTCTGAATAAATCAATGCCCATGTGAACAAAGACAAATCAGGGCTATGTAAATAATCACTTGCAGGTGTGAAAGAGGTTTGAGCCAAAGAATGGGTCCACCTTGACCAAATCAACTGCGTTGTCTAGGTTCATTGCATCTCCAAGAGGGACTGCACAGTTCTAGAAGGGAGCCTCTAATGTGAAGAGAGCTAACTCTTCAAAGTGGTTTAGGGTTTGCAAGAGTTTCTTCATATTATAAAAGAAGGAGGAGAGCAACATGAAGAGGTTGTTGAAAGATCATATATTTGAAGTATTTTTCTGCTTAGACAAATACCATTCTCTGTTGTTTAGTGGAGGATTGTGATTGGAATTCTTGTTTAGGGGTTTCATCTCTTCCCTTGAGGATCATTGGAGAAGTTATTTGCTTAAGTGGGCCACTATCTGGTTTGAGGCCAAGCTTTATTTTCATGAGCAGTGCTGGCCCATTGAGGGTTTTGCAGTTGCTATCTTTTGTAGCAAGTGGTTTTCTAGATCTTCTTAGATCTAGCTTGTTTTGAGAGGCTTTCTATGTTGTAGTGTGTTATTCAGCCTCCAAAGAGATGGTCTATCCATATTTTGTATCAGATATGTAATTTCATTCCATTTTCTTCAGTCTCCTTCACCCTCTTCATAGTTTCTACTCAATACTGCGTTATTTTGTGAGAGGGCTTTTTTGTTTCAGTTTGCTATCAGTTTGGAGGAAGATCTCTTGGTGTTAGGCTTGCCTTCCCTTGGTGATCCATGGATTTGATTTCTAATCCATGTCTCTATAGATCTGATCTATTTCAGCAATAAAATTTATCTTCAGAAAGCTCTGGGTTTTCTGCAGCAGTGAAAATTGTAATTCAGATCTATAGCTTACTATGCAATATTTTGATGTAATTCCAATTGGATCTTGTTCTTAAAGTCCTATAGTTTCCAGATTTGTATTAGATCTGATTTTCATCCATACATATTTCAGAGATATGAAATTTAATGTACAACAACTGAACCATCTGAAAAATAACATTGTCTATGTATTTCTGTAGTTTATTCCTAGTTGTAGCTCTAATTTCTGAAGGGATTTTTCCCTAGTTCTCTTTGTAATCTATTGTAGAGGCAATCATCTCAAATATAAATATGATTTACTATTATATCTCTGAATATCATACCTTCGATTTCCCTTGTCTGAGTTTCAGTCAAAACTGCGCAATTCTAATAGCTGGGGTTTAAATGTTGTAACAACTCTTCTCTTTGGTTGATTTCTAGCTAGTCATGACTTTGGGAGATCTGTTTAATGTGCTTAAACTAATTTTTTTAAGCTAAAATTCTATATATAAGTCAAATACAGCATAAATGAGGGGATCCAAACCTTGATCTACGTTATTATTGCCCATATTTTCTTATACAGTGTTTTCATTGAAGGCCTTGTTGAGATTCCTGAAAGGGATTAACCCAAGTTCTATAGGTAGAGTCTACAGTTGGCCAGGTAGCCTCTGGTTCTCACCCTATTTTTAGAGGTGATATAACCAGTAAATGAATCTGTATTCCATCTATGAAATAGAATCTCGAGAATCCCCAAAAAGGAATATTACAAGAATATTCAAATAACTTTATGCCTCCTAGCTCATTCTACGTAATGTTGACATAAATTACAGATATAAACTTATTATAGTGCACCTATGGAATTTTTTAGCTTTACCTATTACTCAGAATTATTCTCATGTAACAACATATTCAGCTGCAACATCTTCAGTGTGGTACCCTTCAGCAGATCCATAAAGCATTGATGATAGTGTGGCTGACGGCTTGGTAGCATTGAAGTTAAATCCATACATTTATTCCTTCCCTCGGTTCCTATGTGCAGAAGAGAGAGCCTGTTGGAGAGGTGCAACAAATATATATACAAAGATAGAGGGCTTATGCATGTTCCAGCCTTAGAGAACACCATATTTAGCTTTTTTCCATTATAAATTACCTTCAAGAATTATTTTGATTTTCCAAAATTAAAGAGTGCAGTTTATCTCAATTTAGATTAAGTATTTCCATTATCTAGTCACAAAATATGATTGGAAAGTACTTTATTCATCTCAAACATGTCAACTGAATCTTTTCTGAACACCAAGCATAATTTTCCATCACACAGGAGTTTTCGCCTATTTTGTGCGTCTTGCAAATCATTTTCCCTAATTTAAACCCAAAGTTGCTTCAAAACCTAGCCACGTGATTCATCCAAACCAAAACAACAGAAGTCAACTAATACAATCAAGCATACTTTGAAAAACTGACACTTTTATGTGGAAAGTAAGCAATAGTAAAGTTGGCACAAGAACTACTAACCTGGGTTCTAGATAACTCAGATAACCCAAGGACTGACTGTAGCTCTGGAGAAATACCACATAACTCGGTGAAGCCACCGCCTGTTCTTTTTTTGGTATTTTCCATATTTGAACTGTACCAAGATTAGAAAGCTAAATTTATACAGCACAAGATTTAATAGAATGGAAATCACTATAAAAAGTCATCATCTACAGATGACCCTTCCAATCTGATATCTTCACATGTATTAGTCCATACAAGCCGAAGGGGTTGGCTGAACCTGTTGTTGTGAATGTTGCTGGAAATTTGGCTAGTTACAAGCTAGTAGGTTCCTAGTTCAAATCCCCTATGGTTAGAAGCACTATTCTACGCTAATGGGTTACCAGGAATTCCATCCACAAATGTGGAGAACCATTAGGATTAATGTTTTCCTAGATTTTAAAGAAAGCCAATACACACTAGAAATATTTACCATTTATGGAGGATGAACCAAGGAAATATAGAATCTTAGACATTGAAGGAAAAAAGAGTATTTATTGTAGAAAAAGTATATGAAGATACAGGGACAATACCAAAACAATAGATCCAAGATCTTTAAGGAATCCTTTTAAGGCAAGAACAGTTTAATTAGCTTCATGTTCTACTTATTGACTGATCAATAAGTCATGAAAGGATTATTATGTGTGTTGTTTACAACATACAATTTAATTATATGAAATTTTAGTTTTATGGACTACAGTTGCATTGCATTAGATCAATGCATTTCATATCCCTTCATCACAAGCATTGGAGGGGGAATAAGTATTAATCTTGAATGAAATTCCATATAGGGATATGCGCAATGACGAAAGAATGATAAGATACTCAGGATCTTCCAAGAACTCAACAGTATCAAATATGTATCACTTTACAAATAGATTCGATAGACAAAAGAAAGGATCCAAGCCCAACCAAAACCTTTAAAAATAATAAACATCATGCTAATTACAATACAACACTGTGGGGTGTTCTTCACAAGGAAAATAAATTTATCAAAATATTTACTTAAAACCATGTTATAATTGAAATTATTTTTGAACTGAAGAACAAAAAATAAATAAGTGAAAAGCACCTAGATTAGGGGTTCTGCATGCCTTTTAGAAACAAAAGTTCCTCAGTTCAAATTGTTGTTAATTCAAATACTATGCACCTTGCACTAAGTTATCTGCAACAGCATAGGTTGAAATATGTACAAAATCCTGAGTCTTGGAGACAAAATAATATGGGAAGTTGGTTTATATTACATCCATTTACAAGAAAAGTAATAACATCCAAAACATGGCATGTGTTAGGCAGTCTTTTCTGACACAGTACTTAAATGCGCCTCACCACATTACTTCCAAATATAATGTAAACATAGGCCTTAATCAATAGCCTTTTGAAACGAAAAATGCAATACCCAAGGAAATAGGATAGCAACTGAAACCAGCTAGGGGAATTTTTTAACAACAAAAGCAAAAGTGAACATTTTAATTTTAATAACTAAAAACACCTAGAGAAAAGATAGAGAATATGATGTAAAGTAGGAATAGGGATGAGTTTTGGCTTCAAAGAAATTAGTTCCTAGATATTAATACCCTTGTAATTTTCCAATCCTGCGTGCTTTTAAGTTCTTATTAAAACAAATGGACTACAGAATACAGTGTGTCATGCCCCCATAATAGATGGCACACATATAGATCAAATAGACTTTACTTACAGATATACTACCATGACCATAACTTGTATGCATAATATACATTTCAATTTCTTGGCCATCTCTCCATAAAAATTTATATATATATATATATGATATTAGCATCATGGCTTTGACTGTAGATATAACAAAAATTGATCAGAGAAGTTTTATCATGGATGTCTTCATTATAGTTGTTGTATTTGGATCAATACAATGTTCTTGCTATATTGACCCACACAGCCTGTTCCCCCTTTTTACTTAGTATAAGGCTGGAAGCCACTATGATCTAAACAAAAAGACAAGCAGATAACCCAACCCAGCAAAAATGTAACAATTTGGGAGAATAAAATGTTAATTTTTATCTTTTTATGCCACTACAGCAGATAACAGAGGAAAATGCAAGTGGCACAATGTTTTACAAGTTCGGCATGTTGAAAATACGAGTTGCACAATGTTTTACAAGCCCGATATGTTTAATGAAGGGTTAATAAGTTACATTTTAAATTTATCTTTTAAGGTACCTGGTTATATAATGAGTGGATGTTAAAAGCGGAAATCTGAAACCGAAAAATTGTTGGGTAATTCTGGTTGAGTAATTTTTAATTTCATCAATATATTATATATATATGACTCGGAATATTACGTTTATGACATAATTATATTTACTAAAAAAAATCACTTCTCATCATTAATTGTTGATTTAGTAATGTTATGTGATTTTTTTAGTATGTAAAACCATTTTTCGTTGTAATATGTTTATATGTAACAGGATTTCTCAAGCATAATTATCTACTAATCCTCAAAATAATAGACAAATGTTAAAAAAAAAAACTTGTTAACCAAACTTTGCATATCATGAGAAATATCTTGTTTCTGCTCAAACTCATTATAACGAAACACTTAAAATTGTATAATTTAGCAGAAAAATCATTATTAATGTATAGAACCACTAAAAGATTATAATAGAGTAGATCTATGCCAACTCTGGTAACATGAGGACTGCCAAACTCTTCTTTCCTTATTTTCTCCACAAGTGGTGGAGCATAATGGAGACCGGGAGTACATTTTGTTCATAGGAATCACAGTATTTATACCAATATTATAAAAAAAAATGAGCTGTTATACCTATAAACTGGACCATACCTCAAACTTCAAAGTGAAATGTATGTAACTCTACTGTGTATAATATAACTTTTATGAAAGTGATATATACTTAGTGTGTATATCTTGTTGGGATGATTTCTTCATCGCAATCATGAGGGCGTTACTGCCATCGTGGAATGTGGGGGAGCTTGCGAATGTGGTGCAATTGATGGGACTTGACGTCGTGAAATTGATCACTTTGATTGTCAAAGCGGTTGGCACTCCATGGATGCATAAAAATAACTATCGTCAATATGCATAGTGCCGATAGGGAACTTGCTGGATCAACTGAAGATAACAGAGTTGAAAAAATATCCTGAAATTAGAGAGCCTCTGGAGCAGCTGGAAAATATCCTGAAATTAGAGAGCCTCTGGAGCAGCAGAGGATTTCGGACTTTGAATATATCCCATGTGGAAAACTATTGAGGAGCTGCATATAAGACTACTGAGTGTAGTCAAGGTCTAAGAAGGAGAACCAGTAGGAAAAATTAAGGATTTTCCCACTATAAATTGGGCCAAGCTTTTACAAATCCTATTCAAGGCCTTAATACCTAGATCCTGCAAATTGGGTATGGAAGTGGAAACATCCTCCAATAGAGTACATTTATTCACAAACCCTACAAACCCTAGATTTGAAATTTATTCATGTGGTTGGTCAAGGTTCTTAACTAGGTTTTTAAGGGATTTGGAGGCACTGGAGATCTAGGTCCTACAACTGATCCATACATTTAGAAATATTTAAGTGTTTGACATGTGTGTTTGAAAAGCGAGAAATGAGAGAAAGGAGGACAGCGAAAGGAGGAATTTTTTACATGAGAAATTCGTTCTAGACTCTACACGTCATGGATGCTGAGAGAAAATGAGAGAAAATCATGCGGTTGCACTAGCTCGAGAAAACAATTAATGTGGCTCCTAGCAATCTCCACACTACTCAGGACAAAAGCTACTGTGGCTTATGGCAATCTCCACCCTTCTCTCCAATTTTTTCCCTTTGGTTATGGGCTACCGCCAGACAATAGCTACTATGGCTTATTGCAATCTCGACGCTACTCTCCAGTTTTCCCCTTTGGTTATGGGCTCCCGCCATCGTAATCTCCATAATGCTCTCCAGTTTCCCCCTTTGATTATGGTGAAGGGCTCTCGCCATGGCAATCTCCACGATGCTCTCCAGTTCCCCTCGTTGATTATTGGCTTTCGCCAGATAATAGTTACTATGGCTTATTGCAATCTCCACGTGTGTCTTATGGAAATCTCCACATTGCTCTCTAGTTTTCCCCTTTGGTTATGGACTCCCTTCGGATCAATTGAGCGAGTAGTAACCAGTTTTCGGGCTCCTTCCGGATCAATTTAGCGAGTTAGCAACCAGTTTTCGGTCTCCCACTGGATCAATTGAGCGAGTTAGCAACCAGTTTTCGGGCTCCCGCGGGATCAACTGAGCAAGAATAGTTTTTCCAAAGGGATATGGGTTACTTGAGTGTATTGCAAAAATTATTGAACAACTATAAGAAAATACATGTAAACGACTTGCCAAATAGTTTGAAACAAAACAACTTTATTTCGTGCAAAACATATAAATATTTTGAGAGTTTCAATGAATTAGATTTTTTCATGTTGATTTTTTTATATTCGTTACTATTATCATAAAGATTAATGCATATTTAATATTAAGATTTATGTGTAAGTAGTGAAAAATATGGTTTTAGATAGTTTGAAACAAAAACAACTTTATTTAAAACATATAAAGGTTATTTAGAAGTTCCAATAAAATTAGATTTTTCATGTTGCATTTTTTATATTCATTACTATTATGATAAAGGTTAATGCATATTTAATATTAAGATTTATGTGTAAGGAGTGAAAAATATGGTTGGGAGGATGTTCTTCTTTCTTATTTTCATCATTAAAGTTTAGGGTGACATCAAATCCATAATCATCAATAAAGGAAATATATGTAATATTGAGAGATCATGTTGGGATGAAGATATTTTTGACAAATGGTGGTGTGCTTATTATTTGGGATCATTTTCATTAATGGTTTTTCTACTGGGATTTTATTTATATTTTCACCTTTGGAATGGTAAGTTTATATTTTAAGCACAAGACAAACTAGATAAAGTGATGAGTGACATTGATTTTCCTCATCTATATTTCGTGCAATATATCACAAAAAGGTCATTTTCATAGTTCATGTAATATATCACAAAAAATTCCATTTGCATGTTCACCCACTTCTTTAATGATTTTGCATAGAAAAACATAAAATATTGATAATTGGTTTCCATAATATATATGTAAAGGATCTATTATACATGTAAATATGCAGGTTGTTTTTAAAAACCTAACTATATGGAAGAGCCCATTTACCTTCAGGCCTAAGATATTTATTGAAGAAAATGTTGATATGGATTCCCATGACTATGGACTACTTCCATTTGGTACAAGATGTAATATATACACTATTGCAAAATTGGCTGTTAATTTTGTTTAGCCTATGTTAGGATACATGTTTCATCATATCATAGGAGAAACTCCTAAGAAAATGAGGGTAGAAGGCAAATATCTCACACCAAGTCCAAGGTTTGTTAATTTCATGGTCTCTCATTTGGATTCCATTTCCATTCCTCAATTGCATGCTCATATTAATAAATGAAAACCACTAAACTAACATGATAATGTATTTGGAATTTACTTGAAAAAAAAAAACTTTTAGTTTGCCCCTTTTTCGTAATGAAAGTAGATTTCTTTCTCTAGACTAGCCTGACTTAACCAAAAAAGAAATGTATAATTTCAATGCAAATATGACAATAGCCAACCTCGGTTTAATTTTTTCGCTTTATATGGTGTTACTTGTGTAATTTTAATTGATATATTAAATTTATTGAAGTGTCTTTACTAATCCTAGTAGGTAGAACTAGTGGATTGCAATTCCAATATGAACAAATATCATTCCACTATGGAGATTTAAATATTTACAAGTCATTAGTAAATCTTAGTGTTTGATATGTTTCTCAAGAAAGGAACCTATTGGAAAAAATGAAAAAAAAAATGCATTGAGGTATAAAACAATTTCCAAGCACACCATAGAACTAAGCTACTTCAGTAATACATGCTTCAATTTGTCCTCGTGTCATTGATAAAATTTCCCCTTATTAACTAATTGATATTTTGATTGTTAAGTTATTTGATAAATTGGAATATATCATCCACTAATTATACATGCTTCTTATTTCAATGTTTTTAATAATAAAGTGTCAAAGGTTTATTTAAGAGCTAGAGGAAATAAGGATTAATTCAATTGGTAAATGCTCTTGCAAAAGAGTTCATAGAGCTCTCAATAAAACCTTGTTAATTATTTTAGGGTTACTAATTGGTATTTTAGTTTCTAGTTACTATTGTGCTCCATTTGAAGACAAAGAAAGGTAAACCTATGGGGATTGAAAATGTACCGTCCTCCCTTAGAAATTTTAATACATTCGTGAGTGAGGGAAAATATTCTTTGAAAAAGGAAACAAATAATAGTTCATTTACTTAGTAATAGAAAAATATTAATAATATATAAGATATATATGATAAATATAATGGAGCAATTTTTAACACCCACTCCCCAACCATTTTAGGTACCAACGCATTGAGTAATCGCATGTCACCGCCCCAATTTATTTGTATCAAGTGACATCATAATAAATAGATGCAAATTTCAGTTGTACAACTAACACTGCTAGCACTCTAAAATCCTGCCTATATGTTCACTAAAGTAGATAACATTACCAGAAAATGGCTTATGTAGTAGTGTCTGAAAAAACCTCAATAAAATATGTAAACAAGGAAAATTAATGTCACTTGTAAATTATAGACCCCACTTTATGTAGATCATCACCAGCTCAATCCACTAGAACACCCCTTCAAATATAATAGATTGTCAAATCATCACCGACCAATATCCTTCAGAAAATATCATCAAGCACACAATCGAAAAATATCTTCAATGACAACAGAAACCATTAATGGATTGTCCCTCATATAATTAATGAACAACTTGGAAAATAAATATCCCCCTAGACCAATTAATGACCCGAAGAGACTCCTTTGTGATCAAATTCAAAATTCAAATATGTTGCCAACTTCACCAATCAAAATGAATACACTTACATAGCAGTAAAAATCCTCGGAAATCACTCGATCAACTATTCCCAAACCAAAGAGAAGTATGAAGATCCATAGGAGCAAAGGTTCGAAAGAAATACCACATAAAACAACCAACTAGTGCATCTCAAATAGACCACAAAGAAAACCAACAGGTAGTAGCTAAGATCCTCAGAAATCCCCTAATCAACAAATCCCATACCAAAGAAGGAACAAGAAGATCCACAAGAGCAAAGGTTTAGAATAAACACCACGTAAACAACCAGCCAGTGCGTCTCAAATAGAACACAGAGTAAACCAATAGCTAGAGTGGAATACAAATTGTTATTAGTGTACCTTGAAACAAAAGATCATCCAGAAGCAACATAAAAACTTAATCTAGCTCAGATAATTATGCTTATACATATTGCACCCAACAACATCAGCAACTGCACCAGTGAAGGCTACATTTAATCCATATACCTCCACACCTCCAGCCAAAATTACTACCCTTGTGAATTTTGTGACTAATTCTTACATAATCCAATCTTTTATCCTCAGTGCTTTCTTCTCGAAAATTTTGTCGTAGAAATTTTGAAGTCGGCATATTGTCTACAAACGAATATTTTGTAATTTTCCTCCACATCCTTGTAGAAATTATGGTGTATATTTGAAACTACTCATGAATTTTTAATCAAAATCTCATCAAATACTAATCACTAGTTAAAATAAAATCATCAACATATAAGGCAATAATAAGGTATTTACCTGCTACCAAGATGTGATCGAGGTTTGCATCTACTTCACTTATGGTGAAGCCCATACCAGTGATATAATTATCGATCTTGGTGTACCAAGCACGAGGTACTTGTTTGAGACTATACAATGCTTGTTTGAGTCTGCACACATGAGACTCCCGATCAAATTTCTCAAGAAATTTTGGTTGCTCGATGTACACCTCCTCCTCGATAACCCCATTGAGAAATTTTGTTTTTACATCCATCACGTGGATCTTCCACCCAATCTACGTAGCCAGAGCAAGAATTGATCTAATGGATGAGTACTTTGCTATATGAGAAAAGGTCTCCTCATAGTCAATATCCTCAACTTGAGAGTACCCCTTGGCCACAAATATGGCCTTATACTTCTCTATGTTTATTTCTATTACTGGCTTCACCTTGAAGATCCATCTCGAACCCACTCTTGATTTATATGATGGTCTTGGGACCACTTCTGAAACGTTGTTATTTACAATGGATTTGTATTCCTGCACCATTGCAAACCCATATAGGTTTCTCTATTTCTTCCTCGAAATAGGATGGCTTAGTCTCTATAAGCTCAACCATAAGAGCCATGTAGCCAGTGTGCCTCTTAGGTGACCTCGTTTTCCTGCGCAAATTTGAAGGAGCTTTCACATTATCCCTCACATCCTACACAAGTATATCAACCTCCCTGGTTCTTTTTCTACCTTCTTTGGATGGTTTTTCTGGAGTGAATGTCTCCACTCTCTGCTCCTTAATATTTTTGTTGCTCCACAACTTCATGAGGCTCCTCCTTTGGAGCTAAAAGATCCTCTTCTGGTGGGATCTAAAGATCCCTCTCAAGAAAGCACCACATCGCATTCTCCTCATTAAAATTTACATCCATTCACACAACTATCATTATGAGGGATGGAAAGTACACACGATAGTTGTGGGGAGTTTCTATGTGTTGCAACAACAGAGCTGAAAGTCGCCCTGAGGAGGGATGTTCAAAAACTACATGGCTCTGTTAGCATTTCTCCTTGGCTTACCCACATGGCTCTTTTCCTTCCTTTTATATTTATTTATCAATTTCAAAGAAATTGGCAAATAAATGTACTCACGACCTTCGCTTGTTATAGTATATTCTCGACATACATATTATCTCCGCACTTTTATTACCAAGGATTAACCCTTCGCACTCAATATAAAACCAACGCACCGTTTGAATAAATAACTGTGTGATAACCTTTAGCACTTTAAATTATATCTCCGACTTGATATAAATAGTTCAACACTTTATAAACATTTAACACTATAATCACCTGTGGCCCTGGGCCCCACTTCTACGGTCAATGGACCGATCAACACATGCACAGTGCCTCCCTTATCGTCTACACACCTTGCTTACCATTTGGGCAAGTTCAACGAGCGCCCACTATTTGATAGCCCTTCTCCAGATCAACGACACATATGTATTTCGCTTGGCATCCGACGTCGATCTTTAACGCGCGAAGGAAGAAGTTAACGGGTGGTTTTGCGGAGGTACACCTTGCCACGCGTCGACTCCCCTATGTAATAAATCCAATTCAGGAGATACTGCTTATGATCGAAAGGTGGTGCAGAATAGGCAATCTACTCTTGGAAATTAAATTGTGGTTTCGCTACAGTGATTTCCCAAGGTTAAGTCGGGGTTGTGTTCTCCTATGTGTTTCCTCTTTTATTAACCCCGGGTTTAATCTCTGGTTGGGTAATTCAATTAACACAGCAAATGGAATTTTTCTTTACACGGGAATCTCACCAACATTAAACGGATTCCACAATCACTATTTCACTACACAGGCCTTGCCTGCGGTGGGATAATTTCACAGGGTTATCCAACGATTCACAGGAATTCAAGACAGGGAACGGAATTCCTAATACACAATTTCCTCGTAATCAAATGAATCTCCACACAATTAACATCTCAAGACAATTAGACAACCAACAGGACTGAAATTCATTCAATTGGAAGCAATCGATAATGCACAATGTTTTATTGTGGAATCTCTATTCTATTCTTCTTCTCCCCCCCTTCTATACATCCGAAGGATACAATTATATACATTACAGAGTGACTCTTCGGTTCTTTAGCGAGGACCGTTTAGAAAACCAACAGACTAATTACAATAATTCATTGTAACGGATGTATGAAAATTTGACTAGCTAGACTATTCGACCCATACAACTCTAACTACTCTGAAATGAAACAATCAGCTGAGTTATTGACACCTAGCTGTTACAATTTTGATGATTTCGAACCCTCCTAGCCACAACATGTGGAAAAAACCTCCTACATTGTTGGCTAGTGTCTAGTGCCCCTACATCAGACTCTAGAGGGCAATCTTCTTCATGGGCTCCTGTCCATGAGCTCTTGCATTGATCTGCCTATCTTCTGCAACACTCCTTCAGTCATCCAAGTGGCATCTTCCTCTGGCTTATCCTTCCATTTGATCAGTGAAAGTACTCTTGTCCTACGGTCCTTTTGAACACTCGTCAATATCTTCTCTGTTTTTCAATGCATTGTCTTGGAGGTAAATTTTAGCCTCTTTCCACTAAATCTATTCCTTGTCTGCTGATCTTGCTTCTGCACCATCATCTTCATACTTGTACAAATATGCAACATTAAAAATAGGAGATATTCCAACATCAGGAGGTAATTCAATCTGATAAGCATTTGTAAAAAACTTCCTGAGTATCTTGCATGGCCCAATATTTTTGAACTTTAGTTTATTATATTGCTTCTTTGGGAACCTCTCCTTTCTCAAGTGTGCCAAAACCAAGTCTCCTACTTCAAATTGGACCTCTCTTCTGCTCAAGTCTGCTCTGTTTTTATATTTGATGCTGCTGCTTTGTAATTGTTGCTTCACTTGTTCGTGTATGGCCTGGATCTCTGAAGCAAAATCCTCACCATCTTCACTCCTTAGCTCTGCTCTTCCCAGATTTCTTAACTCTGATATTCCTCTGGGCTGCATTCCATAAACAATATGGAATGGACTCTGTCCTGTGCTCCTGTTTGGTGAATCATTATATGCATATTCTACCTGGGAAAAAATATGATCCCACTGCTTGGGATGCTCTCCTGCAAGACTCCTCAATAAATTTCCAAGACTTCTATTCACTACCTCGGTCTGTCCATCAGTCTGGGGATGATAAGCTGAGCTGGAACTCAATTTGGTGCCAAGTTTCTTCCACAGTGTCCTCCAAAAGTGCCCCACAAATCTGGTGTCTCTGTTTGAAACAATTCTCCTGGGTAACCCATGCAATCTAACAACTTCTTTGAAAAACAAGTTAGCAACATGGGTGGCATCACTAGTTTATAACATGGAATAAAATGTGCCATTTTGGAGAATCATCCAACACGACGAAAGGCTTGCATCATTCCTCTCGAGAGTCTTGGGAAATCCTAGAGCAGAAATCCATACTCACCATGTCCCAAAGACTTTGTTTGGAATAGGCAAGGGAGTGTACAATCCTACATTTTGGCTCCTTCCTTTATATCACGTAGTTACTGCAATTATTCACAAACTTACCCATACATACTCATCTTGGGCCGGTAATAAAAGTGAAAATTACTCAGAATTTGCTCATAAGTCTTATCGATTACCAAAGTGTCCAGTGAGTCACCACTATGCTTCTCTTTGAGTCAAATTTTCTCTCATGGAACATTTTGGTACACAGGTTGGTTCTTTACGAATAAAAAGTCTTCCCTATGTTCCATCCCAAAGTAAATAATTAATTTGTTCTCCTGGAACTATAGAGGTATTAGACATCCCTCGAAAGTCAATGTAGAAAAATATCTTGTTAAATCTAAATTTCCATGCTTCTTCATATTTAAGGAGACTAAGCCATCTGAACAAGAAATGAAGTAGATAATAATAATAATAAAAAAACATTATGAAGGAACAAAAATGAATGGAATGGGTACCTCTCGCGATATTTTCATATTGTGGAAACAGTCCTCTTGGGATCTTATATGTCATATCAAAGAGTGGCATTGGATAAAGACTGAATTCATAAATAAGACCTATCAATATCAAATTAGTATATTAAACTTCTATGCTCCCCCTCATTTCAGAGATAAGGACCAATGGTGGAAATCCTTGGTTGATTGTGTAAATCAAAAAATAATAAAAAAAATTATAGTTAGAGGAGATCTAAATTTGATATTAGATGCAAATGAAAAATAGGTAGGTGAATTTTAAGCAAACCCTTTCATATATAAGCTCAATAAGATCATAAGAAGCGCACAATCTAATGGACATAGTACCTAAAAATGGTAAATTCACTTGGAGCGACAAAATATTAGGTTTGGGAAACATCAAAGAGATACTGGATAAGTTTTTAACTCGAGAAAAAATTATTTCAGACTATAACTCGATGATCTCAAAAATCATCCCCTTAGTGGCGTCAGACCATAAGCCCACTGCCATAAAAATCGAGGAAGGAGAAAATTTGGGCCCTGCTCCCTTTTGATACCATCCGCTTTGGTCCAACTTTGAATAAGTTGTAATGATTTTTATAGCATCATTTCTCACCTTCATATGATTCATGATCGCTTTTATGGCTTTGGGCACCCATTCCTACAGACTTGGACAAAATTCACTAAAAAATAGTTTTAAAATCCCCATACGCGGGTATGCCCAGAATTTTCCGCGTGTATACGCTAGTCCATACACACTTTTCCGCATATGCCATTAAAATCATTAAAAAATATATAAAATTCCCTATTTTCGGGCTGGGTTGATGGTTACTCCAGTAGTTCAACCACCCCAGCACGTGGCCAACTGTTTCCAACTGATTGAAACTACTTTGAGGGAGTATAAAAGCCCCTCATGTGTATGGCCTAAGGGAGAGAGAAATTTTATAGACATTATACTCTGTTGGAATCCCAATTCAAGTCTGATTCCCCGTGCCTCCTGCACTTTCCCAGATTTATAACGAGGAAGCCGCTTGTTTCACAGGTGCTCATCTCTTTATATGTCATCTCTTATGCACTAGTTCGGAAGGAATCTTAGCAAGGCAAGGGTGGGACGGATCGGGACGACGGTCTGCTCGAAGATCGTGGAAGGATTCAGGTGATCTCTCCACTTGTTATTTCTGTACATGCTATTTATAATACAGAAGAACCATCTTGTTCCCGAAATATACGTGTTAGTGTCCACTTACATATATGAGAATATTGTTATTTAAGCATTTATGATGGTTTATCTAATGTTTCATATGGATTTCACTAACATTTAGAGTAGATATATGTTGTACAACCAGTTATTCGTGCTTGTTTCCTCTTATCTTTCAGGTTAATAAGGAAGGACGGTTGCTGGGGGTTTGGACCCCACGGGCTCTGCTTCAACCGTAGGACCTACGGGTAAGTTCCTCAT
The DNA here is from genome assembly GCA_034641835.2 of Pinus albicaulis. Taxonomy (NCBI): domain Eukaryota; kingdom Viridiplantae; phylum Streptophyta; class Pinopsida; order Pinales; family Pinaceae; genus Pinus; species Pinus albicaulis. The sequence goes on along the minus strand of CM076574.1, from coordinate 1,049,342,416 downwards.
CCGCTCTATTTAGTTTTCCTTGAACATGTATGTGGTTGTGTGAGTCCTTCTTGAGTATCATACGCTCTTGTAGGTTGCTTAACCCGAAAACCTCTAGGTGATTTTTTAAAACGAGCTGGCGACTATCTTCAAGGATAGCATTCTTGTGATTCCACCGGTGAGTGGTTTCAAGCTGTTTGATAGGTTTCCAACGATTTTAACTTTTATTTCCGATCCGGTTACTCTTTCTCGGTCGGACGGGAAGTTTTGGTTTCTTATCCAGGCTTGATCCTTTTTGTTTTTCATTATTTACCTTTATATACGTGGGTTTGTCTGCACACATTCGTGTATACACGCATTTTTTTCTAAAGGGAGTCGTGTATACGTGTGTTTCCTTTAGCACAGTCGCGTATGCACGCTTGTTGCTAAACTGTAAAGTTGCGTATACCTAGGCAGATTTTGAAATTTTAGATTTCTTGGCTTTTTATTCCTTTCTGTCTGTGGAGACCTGTTCCTACAGTGTCTTTGTACCCTCTGGATTGTGAAGAAAGTGGTCTTTGGTCTTTTCTCTCTCTTGTTTGATTGAAAACTAGTCTTTTTGGCAAAGTATTGTTTCTGTGGTGGCCTTACGGTTCAAAGTACCAGTCTCTTTTACGACATTCTTGGTACCTTTATCGAATGAGGAAACGCTTGTTTACTCTTTCCTATCTTTGTGTTTTGCTTTGCACTACGATTTTTGCCCGTTTTTTGGTTGGTTTTCTTGAGTTCAGTCGACTAGGTCTTGTTGCAACTTTTGAAGAGTCTTTCTTGGTTCTTCGAAGTTTTTGTTTGATGCAAGGTTGTACTATTCTTCTAGGCTGAGTGGCTGAGTTTTCTTGTCTTCTTTTGCTCATATTGATCTTGCTACTAGTTAGCCCTATAAGATTTGGAGCATTATTGAAGTTTGTGCTTGAAATTCAGTGTTGTTTAGCTTGGGATTTGATAGTTTCGCTTGGTCTTTTCAAGCTCTTCCTTTATAAAACTCAAAAGCTTAAAAAATATTTGCTTTGCTTTTGTTTTTTCATTTCAAAAGCTCAAAAAACATTTTTCCTTGTTATTTTCTTTTGTTCTTGCATTTTTGTTTTCGTTTCACTATATCTTTTGGAGCTTTGTTGATGTTTCTTGCCTTTGGATTTTGACTCGATTTTGAAAAGGAGTTGTTATTGATTTCTTCCTCTTGTTTGTAAGTGTTTTTGGTGTCTTCATATTAGGAGTTCTTGGTTTCAGGAACTAGCTTTCTGGACAACCAAAAAGAGTTAAAACTGAAGGATCTTTTGGGGAATTTCACTCTACTTTAGGAGATTTTGCATCTTAGAATTTGCATGCTTGTAGTGATTTGCATCAGGTGCACTTAAGCATTTAGTCATTTTCATAGTTTCTGTGAGTGTGAGTTTGTGATCTGAAAAGAAAAATATAATTTTTAATCTCGTAGAACCTGTATAGAGATTGCTTTTCATCGAAACACAATAACTGCATTTGCATGTAGTTTTTTTTTTATTAATTTCTTTTTGCGTCAAAACACCATAAGTTTCATTTCCACATCCCTTTGACTTAACATAACAGCCCATTAAAATAAGCGATTTAATTTAAAATCAAATAGCAAGTTTTCTAAGTGTCATACACCAACTAGCTAGGTTGTAGGGCCTTGGAATAGGTGAGTGGAGAGTTAACTCTCCGAGGTTGCTCAAACTAAAAGAAGTTGATTAATTGAGAGCGAAATCAACTACGGTAGGTGGAGCGGAAGCTCTCCTACAGAGAGTCAAGCGCGAGGGGAAGTGAAGGCTGAGAAGAGAGATACCCCCTCTCTGATTTGCTGAATCTGACCTCAAGACCATTCTGCCCGGCTTCTGACACGGATTGGTACCCATAGTTGCCACTCCTAGGTTCCACATAGGTGACTGCGGGGGGGAATACCCGTGGTACCTGAGGCAGACATCGCATCACTTTCAGCAGTACTTCTGGGGGGTGCCCTTGCGAAGCTTGGGTACTTGAGCCGGCAAAGGCTGTTGTTAGGAGGTCGGCGTAACTGTTTCTGATACCTTCGCTAGTAGGCCTGGGCCGTAATTATCCCAGACTGATTTCGGGAGGTCCTATATTTCGCTTTCCTGTATTTTGGTGTCTGGTCCTCATCACCCAGAGCGGAAATACTTGGAGGCTGTTTGCTTGATTGTATCTCAGGTATTTTTCTTATAGTGAGTGCTCTTTTCTCCTAGCTTGCCTATCTTTTCACTTTTTTGAGTCTAATTTAAAAAATCTATTAAAGTGGCTGATCAAGCGCCTCGTCGATCGAGGAGAATCTGGGGTTTATCTCCCGAGAGTCCAGAGCCTTCTTCGAGAAGGCGTAAGAGTGATTTAGCAAGTGGTTACCACCCTGTGACGTCTGACGCAGTGGAGAGAGATCCTCCACAAGGGTCTGAAGGTTTCATAGATTATTCTGGTGTCGGTTCCGAGAGGAGCGTTCCGCTCACCTCTCGAGTTTTATTTCCTCAGGAAGACGATTTTCAAATTGAAGAAGTACCTGAACCTCCTGCGTCAGGTCCATCTCCTCTTCCTCCTGATTATTCGTTCATTGTTCAATACATCGGACCTGAGTCAGAGAGACCGAAAGATCTTCCGTATCATTCTTACCTTTCGATGGCCACGACTGGGAACGCGGATTCTGCTGTGAGTGCTGCAGGCATTCAGACTCCTGCTTCTGTTGAAGGAGGGGGCACTATTGCTTTATCTTCGATTGCTTCTAGTGCTGCTATGTTTGGCTCTTTTAGTTCACCCAAGCATAGGCTTACCACAAATGTGGTCCACATACATTTGGGGTATGCCCACTAGCCTGGACTGTTAGCACACTCCCTTTTCATTGTTGCGGTACAGATCTACATACATGTCTTCCATGTTAATGGATCGACTTCTTTTCAAGGTTCCCCTTTGGGCCCAGACACATTCTAGTTAGATCCTTTGTAGAATTCCTTTCCATCACTTCATCGACCCCGGAGTTTCGACCCCGCAGTGCCGGAGGTCAAGGATCGACTACTTTTACAGGTTGGAACCCTGTATTCACTACAGCGGGGGTAGGGAATTAGTTTTACGCTGGTCACCAAGGGAATGCTTCTTTCCCTTCGTCGAGTGCTTATCAGACTTTTTCCCCTCTTTCTAATGCTTGGAACCCCTATCAGGGGCTTTCCTCTTCATTCAACATTGTAGAAAGGGGAACTGGTCCGATCTTTGGTAACTCTACGTGGGGAGGGGGTTCTTCTCCTTTTTCTATGAGTTCTTTCTAGCAACCTAGTGCCTCATCAAATCCAGGGTACTCTTTTGAGAATGTCGGGAATTCATCCCATCAAGGATGGAATCCTCTGGAAACTCCTGCGCTTACCTTTTAAGCGGCGTTAAGCCCGGATACGTACGAGTCGGCCAATAGTGATACGTTCGGTACGGTCGGTGGCCCTCGGTCCCGACAGCTCCCTTCGGACATTCGAAAGTTTGAAGGAAGAATGGAGAAGATCCCGGTGACCATACCACTTTCCCTTATGGTGTTCTTTAACTCCACGATCGACGATTTGACGATTCAATTGGGTTGAGATTGTTTCAACGCACCTAGCGGAAAACGCGCCAAATGGTGTATTGAGCTAACTGGGGGCAGTTTTGCTACATTTGGAGAACTGGCTGTTACATTTCTAAACCATTTTCAGTTGCCTATCCGATATGAGGCTGGGACTTAACTCCTAGCTAATTTTAAGCAGGACGAGGCAACCCACATTTTTTATCACATTCAGGAATGGAGGAGAAGGAAGAGGCTTATTAAAGCTCATATTCCAGGAGAATTCCTTCTGGAATGGTTTCTGAAATCTCTACAGTCAGACATTTCAAAAGATATATCCCTATCTGAGGTATTTTCTAAGGAGCAGGCCATTTTTAGGGCCCAGCAGCTGGAATTGATCTATTCTCAGTCTGGGGTCCTCTATAAATATTTGTCCAATCCTCCTCGCTCCAAATTAGGTTTATCCAAAACTAAGCCTGGTCCGCATGGTGATGGGCTTATCGGATCGATCAATAGTGGTGCATCCAGCTTGCTTACTCAACTACAACAGTTGTCTTTGCAATCTACTCCTTCTGGTAAGGCTGTGCCTGCTGAGTCATCGCCTTCCCAATCTTTGTCGATAAATGCTATCCAAACTTCTAATCCAAAAGGAAATCAACAATCCGAAGGAAAGAAGAAGGGACGAAATAATAAGAAAAATGGCAAGAATGGGAAGGGTAATGCGAATAAAACCAACGAGCATGTTGGTGAGGGTCAAAAGGATAAAAATAAAGTGAATTTTCCATGCAAGCTATGTGCTGGAGACCATATTACGCACCTTTGCCCTAAAATTCAAGATGCGCAGCACTTGTTAGCTCAGCAGGGTTCTTCCAGTTCCCAGGATGTGTTAACAAACCCTTTTCCCCAAGGGCAACAACTAGTTGTTGGCACAAATCAAAATCCTGGGGCTTCCTCTGGGGGCACCCAGGAAGGGGAAATTCCATCAAACATATTCATGATGAGTGCTCACATGGATGTCGCTACGAGATCATGATTATGGTGGAGAAGAGTATTTGAAAGCTAAGGATATTCATTCTTTCTTGACCACTTCACATTACATAAAGCCCTCTTTGTTAGTCTGAATGATTCCCAAGCATCTTCTAAGCGATCGGCGATTACATCTAAATTCTAGGGCTGCGGGAACTACTTGATTGTGGAAGATGTGGTGCGAGTCCTTGTGCTATGTCGGCTTTAGAGGTACTCCAGTCTTTTCCGGCTCAACGCAGTGCTTTGCTCACTGCCATTGGGGCTATTGATCCGAAAAATTCTCTTCTGATTACTTTTGATATGTCTAATTTTAAGAAGAGACTCCCCCATCACATGGCTTTTCATATTAAATCATCGTACCGGAAGTGAAACATCTTTTGGACGGTTGTTGATGAGGGTGCTTCCACATGCGTGATGTATCTCACATGTTGGAAGACAATAGGATCTCCCAAAGCTGTTCCATCTACCACTCTTCTGACTGCGTTCGATGGTCATTCTCACATACCGCATGGTATTTTCCCAGCTTTGCCCATCTGTGTTGGGGGGAAAAATGTCAATATAGAGGTTGAGGTAGTGGATGCAAGCTTGGACTACAACCTTCTGTTGGGGAGAAACTGGATTTATGAGATGGATGCCATTGCATCCTCATTATTTCAGATTATTTGTTTCCTTCACGAAGGGAGGATCATTACAGTGGACCAACTGGACTGTCCTCCTGTAGACCCGAATGCGTCTACTGACTCATCTATTCCTAAGTTGGATAATACTAAGGTGCCTGTTGATAATTTAGGGGTTGGAATGTATTCTTATTTTATGGGTACTTTCAATATTCCTCCTCCTACAGTGCATACAAATGAAATTTCATCCTCCAAGGCTCCTCTTTGAAGAGAGTTCTTCAGAACTCATTATTTTTCAGACCCTTGGACCTTACCTTCCCCTACAACCACATTAGTGGAAGGTCAAGTGGGTGGAATGGCATTTCTGATGTCTGCAGCTGAGATTGCTTATCAGTCTATTGTTGACTCTGCAGAATCTAGTCCAGCTCCTCTTTCACCGGAAGAGTTGGATGGAGATGTGGCTCCGGCTTGGACACTTAGTTCTTCTTGGTGAGTTTCCACGATAACACTCTTCCATCTAAGAGGAAACATCCTATATCTTGACGTATAGATAGGCAGGTAAGGATGATTTGCATCATCAGTCCTACTTTTTACTTTATTTGAGCGAAGTTGAAACGATTTTTCCAAGTCCTCCGTCTCCTGGTCCTGTTCGCCCAGTCCTAAACCCCTTAGCACCAACACAGGTATATGCTGAAGTGAACATGGCTGTGATTTCTCCAACGATCCCGTTGAACATTTCTAGGGATCCCAATGTTATTGAGAATGTCTTCATCGGAGCTAAATGTTCCCCTAAAGAGATTCAGATTTATACCGAACTCTTTAAAGAGTATAGGGATGTATTTGCTTGGTCTTATGAGGAAATTCCTGGTATAGACCCATCTATTTTCTAGCATGAGATCAAGACTTACGAAAACGCTAAGCCCGTGGAGGTCAAAACCGTCCAGGTCAATCCTGGGAAGGCGGCAGCTGAAAGGCGGGGTTGAGAAGCTACCTGAGGCGAGTTCATTTTTCCACTTTGTTCCTTTGAGCGGAATGGGTTTTCAAATCCCGTTCCCGTAGATAAAAGCAAGGAACGATTCGGTTCGCATTGATTTCGAGACCTAAATAAAGCTTGTGTCCTAAAGATAATTACCATTTGTCAGTCGGATCATTGTGAGTGTCACTAGGTAATAAATTTTACTTCATGGACGGTTTCTCCGGATATAAATAAAATTACTATCTGTCCTGAAGATCAGCATAAGACTGCCTTTATTTGTCCCTGGGGTACTTTTGCATACAAGAAGATGCCTTTTGGTCTTAAAAATGCTGGGGCTACCTTCCAGCGGGCCATGTCATATGCCTTCCACGACATCAAAAAGATTATCGAGGCGTACTTGGATGATTTAGCTGCTCATTCTCGAAAGAGGATGGATCATCCTGCTCACCTCCGGCAAATATTTGAATGATGTCGTTTCTATAAGATTAGATTGAATCTGAACAAGTGCGTTTTCGCGGTTACATCCGGCCGGTTATTGGGATTCATTGTGTCTAGGGAAGGGATTAGGGTAGATCCCTTCAAGGTAGAGGCAATACTTCGGTTGCCTCCCTCGTCTTCTATCCGTTAGCTTCAAAGTCTACAAGGAAAGTCTAATTTTCTTCGGAGATTTATCGTAAATTATGCTGAAGTTACAAAGGGGTTTATGAGATTGTTGAAGAAGGGAGTTCCTTTTCTTTGGGATGACTACGCTCAACGCTCATTCGATGCTTTGAAGAAAGCATTGACCCCCTTTCTGACCCCTACTCCTTTATTGAGTCCACACGATTATAGCCGAGGATTTCCTTTTATCGTATCGCGTGATAGAATCTACTATTGGTATGGTTCGGATTCAGGAGGATGATGCTCTTGTAGAGCATGTTATTTACTACCTTAGTCAAGGCTTGGTAGGACCTGAACTCCGGTACACTCCAATAGAAAAATTAGCTTTAGCAGCAGTTCATGCTGTGCAGCGACTCCAACATTACATTATTCTTCGCAAAACTTATGTTTTGGCAGCTGCCAATCCATTTCAGTTTGTCCTCAGTAGGCGAGTGATTGGGGGAAAATACAATAGATGGATTGTGATTTTGTAGGAATTTGATATTGAATTTATGTCTGCCAAATCCAAGAAATCATTAGTTTTCACGGAATTGATCTCCGAGTTGCCCTGTGGAGAAGATATGATCTATGATGAATCCTTTCCGGATGAACACTTGTTTCTTATCTCTTCACATGATCCTTGGTATGGAGATATAATTGTGTATCTCCAGACTGCGAAGTTTCCCTCTACTTTTTCGAAAGATGAGCGTCGTAAGCTGCGTCACTTGGCCAAGAATTATTTGATTATTGGTGATGCTTTATACTGTCGAGGGGTTGTTGATCTGAACGCGCTTAACTCTCGAGAAGGCGGGGCACGTGGCCGGAATGATTCCCACAGTGGAGCTTGTGGAGGTCATTTATCTGGGCTTGGTACAGCCCAAAAGATTTTGCGTGCTGGATACTTTTGGCCCTCGATTTTTAAAGATTGCATTGAATCGGTCAAAAGGTGTCATTCGTGTCAGGTCTATACTCGAAAAATGTGCGCTCATCGAGCTCCGCTTTTTCCAGTCATTACTGTCGGACCCTTTACAAAGTGGGGTATTGATTATACTATTTGTAACCCGCCCTCGGCAAAAGGTCACAAGTACATTATCGTAGCAGTAGACTACTTTACGAAGTGGGTCGAGGCTATGCCTACTTTTGGGAATGATGGTGAGACTGCTGCTCTTTTCCTTTTCAACCAAGTTATCACTCGTTTTGGTATTCCTAGAGAGATTGTCAACGTCATGGCAGGTCATTTTCGAATAGTAGGATGGGCGGGTTGGCTCTCAATTGGGGTTTCCGGCAGGAGCATTCATCTCCATATTATCCTCAGGCCAATGGGCAAGTGGAAGCCGTGAACAAATCCTTGAAGACAATTATTCAAGGAGATGATTAGTAATATGAATCAGCAGGAATATATATTATGCTATATCCTGCACTTTGGGCATACAGGACGTCAGTGAAAACTGCAACTGGCTTTACTCCGTTTCAGCTAGTTCACAGGTTGGAATCTGTATTTCCCATTGAATGTGAGATTCCTTCTCTTAAGTTAGTTGTTGAACTTCTTCCTGACACTTCTAGTCTTGAAGAACGACTCCTTCATCTCGAACATCTTGATGAGCAGCGTCGGGATGCCACCACAATGAATGAAGCGCATAAAAAACGAGTTAAAGTTCAGTACAATAAGGCGGTCAAACCCAGGGTTTTTTCGGAAGGTGACCTTGTCTTGGTCTATGCCCAAGAAAAAGATGCCCTGGGGGCAGGAAAGTTTAAGTATATGTGGTATGGCCCCTTTATCATTAAAAAAGTCCTTAAGAAAGGAGCGTATACCTTGGTTGATTTCGAAGGGACGAGTTGCCGGAGCCACGAAATGGGCTCTATTTAAAGAAGTATTATGCCTAGGCTTCGGCTTGGCATGTTGCTTTTGTATATAGTAGTTTTGTTTTGTACATATCTGGTTGATTTTCGATCTTTGATGGGTTGGTGATGTTTTTGATCTGCTTTGGCAGGTTGTGTTGGATGTCATGAGTCATTTTGGTTTCGTCGATGGTGCTAGTAGACACACTCGGAACTTAGCTTCCGTGGCTTGGGTGCTTCATTATCCGTCCGGTCAGCTGTTAGTATCAAGAGGGGTCTGCATTCATCCTGCTTCCAATAATATAGCAGAATACACTGCAGTTGTTTATCTACTCTCGGAGGCAATATCTTTGGGTGTTGATTCGTTGGTAGTTTTCTTGGAATCTCAGCTGGTGGTGTCGCGGTTGAACAATACTTATCGGGTTCGAGATCTATTTTTACTACGGTTGTTCTTGAGGGTACGTTTGTTACAAAGATCATTTCATTTTTTAACTTTCATTCATATTCCTCAAGCTGACAATTGGTTGGCAGACTCATTAGCTAATCAAGCACTGGATTGGCATATTAATCATTCCATACAATAAAATTTAATCATCAACAACATCATATATTTTGATACATTTATCACATCACATCAAACATCGATGTATATATATCATCAGAGTGTTCAAAAACTTTACAAAATTTGGATCCATAAGGTCATACAAAGTTGGGCTTATGCCGTGATGTTGATCTCAAAAAATATACGGTCACTCGATACATCATATCTATCTACTCCACCGAGGTCCACCCTTTTCGTCGTGTTCCTATAGAACATGATCGCGGTGGCAACTCGGCGGAATAATCGTACCCAGTCTCGGGGCACTCCTACCACCCGTCTTTCGATGGCTTCTGGCAGGTCTTCCACGACAGCCATAGGTATTTGGCGGGTTAACCCCTCCAAGTTCCTCTGCACAGCCTGGAGGGTCCTATCTGAATCCACTGTATCTGCTTCGCCCCTGCGACGCTTGTGGTGCGGGAAACCCTCAGGACGAACTGGTCCAATATCTGTATCATGATCATGTTTACATTGTCAGTCATTATGAATCCAATCAAAAACATGTTTGTTTTTCATTTTTTATATATATTTGAAAAATCCAAAAATTATATAAGTCAAAAAAATTTTGCAAACTTACCGACTGTTACCCATGCTGTGCCTGGTGGAAGAACTAGATCTGGATCTCCACGAAAGTCCATCCCGGCATAGGGATAGTCGTCCACTGCGATGATTTGTTCTCCCCACCAACGGAAGAACTCATCGTCCCATGTGGTCCGGGGTACTTCACTACCCCCCAATCTCTTCATCATGTTTTCCCAACGGGCAATTCTTGGGTCCCGCGGGCTACTGATGGTAGAGATAACTCTGGGTCTCAATGATGGTATCTTCTCAAAGAAGAATGTTGTCAAAATTGTATCGTAGCCAAAGTGTTTGGTCTTTGCTTGGTGGATTGAGGTCAACTGTTGTTTCATGTTCAATAAAAGGGTTGTGCACCAATCATACACATGAGTCAAACATTCTACTGCTATGCTCATTTGTGTCCTGGACGCCTGATGTAGGGAGGCAGATCCTGCCACTCTGCCGATGGTGAAAAGGAGGATTTTCATGTGAAAATCCCGTAAATATTTAATTGCAATTTGAGTTCCAACTTTCTTGAGACCCTCTTACTTAATACCGCATAGACTGTCTTCGTTCACGCCCTCAAACCCATACAGAATCTCTTTAGTTCTCCCCTCACGAGTACGATGGCTCAAAATATATGTCTTCCACTTCCAATGCTGTCTTGCAGCATCATTCACATCATAGCGATCCCTGCGCAGGTTGATAATTCCTGAGCATTTCTAGCAACCGGACATTGCTTTTCATATTTGGCATTTTGAAAAATTTGAGCAAACCGCAATTCCGAAGAATATTTTGCGATGCTCAATCTCGCATGACTTCTTGATCAATTGCACTGTGTTCATGCTCTCTCCATGAGATAGTCATCCTGTCAAAATTTATTAAATATTTCATTAGCTATGCACTTTTTGATTTGGGTCTGCGCATACGCGGCTTCCTTTATGCACAGTCGCGTGTATACGCGACTTCATAGTTACCAACCCGCGTATGCGCAAGCCCGTGTTTTTTAGCAAGGGTTTGTATGGTGAAATTCACTAAATTTTACTTTATGAACGGACAAAATGAATAACAAGGATGGTTGATGAGCTTACCTGACAAATTCGGTGCGATTTGACAGTCGGTTGCTCCTGATTTGACGAAAGAAGTTTTTTGCTCCAGAGCACTTTTTTCCAAATCAACAATGTAACAATGAACCAAATATGAGGTAATTTGTCTATTTATGTCCAAAAAGTTGAAAATTTTTGCAAAAATTTTTTATGCTTATTTTTTCGATCTATCTTAAGCTGCATAACCCGGATGCTTTGCAGTGCCCAGATTGGTATGTTTTCAGGTACATTTTGACGATTTTGAGATTTTTTCCGGTTTTTGATCCATGATTGCTGACTCGTCATGGTAGATATATGATCTTCACTGGCATATAGGTTAGGGAATCACTTTCCGTTGCATTTTGCATACTAGCCTCCATTCTGATCACTTGCCATAGGGTCGATCCCATCAGGTCATGAGTATTTCACCCTTTTCACTCGCCGATTATTTAATCATGACTTGGTGGTAGAGCCTTCCTTTACATGAGCTTCCTAGTTAGTTCCTCGCTATCACTTGTTGCCCATGCCGCGTTTTATGTAGGCTCGGGAGTCCTCTTTAGTCCCGCCATGACTTATGTGTCAAAGCTTCATTCTTCTTCTTCATCTCTATTATTTTTCTGGCTTTTACCCTAGAGGCTCCCTAGTGTCGTTAAGTTGTATTACTGCATTGCATATTGGCTGCTTGTTTATCTTGGCCTTTAGCCGGCTTCATTTGGACTCGATGTTTAAGCCAACTTTTGACCTTGTCTCTCTGTACAAGTTAACCATTGCATGCACTTAGCTATCACGACTTGACACCCTTTTACCCATGGATGGAAAATTCCTTTGAGTATCGCTTACCAGTTTCTGTCACCTTGCATTGAGCATAGGATCGTTCCAATCCCAGGAACTAGTTCATCTGATTTTTGATACTCGTTCTATCCATTGTACCATAGCATTCTTTTATTCTTTTTCAGGCTTATTATTTGAAAAAGACAAAAAAATCAAATATAACAAAAAGAGCGGGAACGGGATGTATCTTCGTTGTTTTGATGGCAGTACAGAGTCAGTTTGTCGCCCTTGAACAAAGCACATATACTTATATATATTTCCTACATTTAGGATGGTTTTAGTTTTTGACCTAGGTTCAGCCTTTACCTTGTTTCACTTGTCAGTCCTCCCCCGGTTGTTTACCTCTTCCAATCATATGGAGAGTTTGTTCTGCCTCCTGCATAACAGACTTATACAGTGTCACTTTTTATTGCCATGGTCATCACGAATCGTGCTTTTGTTCAAGGGAAGTCTAACCAGAGTCGGCCATTCTGCGGTGTCTCTTGACTTATTATTCAGTCGGCCTTCCCGGTCTTGTCAGTATCTTGTTCTATCACATCAGATGTTTTGGTCTTCTGCTCGTGCGGTTTGAGGTCCCCATTGACTTCTTGCCGGCGGGTTTGTCTCTTATCGACTACGACACATTGCTCTGAGAGCAAACCTAGAGCCGCACCTTGGGCCTACTTCCATCATTGATAGGTGACCTCGTGCTCAGCATTTGATCATCATCATGGGTCTTTGACTGAGTGGTTTCCCCTGTGTTCGACGTCAGCACACATTATCACACTTGGGATTCGTGCAGTACCTTGATTTCCATTTGACCCTATCGGTGGATATCTCGCCTCTGTGTCAACTTTCATTATTGGTTGGTTCAGAGGGTTTCTTCCGTGCGCTAGCTTCATCTTGTGCATGTCAGAAACGTACTTTGGTTTGGTTCTGTCACTCTGCTTCGTCCGATTCCATCCAAATCTTGGCCTACGGGTTACACTCGCGCTGGACTGATGTGGGATGCCTTAATGCCTTCCTTCCAGCAGATCTTTTCCCATCGACTCTGACTCATTGCTCTGGGAATAAGGTCTAGAGTCTTTTTGTCAGTACCTTAGGGTTTGCAGTCATCAGTGGCAGACTCTTCGCTATCGGCAGTGGGGATTCATCATTGCCTCCTGATTGGTAGATTCTTTCAAGTGTTCGACTTCAACTCATTCATTCGCACTTGTCAGATTGTACTGGGGCACCTTGACACTCATTATCATTATCGGTGGGTTGTCTCGCGTTGGTTAACGGTATACATCATTGACCGGTAATCCAACAATTTCTCACATGGTCGACTTCAGCTCATTTATTCCCATTGTGTAGAATTGTGCCATAGTGATCGGTGAAGACCTCGGGTTGCATCAGCATTTCTCGGTTCACTTTTGACAGTCCATTCAGTTTCTGCGAGTGATGTCGTCCACCCTTATATGTTGGAGTTCAGTACAACAACATCTTATATGTTGGCTCCCGAGTTGCGTGATTGTACCGTTTGTTCCACCTCTTATGATTCGGTACTTGGAGATTCAGTTACTTATATGATCAGACATCCAGTTGCACCATCCTTGATCAGCACTCTATATGTGATACTTGGACATTGATTCAGACTTATATTTCCGGGCCATGCTCAGATGATTCATTGTGTACTTTCAGTTCAGCTATAATTGTATACATTTTGGATCTATTATATACTTTCTATATGATGTATTTTTGACTAAGCATGGGTATGCCCACCTCAGCATGAGTTGACTCTCTATTTTCTTTCATTGGTTTTTGGCAGGCTGAAATCTGGTGAAGTCCTCTCTTGTCCTTGCGAAGTTCTTTCTATGTGCATAATAAATTTCGACCATCATGTACCCCTTCTGACCTCATATATTAGGGGGCATCTGTTATAGCATCATTTCTCACCTTCATATGATTCATGATTTCTTTTATGGCTTTGGGCACCCATTCCTACAGACTTGGACAAAATTCACTAAAAAACAGTGTTAAAATCCCCATACGCGGTTATGCCCAGAATTTTCCGCGTGTATACGGGAGTCCACATGTAATTTTCCGCGTATGCCATTAAAATCATTAAAAATATATATAAAACTTCCCTATTTTTGGGCTGGGTTGATGGTTACTCTGGTAGTTCAACCACCCTAGCATGTGGCCAACTGTTTCCAACTGTTGAAACTACTTTCAGGGAGTATAAAATCCCCTCATGTGTATGGCCTAAGGGAGAGAGAAATCATTGATATTATACTCTGTTGGATTCCCAGTTCAAGTCTGATTCCCCGTGCCTCCTTCACTTTCCCAGTTTATTACAGGAAACCCTTGTTTCCTGGAGATGCTCATCTCCCTATATGTCATCTCGTATGCACCAGTTTGGAAAGAATCTTAGCGAGGCAAGGGTGGGACAGATCCGGACGACGGTCTTCTCGAAGATCGTGGAAGGATTCAGGTGATCTCTCCACTCGTTATTTCTGTAAATTCTATTTATAATACAAAAGAACCATCTTGTTCCCGAAATATACGTGTTAGTGTCCGCTTACATATATGAGAATATTGTTATTTAAGCATTTATTATGGTTTATCTAATGTTTCATATGGATTTCACTAACATTTAGAGTAGATATATGCTGTACAACCAGTTCTTTGTGTTTGTTTCTTCTTGTCTTTCAGGTTAAGAAGGAAGAATGGTTGCTGGGGGTTTGGACCCCGCGGGATCTGCTTCAACCGTAGGAACTACGGGTAAGTTCCTCGATCCGCTCTATTTATTTTTTCATGAACATGTATGGTTGTGTGAGTCCTTCTTGAGTAGCATGCCCTGCTCTGTGGAGGTTCTAACCCAACAAACCTCTAGGGTGATTTTACCCGAAACAATGATGGTCTCCTAAGCCTAGATCCAAAGCATTAATGGCCCCCCAAGTTTTGTTTGGGAATATGAGTTAAAGAATTTGAGTAAAAATTAAAGGAATGGGTCTGATGGCACTATAAAAATCCACATGAAAATAAAATCAACCTGCAAATGGAGTTAGAACATGTACAAAAGAGCATTGAATAAGGAGAAGTTGTAAGAGAGAAACAAATGAAATAAAAAGAATTATATAGGGAAATATACAGTAATAACAAAAATGAGGAAGAAAATTTGAGGTTACATTCAGAAACTTATGGATATAGGACCTATTTAAATTAATTTGGACCTATTAATTCCAGTTTTAAATTTAAATTTAAAATTTGTCTAGCAAATATTTGTTGGAATTACAAATTTATGTGATGTAATTTACACAATAAGTGTCCAAGTAAAATTTCATGGAATTTTATCCATTTATGCAATAAAAACTACAATTTTAAAAAGGAAATATAGAACCAACATAGATCCATTTTGAAAATGATTAATCTCTTGAAGTGTATACTTTTTTTCAAGTTTTTCACTCTAAAACAAGTCCCATAGGTTATCTTTAGCCCTGTGGACATTAAAATTTTCTTTATTTCTTTCTTTCTCATCTTTCCAGAAGTAATTACGGTTTCCTTTGCACACCTCTTGTGGGTCCCACAATAACTAGTGACGATGTAATTTAATTGTAGTTATATTTATGTCAAAGGATGGCTATTTCTCAACAAAAATATACCCAATAATGTCTCAGGTTGGACACGATTTAAGGTGAGACGTCATCATAATTGATTAAACCAATTTTGTTTGGGAGTTATCTTAAGAATCCTCAAAGTCATAATTGCTATACGAACTTGACCAACTTTATCATAATTAATTAGAGTAGTTTTGTATGGGATTTGTCTTAAGAATCTCCAAAGCCATAGTTTCTATACGAACTTGACCAAAAATTTAGATATTTTCTCTTATATAAAAATATTGGTTAGGTTATGATCTAGCTTTAAATTTGTTGAAAAAAAAATTGAGCCAATTTAATTTTTCAATTAAACAAATATTTAAAATTACATAATTCAATGTAACTCTTATCATATTTATTAAAACACATAATGCAACAAATGACTTGTTTAAATAAAATTTAATTTAAGGTGTTTGTTCCCCACTACATCATAGGTATCATGGATTTTGAACATGAAGCTCCATAACTACATTCTAAAAATAAATATATTCAATTCTTATTTATGATATATAAATAAATATTATTAAATCATTACCATACACCTAATAATTATTGATAAGAATTCATAACTGGTTATTGTGGACCTCCAAGAAACTCACTATGAGAACATGGGTGCACACTATTAAAACCAAGAAATATCCAACTATTGCATTTATGAATTTAGAGTTTTTTTTTTTTTTTTTTTAATTAATGTTTCACTTTTAGTTGGGCGTGTGTATCTTTTTATGGTGATTTGTGTTCAAATTTTATGTGTTATTTAGTTCATCTGCATTCTTCTTTCTGCATAATCATATATACACATGCACTTATTTATGTATTTAAACTTGTTCCTTCATGGTGACATGTTTATCAACAATAGTAGTGTATTGACTTTCAATCAATTTTAAAAATTATATTCATACCAAATGTCTTTTTATGGTGATTTGTGTTCAAATTTTATGTTTTATTTAGTTCATATATATATGCACTCTTCTTTCTGCATAATGATATATACACATGTACTTATTTATGTATGTAAACTTATTCCTTCATGGTGAAATGCTTATCAACAGTAGTAGTATATTGACATTTAATAAATTTTAAAAATTATATTCGTACCAAGTGGCTTCTCACCGAGTAATTTCCTAGGGATTTAAAACTATTCCAATTCTAATAAGTTCCTACCTGATAAGTGTCTCATTATTATTTATAACATTAATCTATATATAAGAAAATTTTATTTAGAAAAATGGTCCATTACTTTCAACAAATTTAAAATTTTATATTTGTGACACTTTGCTCCCACCCACCAATTTCTTATAGATTTGAGATTATTCCAATTCTAATAAGTTCTTCAATATTATTTATAACATTCATTTATATAAAAACAAATTTTATTTAGAAAATGGTCCATTTTATAATAAGATGTCTATTTTTTTTCTTAAGTTAAATTTGACCTATGCCAAAAAAATAAATATTAATATTATATTCATTTTATTAATATAACCTCTTTAGTATATTATAAATTTTTTTAATAATAATATTAATAAATGTGGTTTATTTACCCTAATGACATTTTTTTCGAAAAGTTGAAAAATGAAGCCCACAATATGGTTGGTGATACTTTATATTTACTCTACTTAATATTTACTCTCAAACATATGTTTTTCACTTGGCTAAATCATTTTTTTTCCAATCATACCACTATGTCAAAATCTTATCTACATATTATATCCAAGCTATAACATGAAACGTAATGAGGAGAAACATTACCATAGGTTTTTCTCACCTGGCTAAATCATTTTTTTCCAATAATACCACTATGTCAAAATCTTATATACACATTTTATCTCGGCTATAACATGCAAGGTAATTAGGAGAAACATTACCATATGTCCTCGTGAGCACTAGCGAACAAAAAATGTAATTGCACAAAACAAATGATTAAAGTGAGTGTGCGTTGATAATGAGATTAAATAAAGAGAACCTTTCACTCTAGTGACATTCTCATATTGTACAATCAACATTGGAG
The DNA here is from genome assembly GCA_034641835.2 of Pinus albicaulis. Lineage (NCBI taxonomy): Eukaryota > Viridiplantae > Streptophyta > Pinopsida > Pinales > Pinaceae > Pinus > Pinus albicaulis. Next base: position 1,049,325,060 of record CM076574.1, on the reverse strand, counting down.
CCATTAATTCCAGTTTTAAATTTAAATTTAAATTTTTTATAACAAAGAGTTGTTGGAATTGCAAATTTATGTGGTGTAGTTTACAAATTCCAAGTGTCTAAGTAAACTTTGAAGGCATTTTATCCATTTATGAAATCAAAAATACAATTTTAAAAATAAAAAGTTACACCTACTATATGCATATATAGAACCAATATAGATCCATTTTGAAGAGGATTAAATCTCTTGAGGTGTATACTTTTTTTCAATTTTTTCACTCTAAAATAGGTTCCATAGGTTATCTTTAGCCTTGTGGATGTTAAAATCTTCTTTCTTTCCTTTCTCTTCTTCTTTCAAAAACCATTCCCACAATATGAGTGGCCATGTAAGTTAATTGTGGTTAATAAAGTATTTATGTCAAGGATGGTCATTCCTAAATAGAAAAATACCCAATAATGTCCGGTTGAACACGATTTAAGGTGATACTTTATCGTAATTAATTAAAGCAATTTTGTGTGGGCCTTATCTTAAGAATCCCCAAAGCCATATTTTCTATATGAACTTGACCAACTTTATCATAATTAATTAAAGAAATTTTGTGTGGAGTTATCTTAAGAATCCCCAAAGCCACAATTTCTATACTAACTTGACCAAAAATTTGGATATTTTATGTTATATAAAAAAAATTGGGTAGGTTATGATCTAGCTTTAAATTGATTGAAAAAAAGAAATTCGGCCAATTTAATTTTTTACTTAAATAGATAAAAAAAATACATAATTTAATGTAAATATTATCATATTTATTAAAACACACCATGCAAAAAATGACTTGTTTAAATCAAATTTAATTTAAAGTGTTAGTTCCCCATTACATTATAGGTACTATGAATTTTGAAGATTAAGCTCCATAAGCACAGCTTAAAAATGAATATATTTAGTTTTTATTTATGATATATAAATAAATATTATTAAATCATTACTATCCACCTAATAATTAATAAGAATGAACTCCATAACTACACCTTAAAAATGAATATATTTAGTTTTTATTTATAATATATAAATAAATATTATTAAATCATTACCATCCACTTAATAATTAATAAGGAAGATAGGAATTCATAACTCGTTAATGTGGACCTCCAAGCTATCCACTCTTAAAACCAGAAATATCCAACTATTTCATTTATAATTTTTTGGTTTATTTCTTCTTCATTTTCTTTGTTTGTCATTTTAACTTTTAACATTTTAGGTTTGTGTATCTTTTTCATTGCTGATTAGTGTTCAGATTTTAGTACTATTTAGCTCATATATGCAAATGGATATATGTATTCTTCTTTCTCCATAGGCATATATACCCATGCATATTTATGTATGTAAACTTATATTTTCATGGTAGAAGCAACATCAACAGTTGTAGTGTGTCATATAGTTTACATTTAAGTTTGCATTGACTTTTAATAAATTTAAAAAACCATATTGTGTGCCACCCACACGGCTCCCACTCACCCGATTTCCAGGGTTGGGTCCTCAATTCCTATGTATGTTCCTAGATGATAAGTTTCTCATTATTATATATAAGCAAATTTTATTTAAAGAAATGGTCCATTACTTTTAATAAATTTAAAAAATTAGATTAGTAATAAGTGGCTCCTCCCACAACAATTTTTTAGAAAATTGAGATTATACCAATTTAAAAAAAATTCCCATAATAAGTTCTTCTTTATTATTTATAATATTTATTTATATATAAAAAAATTAATTATTTAGAAAATTTGTATATTATAATAATATATATCCGAGGTCATAAATTGAAGATACCCGGAGGAGCTTGAGGAGAGTGAAAATGGCTATCGAGTTATGCTTACAGTTTTTGTTACTCTCCGTCTTCTTGCATTGGTGGCGGCATGGGCCTTCATCTTCTTCAGGGGAAGAAAAATGAGGTTGCCTCCGGGTCCGTTTCCAATTATTGGAAACCTTCACATGAATATAGGACAGCTTCCACACAAAGCCTTGGCAGAGCTCTCTCTCAAATATGGACCTTTCTTCTCCCTGAACCTCGGCTCCGCCCTCACCTTAGTCGTCTCCTCTCACGATATCGCCAAGGAATTCCTCAAGACGCATGATCTGATTTTCGCCGGTAGGCCTCCATCCACCGCAACTAAGTACTTGTATTCCTCTGACATCGCATTTTCTCCCTATGACCGCTACTGGAGGGAGATGCGTAAACTCTGCGTCGTACAGTTGCTGAGCTCAAGACGCGTAGATTCCTTCCGCCACATAAGAGAAGAAGAAGTCTCCGCTATGATTCGCTCTATTGCTAATATGGATAATGCTGTGAACATTAGCGAGGCCGTGGCAGCCCTTGGCATTGATATAATCTGCAGGATTGCCGTGGGTAGAAAGTATTCTGACCAAGACTTAACTGGCGGCATTGGGATCAACTCAATGATCAAGGAAACGTTTCAGTTAGTAGGATCTTTCAACGTCGGAGATTACATACCGTGCTTGGCATGGATGGATCTTCAAGGTCTCCACCGTCGATTAAAGAAGCTACACAAGATACTAGACGACTTGCTAGAGAAAATATTAGAGGAACACTTTTCGCAGAATAAGCCCATCACCACACCAGATCTTGTGGACGTCTTGCTGGCAGCCGCAGTGGATAAGAATTTGGGGTTCCAAATCACGCGAGATAATATAAAATCTGTCATCTTTGTATATTATTCATCGGCCCACACAGATGCATTTTTGGATTCTGTGCTGATTTAGATTTCAATGGCTTTGCATAAAATATGATAATCTTGATATTGATTTGATTTGGATGTGTTTCATTGGCAGGATATCTTTGAGTACTGCCTCCTGATTCGTCGTCTGCAAGTGTAGAGTGGGCAATGTCCAGGTGCTGAAAACCCGCGGGTTATGAAGAAGCTTCAGGACGAGCTGGAACAGCGTAGTTGGAATGGGGCGTGTGGTACAAAGATCTGATGCCTCGTCTCGTTTATTTACAAGCTGTGGTGAAAGAAACGCTCAGGCTTCACCCGGCGGGGCCTTTATTACTTCCCCACATGTCAACGGAAACGTGCCATGTGTTGGGCTTCGAAATCCCTGGCGGAACTCGGCTTTTGCTGAACGCATGGGCAATTGGAAGGAACCCAAAGTCATGGGGGGAGGATGCTGAAAGTTTCAAGCCAGAGAGATTCATGGAAGAAGGGTTCCTAGACAACAGAGTAGAAAATTTTGAGTGGATTCCGTTCGGAGCGGGCAGGAGAGGCTGCCCCGGACAACAAATGGCAATGATTGTTGTAGAGTTTGCTGTAGCGCAGCTGTTGCACTGTTTCAATTGGAGGCTTCCCGATGGTATGAAAGAAGAGAAACTGGGCATGTCTGAGAAGAGTCAAGGAATTGCAGTATGTTCTAGGGCACAGGAGAAACTGGACATATCTAGGGCACAGGAGCTCATTGCTGTTCCTACTCGTCGCCTTCCCGTACTGTAACTCTTGCCTTATGTATGTATAGCTGGTTGACTATCTTAATGTGGATTTAAATAGAAGAGTTGTGGAGAGCCATGTCTGTAGGTATAGCTGCTTGACTATCTTAATGTGGATTTAAATAGAAGAGTTGTGGAGAGCCATGTGTGTACACAAATATAGTAGTTTTTAAAATAAATGAAGGTTTTAACTAGTATGTAAATAGAAAGAGGAGTGTTTTTTTTAATGTGTAATGGGCCAAGCATCCGTCGGATCTGCTCCTCTCTCTTTGTTTTCTTTTTATAAGGAATGGATATCTGATTTATATTATGAACTTTTACATATTTCATTTTCCTAAGATGATATGTAGTTTTTACATTTCAAGTTGTTTCATTCGCTTTTTATCAACTAGATTATTTTGTTGGTGATTATATAGATATAGTTTTTGATGGTTTAAACTGTAATTTTGAATGTATAAATGAATGCTTTGAAAATCTTTTTCACCATTTGGATTGTGTAGGTGACTGAGCTTAACTTTGCAATTCAAACAAATATTTGCTAGATTTTATATAATAACATTTATTTTAACACTCTCTTTATATATATATATATATATATATATATATATATATATATATTAGTTCACATAAATTATTTAGATTTTCTAAATGCCCTCAAATTGTATTCACTTCAAATAATGATACAATATAACATCAAGTTATGTCTCAAGACAGTTAGTCTATCTTGGACATACAATTTCTTGGTTGACTGAATATACCAACCTAGCACCAATCTAAGAGGCTAACTAGTTGGAGAGAATCTCTCAACCAACTGGACCTCAACAAACTCCCAAGTATTAGGAACAAAATCATTCTAGAATTAATGAGCACACAAAAGACAAGTAGGAATTATATTTTCCAAGTCCCTCCTTTAATGACTACTTGTCTTGATATAAATCAACAAAGTCTAACTGTGGTCCTCGTGTTTACAAACATGATAAAAAATAATATGTCGACATCCATATAAAAAAACAACCATCTATTGGAATGCATGGGTACCAACCGTTGCAACTGTAAGTCTACTAGGATGTCCTTCGTGTACATGGTTCAATCAACAATTTCCTACATACATGTACATGTACGTGCAAAACCCCCTCCATAATCGTCATCATGGGTTTTATAGGATTACCATAACCATGCTCTGGGTTTTATCAGCTTACCCTAAACTATGCCTAGGGTTTTTTCGGATGACCCTAAACCATGCCTACAGGAATCCCTTTCCACTTCACTTTCATACGTGGTTTCTAGGTTACTACAAATCTACACTACAAAGTGGTTTCTGATTCACCACAAACTTGCACTTACATACACTCTCACTAGTGGTTTCTGGCTAACCAAAAACCTACACTTACAAAGTGCTTTTTGGCTAACCACAAACCCTCAATTACAAAGTGCTTTTAGAATTACCACGAACTTCATGGGGGTACACAAGCCTCATCAAGATTGCATCACAAACTCCAACACTTATAGCTACCAAGTACATACTGTACAAAGACCACTACAAGACATCATAGACTTGCTTACTGTTAATATATGTGAGTCATAATACAACATTCTAGTGAGTCTATCCCACAAACTCACACTAACTCACACAAACTTTTGCTTTGTTGTCCATCATCCTTTAATCTCCAATGTTGTTCCAACCACTATCTATTGATGTATTTTTCATTGTTATTTCTTTATCATATCTCGTAGTCAATAACTCTTGCAAACAAGCTATTGTCAAAATGGCCAATTCCAACATAGACTAAAAAATGTGATAATAGTTAGATAGACTAAATGTCACAACAATAAGCATCCAGTTCATCCCATTCTTTCAACCAGACTTACATTAATGACTTAACAATTTTTTTTAAACATTGAGATCAAATTGCAATTCAAAAACACTTCAACACTAGCAAAATAGTCGTTCAAAAAATCAAATTCAGCATAAACGATTAGGCACATGTTGGCTTATTTAACAGTACTTCCATCAAAACCTCCTCTGGTTCCATGTCTTCACCCTCTAGTGTGGTAACCAAAAACTCAATTGGCTAGACCCACCCATAGGTTCAACGCCTTCCAAATTTTAGCACAAACAACACTCTATACTCAATTCCCACATACAAAACCATGCAATCCATTTCTCCCCTTAAATCTAACCAACAAACCTATTTTAATTTAGCAAGCTGCTCGAATCTGGAATCATGGCGAGAAATCCAACGCCAATAACATGGGTTATTACCCCAAGAAATAGATAATTCTCTTGCAAATAACATGTAGTCTGTTTTTCCTATGGATCACTCGAGAAACAGTCTTTCTCTTCCCTCGTCTATGAGAATCGAATCACAAAGGCAAAAATAGAGTTCAATGGATATGAAGTCTTTGGATACAATCTTTGGATATGGCTGATAGTCTACAAACATCCCGTGGAGTGGTGAATGAGAGAATATGAGATATACAATTCTATTACAACTCCCGCAGATTTGTCCCATGCTCATGAGCCACCTCCATGATAATGTTAGCAACGAAAGTGCTTCACGGGTTAAAACTACTAAACTGCAATGCCAGATTTATCTCATTATCATAATGATTCATACCCCAATTAATTGTTTCAAGAACAACAACGTCGCCTCTCACGCACTTAGATCGACAAATGTGTAAGCCATCAGGCACCGTGGGTTGGATTTTGTCGCCTGCGGAAAATCCACAGATTTAATTGATCTTGTAATATCTTAAACAAAATGTTTGAATATGTTATACAAATTATGGAAACTAATTTCGATCGCATAATCACATGAACAAGAAAAAGAAATAATTTCAAATTCGCAACACAAAGACGTATGTGGGAAAAGCCTCAGCTAAAAACCGCGCTCTCTTTATATTGCATAAGGTCAATAACATGAAACAATACATAAATTCTCTCAGTCTTAAGAGTTCTCTACACTATATTTGACTGTCTCACGTTGATCTTAGTAGATTTTGTCTAATACTTAACCAATTCCTCATGCCTGTGTAACCAACCTTTCTCACACATTCCTCAGGGAATGGAACCCCTAATTATTAGGAAATTGAAGCCATACTGATAGGACAAAATTTCTAAAATAATGTAAATGTTGTCATATACATGGAGAAACAAATGATAAGTATTGAATACTTCATCGAGAATTTTTTTTTAAAGAAGTTATAAGTATATTTAAACTTAAATACAATTAAATAAAATATTTCTTTTCTTTAATCCAATTAACAAATAAGATTTTTATGTCAAGTTGGGCATAAAAAGGGGGCAACAACATAATACAAAAGAGATATCCCAAACCAAAGAAAGAAAATTGTAGCCATGTTGATAGGACAAATTTCTAAAAACAATGTAAACATTGTGATATACATGGACAAACAAATGATAAGTATTGAATACTTCATCCAGAATTGTGTCAAAAATGGTTATGATAAGTATTGAATACTTCATTCACATTTCTGTCAAAAATGGTTATGGTAAGTATTGAATAATTCCTCCACAATTGTGTCAAAAATGGTTTAAGTTTGATAACTAGCAAACGACAAGAGGTCAGATAGAGAGTATAAAGATATAAGAGAGCTCTCATGTAAATGAAAGACTTATTTACATTGTAGTGAAATATCTAAGGGGAAGTGGAGAAAGACATGCACTCTTCTAGATGAAGATTCAAGCGAATAATAAAAAAGTTAATGTTTTATTTCATAGAAGTTCCCAATGAAATCTAATTTTTACATATTTAGTTGATGGATTTGGTTTAGAAACATATGAACATTCACATCCGTGCTCATTGGGTTCTTTAGAGAACACTTGATGGTTTTTTAGAGAAGATTTGCATTCGGAGAATCACAATGCAATATAAAATTTAGTTTCACATTACCTTAATTTTGCTAGTACAATTTGACATATATCTTATTTTTGTTAATAAGGTGGAATGTCATCTAATAACACTAATTTTCATCGACCCTAAGACTAATATTTCAAATACGATCTAAACATGGCCTTGAAAGAAAGGTTAAGATCTATGACCTCTCACCTTTTCTCACCATTGACCTATTGTGGGACCTAAAAGTTTCCCAAATGGGGGTGACGTGATCCAAAATGAATAAATAGGAACTAAGATTCATATTTACCACATAAGAATTTCAGATTGGCTGAGTGCGGATGGCTAGGTTTTCCCCTTCAATGTGAGATTTTTCACCCCATAGGTTGACATTGATTATGCACCCTTACATATAGCGCAACCAGAAAATTTCCTTCCATATTCACCACTTTTCCTTTGTGAGCTCTTTACAATGATAACTCTAATATGGGTTAAAACTTGCCAAATTTAACACTTAGTGCATAGGTCAATTATATATTTATTTATTTTATTAAATAATTAATTAATTCAATCATATATTTAATTTTTTATAAAATAAATAATTTATCAATACTTGGCAATTAAAGATTTTTTATTTTGATTTATTTAAAAAAAAATTATTAAATAATTAATTAAGTCAACTATATATATATTTTTTTCTAAAATAAATAATTTATCAATTGAGCCATTAAAGATTTTTTATTTTTTATTTATTTTTATTTTTTTTTAATTTTGACAATTTGATTGCAAAGCTCCATAAAATTTGTCTAATTAAATATATACACCAATTAAAAATTCAATTTTTAAAAATACAAAATTTAATTTTAAATTTCCAAAAATATAATTTAATATTTAATTTTGGAGAAATTGTGGCTAACTATGAAAATAATTTTATAATTTTACAAAAGCAAGCTGAAATTAATTACAATATACTTTTATTTTCATAAATTTGCAAAAGCAAGCTCTAATTAAGTACAATATACTTTGGGGTAGACAGGTATAATAAATTATCAAAATGTCATAATCATAGTTATCTTTTCCAATTTAAAAGCCGTCGGTAAATTATTATCATGCTCACGAGGGTACACTATTAGCTTCTGAAGTGGGCAATGATACAGATCTCGAAAGATTTGTACCCAAATTTAAGCCAGTGGAAATCGACGTGTTAAGCATTTAATTTCCTTCCAGGTGTGGATATCTATAAATAATGCTTGCAGATGGGAAATGAGATCCCTATTACAGATCTCCCTCATCTTAATTTCAATGGATACATCACATCAATTAGTTATGGTAGAAATTTCAAATCAGTATGACCTCTTAAATTTGACCATTTTCCTGTAACTATAACACAATGGTATGTGGTTTAACTGTATTTTTTTTGGTTCATGGTTCAAATTTTATCGAGTATACTTTTCTATTATCAGAGTATATGGCTTGTTATTATCTGGGTTTAGGAAATAGACTCCTCATTCCTACCACTAAATCATAAGATGCGAGAAAAGTTTTTAATGTATTTTACGTGAAAATCACCTGTGAGGCTCAATTTTCCCTCCATCCCTATTATGCCACAATTTTATATATTTTTATCCAAAATTTCAGGAAGCTCCTCTATGTGCAAACATGTATCGTCATCGACACTAAATTCAAGATACCAGTAAGTGCTTCTGGAGGGTGGCAATGGCGATTGACTTCGGTTCTGACCCAGGAATTCAGAGAAACTTAGAGCTCTACATGAAACTCGCTAGTACTGCTCTTCTTCTCCCATTGGTGGTGACCTGGGCCTTCTTCTTCTTCAGGGGAAGAAAATTGAGGTTGCCTCCGGGGCCATTTCCATTTCCAATTATTGGAAACCTCCACATGATGGGGCAGTTTCCACACAGAGCATTAGCAGAGCTTTGTCTCAAATATGGGCCACTCATGTCTCTACAGCTCGGCTCTGCCCTCACCTTAGTTGTCTCCTCTCCATATTGTTGGATGTACAGTAATTTCAACCTACCTTGCTGACTGTAATTAATGTGTCTAGATGTTTCTAGGAGATAAGCCTGTTTCTTGAGAGATCGTTCAGCTTCTTGAAGAAGCTATCTCCATCGATCATGAACCTCAAGAAAGTTCTTCTCTTTGTATATATTTCTATATCCGGTAATTCAAATGGAAAATCAAGTTATTGTGTTCAGAGTTCCTTCATGGTATCAGAGCTCCTTCATTGAAGAGGTGCTTTGGGAGCAGTGTCGAGGAAGAGCATTGAGTAGCGAAGAAGATTGTGATGCTACAAGTGGAAATGCTGAGAGCAGTTTGTGTGGAGCCGACTGGAGCTCATTGGAGGAGGCCGGATACTGAGGAGTCCGTTGTGTAGCATGGCCAGGGAAATTCGTTGTGTGTTTGACCATATATATATATATATATAATTTTAGCGTTCTTTGTATATGAATTGTTGTTGTTGTTGCAGTGTTTATTTGCATATGAACTGTTGCATAATTGTGTGAAGCAATTTGTGCATATTTTAATTACTTTTAAGTTGAAGAAATTGTTGCTACTGTCGTGGAGCTGAATCTGGCTTTGGGAAGAACGTGGACTTGGATCTGACTGAAAGCATGGGTCAGCAAAGAAGACTAAAACAGCAAAAGAGAAACAATGAGAGGATAGAGGCGGAATCTGAAATATTTCCAACTATAGAATTTATGCTCAATGGATAATTTATGCTCAATGAAGATATGAATCTAAATCAGCCAGAAGATTTTACAGAAGCTGATGTAATACTGAAAAGATTAATGTCAGTGTTGTCATCATTCTCAGGTAAAAATTTTGAACTTTGGGCTATTAAAATGGAAGGATTATTAGGTTCAGTAGATTTATGGAATTTTGTCCAAGAAACTGATATTAATTTTGAAAATAAGAGCAGACGTGCAATAGCCTTGTTTCTCATTATATCAGCTCTAGATGAAAACATCTTGTCCAGCATTTTAAATGAATTTGGTGAAGTATTTGATCCAGAAATGTTTTGGCATATTCTTGAAATGAAGTTTAGCATGAAGAGGAGTCAGAAAGACGAAATTGATGAAATTGTTGTTAAAAATAGTGATTGTGTTGAAAACATCATAATTGGGAACAAGTCTAAAAGTATGGCAGTAGATGACAATAAAGTAGCATGTGATAGTCAGAAAATTTCATGTGTTGCAAAAACTTGTGAAGTTAAATATGATGAGAATTATGTATCTCATGAAGACTGGTTCAATTTTATGCATGAAAAGAAACTCATTGATGAGTTGTTGTTTGGTGAGAAGATATGCCTATCTCCATCTACAAATCAAATGCAGGATGACATGTTTGCAACAACAGAGCTGATTAAAGAGGTTGAAGACACGAATCAACCAATTATGAAAGATGAAAATCTACAGAATGATGTAGATATTGTAGAGAACAAAATTGTGGAGGATTCAAAAGCTCATGAATTTGTAGAGGACTCAATAGCAGCTAATGTTGTGGAATACTTGATAATAGTTGATGAAGTGAAGAAATTTAAGAGCCTCTTTGAAGAAGAGTGTGCATATTTTGACACTGAGGAAAAAGCAATTGAAGAAATGGCAAGCATTGAGGACAAGTGTAAATCCAAAAAACCTCTAGCAATGGTGAATGGAAAGAATATTAGCCTCCAATCAAGAAAGGAGAAACTTCACCACTATCTTATGGCGAGAAAGGTGAAGATGAAACTGCGTTTGCAAATAAACAAGTATGGACCATTTGGAAAGAAGACAAAAATGAAAGTCTTGTTGTCATGTACTGTTGTAAGCCTAGCTGAGACTCAGACCAGTAGGCATGTCAATTAAGGGACATATGTTTATGTCTTATGTATTGTGTCATAGTGTATTTTGTGTGTCTGTGATATGGTTGAAATTAAGGGGGAGTGTTGGATGTACAATAATTTAAACCTACCCTGCTGACTGTAATTAATGTGTCTAGATGTTTCTGGGAGATAAGCCTGTTTCTGGAGAGATCATTTAGTTTCCTGAAGAAGCTATCTCCATCGAAAATGAACCTCGATAAAGTTCTTCTATGTGTATATATTTCTATATCTGGTAATGTAAATGGAAAATCAAGTTATTGTGTTCATTTTTCTTTCATGGTATCAGAGCTCCTTCATTAGAGTCATTATGATTCTTTCATAGATATGGCTAAGGAATTCCTCAAGACTCACGATCTGTTTTTCGCGAGCAGACCTACATCAACCACCACAAAGTACTTGTGGTACAATTCCTCTGACATCACATTTTCTCCGTATGGCCACTACTGGAGAGCAATGCATAAACTCTGCGTCTTACAGCTGTTGAGCTCAAGACGAATAGACTCCTTTCGCTTCATAAGAGAAGAGGAAGTCTCTGCTATGATTGGATCTATTCATATTTCATATCATGAAGGGTGTTCGCCTGTGAACATTATCAAGGATTGATATAATCTACAGGATTGCCTTCACTAGAAAGTATACTGACCAGCACTTAATGGACATTAGAGGGATCCACTCAATGATAAAGGAAATGTTTGTGTTAGCAGGGTCTTTCAACATAGGAGATTACATACCATACTTGACGTGGATGGATCTGCAAGGTCTCAACCGTCGATTGAAGAACATACACAAGGGATAAGACAACTTGCTAGGGAAGATACTAGAGGATCACTTTTCGCAGAATGAGCCCAACGACATGCCAGATCTTGTGGATGTTTTACTAGAAGCCTCAGCTGATAAAAATTTAGGGTTCCAAATCACACGAGACAACATAAAATATGTCATCTATGTATATTATTTATTGGTGCACATCAGTGTTTATGAATTCTCTGCGAATTTAGATTTCAATGCCTTAGAATAGAATATGACAATTGTGATATTTTTTGATTTGGATGTCTTTGATTGGTAGGATATCTTGTCCGCTGGCTCTGATACTTCGTCTGTAACCATAGAGTGGGCAATGTTCGAATTGCTGAGAAACCCGCTAGTAATGAAGAAGCTTCAGGACAGGCTGGAACGCGTAGTTGGAATGGGGTGTATGGTACAAGAATCTGATCTGCCTAGCCTCGTTTATTTACAATCTGTGGTGAAAGAAACACTTAGACTCCACCCTGCGGGGCCTTTATCGCTTCCCCACATATCAATGGAAAGGTGCAATGTGTTGGGCTATGAAATCCCTAGCGGAACTAAGCTTCTGGTGAACCTCTGGGAAATTGGAAGGGACCTGAAGTTATGGGGGGATGATGCTGAAAGTTTCAAGCCGAAAAAATTCATGGAAGCCGGCTTCCTAGATAAAAAAGTAGAAAATTTTGAATGGATTATGTTCGGAGCAGGGCGGAGATGATGCCCCAGACATCAATTGCGATTGATCGTTGTAGAGTTTGCTGTGGCGCAAATGCTGCACTGTTTCAACTGGAGTCTCCTCGATGATATGATTAAAGAGAAATTGGACATGTCTGAAAAGAATCACGGAATTACAGTATCAAGAGCACATGACCTCTTTGTTGTTCCAACTCCTCGCCTTACCATACCATACTGTAACTCTATATGTATATTTGTATAGCTAGTTGATAGCTTTAATAGAAATAGATGTGGAGAGCCAGTGGAAATAAAATCATATGAGATTTCTGACTCTAATAAAATGAGGAACCTGTCTTTCTAGATGTTATTAGGAGGACAATACCTAGAAGATAGTTTTAGTGAGAAGCGACAGGCTTTATATTGTATTATATGTATAATTTTTTGATATCAATCTTTTTCATACCTTATGTGCATGATAGCAAGCTTTATAGGTGTGATCGCTATTTTTCCATTTACAATGCCAGAAACCCCTTGTTCCTATGTTCCTATAGTTACAGCAGCATCCCCATCCCCTTTGTGTTCTAATATTTTTAAAGATTCCCCTTTGTGCTTTGGAAGATCAAACTTACACTTGGCACCATATACTTGCAAACACCTCTCTTGACATAAAACTGAGATCCACAACAAGAAATTCAGTAAACCAATAGTTCCAAAAGCAAAAATATAATACGATTAGAAACAACTATTGAACTTGAAAACACAAAAGTCATCACTGAGTATCTTATAGTGCACTCAGGCTCCCAAGCCTCTCTAGTAGTGAAACAACAGCAGGTTTGACCTGCAAAGGCAAGAGCATATAAATTTAAGGACTGATTACATATCATATTAAATGGAAGACAAAAAATAATGGATGAAAACACAGGCTGACTTGAGTACCTAACTTCCATCAACATTCTCCTTTGATTTTAAGGTTGCCAACATATCTCTTGGATGGTGGAACTTGCATTTTGTACCAAATTTGCAATGCTAGTTTTCATATAGTAATGAGTCAATAACATGAAAATCGTTGTTCTCCAAAAATTGAAAATGCAAATTTTAGAGGTATGTTTTCTTAATTATTATGAACATATCTTGAGTAAATTTCAATGCGTGGAATTGGACCAACTGTTGGTAGATTATTCGCTTACTTGAAGTCCCAGCCAAGCCTACCTCTAGATTGATGAATTTTCCATGTCTCCTAAAGATGTTTTATTAAGTATGAGAAGTAGAATTTAAATCTATACTTAGTGGCATTCTCTTCAAAATAGTCGTTGAATTCTTATGATGTAAGATTAGTCCAACAGTAAATAAAGTCATCATTTGTTATCACAATTCTTACTTCATCAAGTATGAATCTCTTACAATAGGAGTAGTCTTAGGAAGAGTTTCTCTTAATCCTATAGTAGGGCTTCATAATCAACAACTGCTTAAAAGGCAGAGTAAAGGTTTCTTCATTAACAAATAAAGGTCCAACATTTCATATCAGTCTTAAAATTACTTATCTCCAGCGTATCAAATTGAAGAGAGATGAGAATGACATTAATCCTCTTTCAATTTTGAGAAAAAAAAATGTCTTCTAATTTTTAATGCTTGCCACAGTTTGTTGATTTGCCAATATTTTCACCAATTCTCCTATGTACCAATACCTGGACCCTTGGTAATTTTTTTCCAATACAAATCATTTCAACAATGGATTTAACTACCTAACCCCTAGCCTCAATATAATAATTTTAATATAGTCACATGTCACTAACATATTAACTAGCTTATATGTCCATTTTCAAATCTAGCATTCAATTGGACATGATATAAACAGTCGAAATTTTGTTACTACCAAGCTTTAAAAAAATGGAAAAAATAAGGTTCTTATTAGAGAGGTCTCTAACCAGCTTTTCCTTTCACAAAGGGAATGGACAAATCACCTTTCTTCTAGGCCTTAAGGCTTCAAATTCTCGCAGCTAGGTGTATCCCACCAAGGATGACTCCAAAACGAACGACAGGAATGCTTCTAGTTATGAGAAATGAAAGAAAACCCCCAACAAAAATAAGTTCACCTCCATCACGTGAACAGTTGCAACAACTGATTGTATAGCAACAATAAAAAGCTCTCCTAGTTTTCTTGCTCAAATTGATACTTCCAAGTATTATTGCTGTGTAATGTTTGTTGCATTCTAATTTCAATATCATATCTACCCTGGCAAGATTGTAGTGCTAACTGGAAAATGAATATCATAAACATAAACACCATAATAGAGAAAATATTAGCACTCTTACCATATGAAATACCAAGGAAAAAGTCATGAAATTTAGACTGATTTTTAAGATCATATGGGTGAACACCAAAAGCAGTTTCAGCTACATCCTTCACAGTCTCAGGAACATTTTAAACCCAAATTGACAAACTTTATTTTCCCTTTACACGAATTTCCTCTACAGTTGAAGTTAAAACTGCTCTCATATTTTCTTACTGTAGTTTCAACTTCTCTGTCGTATCCTTTAACACTATCTTTTCTTTTTCAACATAGACAACATATGGCTCTTTTGAAATTTCCTACATTCTAGAAGCTTGTTCCTTGAAAGCATGAAGGGATTTCTTAAATGCTTCCTCAGATTCATCCGCTTGCTTCTCATGAAGTTCATTTCTTACCTTTTCCACTTCAACATCTAAGGAAGTACTGATGGTAAGGTCTAGGGAAGGTCTACAACTGCTGGAGGAGAGCTTATGAATATAGGGAGAGAGCGCTGATGTTACGTGGAATTCTTAAACCGAGCTCTGTCCATGCTTAGTGACAACATGTGTGGGAGAAAATAGAAGACACTTAAAGATAACTAAAAGAATAAATAACCTGATAGAATATTGCAATATGAGAAAAATGAAGATATGCAACCTTTATGCAACATAAAGGTAGAAAAATTTGAATAAAATGTGGCATAACTCCCCCAATGTGGTCAATGTAGTCTGGTCGTAGATCCAAGATCCAAAATTCCAAGTGCAGTCATACCACCATGATAAATTTCTTCAGCATAAACAATGTGACTACCTCAAAATAAAAAATTCAAGAACTTGCTTACAACAATATAAAAGAATGATATCATCCATGGCTGACATTTTTTCCTTCACAAAACATCCATTCAATAACGGACAAGGGTTAAATGTAATTTATTAGTTTTAAGAGAAATTGTTAACAAAATAATCTAATAGACACAAGAAGAAATGATGAGAGATGGAGTATGAATCATATTTTATTTAGAATGATAACCTTATCGTATCTATTTATTTTCTTCTATAAAAAATAATTTTGTATTCCATTAATGCACATAAAAATCACTGTATCATATGTGCACTACCCCGAGGCCTTCCCTACATAGACAAGGATAGACAAGGAGAACCAACATACGTGCTTCGGCACCAATTTTAAATGAGACAATATCGCTTCTGAACAATCTTATCCTAGCTGAGAACTAAAACGTTAAATTGGATATGAAGACTGTGAATTCACCAATGTAGAGTGGGTGGATTCTCGATTAAAGAAAACATATTCGTCACCCTTCTTCCAGGCCTTAAGGCTTGAAATGCTCACAGCTAGGTGTATCCCACCTAGGATGACTCCAAAATGAACAGCAGGAATGCTTCCAGTTATGAGAAATGAAATAAAACCCCCAACAAAAAGAAGTGCACTTGCATCATGTGACTAGTTGCAACAACTGAATTTATAGCAACAATAAAGAGCTCTCATAGTTTTCTTGCTCAGAATGATACTTCCAAGAATTATTGTTGTGTAATGTTTGTTGCATGCTCATTTCAATATCATATCTAGCATGGCAAGATTGTAGTGCTAACTGGAAAATGAATATCAAAAACATAAACACCATAATAGAGAAAAAATTAGCACTCTTACCATATGGAATACAAGGGAAAAAGTCATGAACTTTAGACTGGTTTTTAAGATCATCTGGGTGAACACCAAAAGCAGTTTCAACTACATCCATCACAGTCTCACTAACATTTTCAACCCAAATTGACTAATTTTCTTTTCCCTTTACACAGATTTCCTCTGTAGTTGAAGTTAAAACTGCTCTCATATTTTCTTACTGTAGTTTCAACTGCTCTGTCATATCCTTTAACACTATCTTTTCTTTTTCAGCATAGACAACATATACCTCTTTTGAAATTGCTTGCATTTTAGAAGCCTGTTCCTTGAAAACATCAAGGGGTTGTTTAAATGCTTCCTTAGATTCATCTGCTTGCTTCTCATGAAGTTCATTTCTTACCTTTTCCACTTTAACATCTGAGGAAGTACTGATGGTAAGGTCCAGGGAAGGTCTACAACTGCTGGAGGAGAGCTTATGAATATAGAGAGAGAGCGCTAATGTTACATGGAATTCTTAAACCAAGCTCTGTCCATGCTTAGTGACAGCATGTGTGGGAGAAAATAGAAGACAATTAAAGATAACTAAAAGAATAAATAACTTGATAGAATATTGCAATATGAGAAAAATGAAGATATGCAACCTTTATGCAGCATAAAGGTAGAGACATCTGAAGAAAATGTGGCATAACTCCCCCAATGTAGTCAATGTAGTCGCAGATCCAAGATCCAAAATTCCAAGTGCAGTCATACCACCATGATAAATTTCTTCATCATAAATAATGTGACTACCTCAAAATAAAAAGTTCAAGGACTTGCTTACAACAATGTAAAAGAATAATATCATTCCTAGCTGACATGTTTTCCTTCACAAAAAATCCATTCAATAACGGACTAGGGTTAAATGTAATTTATTAGTTTTAAGAGAAATTGTTAACAAAGTAATCTAATAGACACAAGAAAAAACGATGAGAGATGGAGTATGAATCATATTTTATTTAGAATGATAACCTTCTCCTATCTATTTATTTTCTTCTATAAAAAATCATTTTGTATTCCATTAATGCATATAAAATCACTGGCATATGATCATACATCAGTACGCCAACGCCTGAACATGTGCACTACCCTGAGGCCTTCCCTACATAGACAAGTATAGACAAGGAGAACCATCATATGTGCTTCAGCACCAATTTTAAATGAGACAATATCGCTTCTAAACAATCTTATCTTAGCTGAGAACTGAAATGCTAAATCGGATATGAAGACTATGAATTCACCAATGTAGAGTGGGTGGATTCTCCATTAAAGACAACATATGCCTTACCCTTCTTCTAGGCCTTAAGGCTTGAAATGCTCGGATCTAGGTGTATCCCACCTAGGATGACTCCAAAACGAACAACAAGAATGCTTCCAGTTATGAGAAATGAAAGAAAACTGCCAACACAAAGAAGTGCACCTGCATCACGTGAACAGTTGCAACAACTGATTCTATAGCAACAATAAAGAGCTCTCATAGTTTTCTTGCTCAGAATGATACTTCCAAGTATTATTGTTGTGTAATGTTTGTTGCATGCTCATTTCAATATCATATCTACCATGGCAAGATTGTAGTGCTAACTGGAAAATGAATATCATAAACATAAACACCATAATAGAGAAAAAATTAGCACTCTTACCATATGTAATACCGAGGCAAAAGTCATGAACTTTAGACTGGTTTTTAAGATCATCTGGGTGAACACCATAAGCAGTTTCAGCTACATCCTTCATAGTCTTAGGAACATTTTCAACCCAAATTGACAAATTTCCTTTTCCCTTTACACGGATTTCCTCTGCGGTTAATGTTAAAATTGCTCTCATGTTTTCTTACTGTAGTTTCAACTACTCTATCATATCCTTTAACACTATATTTTCTTTTTCAGCATAGAAAACATATGCCTCTTTTGAAATTGCCTGCATTCTATAAGCCTGTTCCTTGAAAGCATAAAGGGATTGCTTAAATGCTTCCTCAAATTCATATGCTTGCTTCTCATGAAGTTCATTTCTTACCTTTTCCACTTTAACATCTGAGGAAGTACTGATGGTAAGGTCCAGGGAAGGTCTACAACTACTGGAGGAGAGCTTATGAATATAGAGAGAGAGCGCTGATGTTACATGGAATTCTTAAACCGAGCTTTGTCCATGCTTAGTGACAGAATGTGTGGGAGAAAATAGAAGACACTTAAAGATAACTAAAAGAATAAATAACCTGATAGAATATTGCAATATGAGAAAAATGAAGATATGCAACCTTTATGCAGCATAAAGGTAGAGACATCTGAAGAAAATGTGGCATAACTCCCCCAATGTAGTCAATGTAATCTAGTCGCAGATCCAAGATCCAAAATTCCAAGTGCAGTAATACCACCATGGTAAATTTCTTCAGCATAAACAATGTGAGTACCTCAAAATAAAAAATTCAATAACTTGCTTACAACAATATAAAAGAATGATATCATTCATGGTTGACATGTTTTCCTTCACAAAACATCCATTCAATAACGGACAAGGGTTAAATGTAATTTATTAATTTTAAGGGCAATTGTTAACAAAATAATCTAATAGACACAACAACAAACAATGAGATATGGAGTATGAATCATATTTTATTTAGAATGATCGCCTTATCCTATTAATTTCTTTTATTCTGTAAAAAATCATTTTTTATTCCATTAATTAACATAAAAATCACTGGCATATGATCATAATCAGTAGGCCAAAGCCTGAACATGTGCATTACCCCTAGGCCTTCCCTACATAGACACGGATAGACAAGGAGAACCAGAATATGTGCTTCGACACCAATTTTAAATGAGACAATATCGCTTCTGAACAATCTTATCCTAACTGAGAACTTTAACGCTAAATTGGATATGAATATTGTGAATTCACCAATGTAGAGTGGGTGGATTTTCCATTAAAGACAGCATATGCCTCACCCTTCTTCCAAGCCTTAAGGCTTGAAATGCTCGCAACTAGGTGTATCCCACCTAGGATGACTAAAAAAAAAACAGCAGTAATGCTTCCAGTTATGAGAAATGAAAGAAAATCCCCAACAAAAAGAAGTGCACCTGCATCACGTGAAGAGTTGCAACAACTGATTTTATAGCAACAATAAAGAGCTCTCATAGTTTTCTTGCTCAGAATGATACTTCCAAGTATTATTGTTGTGTAATGTTTTTGGCATGCTCATTTCAATATCATATCTACCATGGCAAGATTGTAGTGCCAACTGGAAAATGAATATCATAAACATAAACACCATAACAGAGAAAAATTAGCACTCTTACGATCTGGAATACCAAGCAAAAAGTCATGAAATTTAGACTGGTTTTTAAGATCATCTGGGTGAACACCAAAAGCAGTTTCAACTACATCCTTCATAGTATCAGGAACATTTTCAACCCAAATTGACAAATTTTCTTTTCCCGTTACACGGATTTCCTTTGCAGTTGAAGTTAAAACTGCTCTCATATTTTCTTACTATAGTTTCAACTGCTCTGGGATCTTAATTAAGATATTAGCAGCTTTACCATACCACCAGGAAAATGTGATGTAAAATTAACATGACTCAATAGGAAATCTCATGAAAGTTATACATTTGTTTGTGACAGTAACTATCAGAACGAAGAATCAATACTTCAACTCACTATGAGCTAACGCATCCATGGACACACCATTGACACTATGGAAATGACAGGGGGATTAGAAAGTTATTGTTTAAAATATTTACTATTGTATATACAGGCTTGGGTAGAAGTAACCCGGTAGTTACTACCCCTATACTTGGAGAGAAATCAATGCCGATATTTATTGATGATTTCAAATTAATTTATTTCTATACGCTTCACAATATACTCCTTGAAACAATATTTGCAACAAGGGATCATGGTAGCTCATTCTATAGCATCACTTGGCTTGTGCTTTCCCTCTCACCCTACTCCTAGTTTTCTTGCATGGTATGGCGGTTAGGATTTTAAATATTTCAATTTTTTGGGTTTCTTTTTGGATTAATGTAACTCTTGGAGCATATCCTACACATATACCTGTTGATTGTCAAGAGGGGATATAATAATCTCTCTACTTCAGCTTGAATGTGTATATGTCTACACATTCAACATGTCTTTTTTGGTTTAAATCTCTATACTTTATGCCTATTAAAGGAAGCTATTATTCCAAAAAATGCATTCATGTCTCCCAACTTCCTGCTTAAGCCTAATATAATTTTACAAATATGGAATTACTTATTAGTTATTCTTCTATAGTTAAGGAAGGAAATTTTGTAACCTAGAGAAAATGCTAACATGATTAACATAAATGAAATGGAAGCAAACACATTAATCATAGCTCTCAACTCTTTAACTTTAGAAAAGCTTCATACAAATGAACTGAGAGAGAGAGAGAGAGTTGTCTTCTAGAATGTAAAACTTCGATTCACATTATAATAAGGTTGATGCAGTGGAGACTTACAATGACTAGGTGCAAACAAGAATTAGTTTATAAATAACCGAACTCTTCTAAAAATAGTCAAAACTAAATATAGAATTGTAATGTTCCTACTTAGCCTTAGCTAACAGGAAACATTCAATTTTGATTTATTTTATGTCTTATGAATAAATGAATAAAGGGGGACATGTAAAACTCCTAAAAAGTCTGAATAAATCAATTCCCATGTGAACAAAGACAAATTAGGGCTATGTAAATAATCACTTGCAGTTGTGAAAGAGGTTTGAGCGAAAGAATGGGTCCACCTTGACCAAATCAACTGCGCTGTCTAGGTTCATTGCATCTCCAAGAGGGACTGCACAGTTCTATAACGGAGCCTCTAATGTGAAGAGAGCTAACTCTTCAAAGTGGTTTAGGGTTTGCAAGAGTTTCTTCATGCTATAAAAGAAGGAGGAGAGCAACATGAAGAGGTTGTTGATATATCATATATCTGAAGTATTTGTCTTCTTAGACAAATACCATTCTCTGTTGTTTAGTGGAGGATTGTGATTGGAATTTTTGTATAGGGGTTTCATCTCTTCCCTTGAGGATCATTGGAGAAGTTATTTGCTTAAGTGAGCCACTATCTGGTTTGAGGCCAAGCTTTATTTTCATGAGCAGTGCTGGCCCATTGAGGGTTTTGCAGCTGCTATCTTTTGTAGCAAGTGGTTTTCTAGATTTGCTTAGATCTAGCTTGTTTTGAGAGACTTTCTATGTTGTAGTGTGTTATTCAGCCTCCAAAGAGATGGTCTATCCATATTTTGTATCAGATCTATAAGTTCATTCCAGTTTATTCAGTCTCCTTCACCCTCTGCATAGTTTCTACTCAATACTGCGTTATTTTGTGAGAGGGCTTTCTTGTTTCAGTTTGCTATCAGTTTGGAGGAAGATCTCTTGGTGTTAGGCTTGCCTTCCCTTGGTGATCCGTGGATTGGGTTTCTAATCCATGTCTCTATAGATCTGATCTATTTCAGCAATAAAATTTATCTTCAGAAAGTTTCGGGTTTTCTGCAGCAGTGCAAATTGTAATTCAGATCTATAGCTTACTATGCAATATTTTGATGTAATTCCAATTGGATCTTTTTCTTAAAGTATTATAGTTTCCAGATATGTATTAGATCTGATATTTCATCCATACATATGTCATAGATCTGAAATTTAATGTACAAAAACTGAACCATCTGAAAAATAACATTGTCTATGTATTTCTGTAGTTTATTCCTTGTTGCAGCTCTAATTTCTGAAGGGATTTTGCCCTAGTTCTCTTTGTAATCTGTTGTAGAGGAAATAAGCTCAAATATAAATATGATTTACTGTTATATCTCTGAATATCAGATCTTCGGTTTCCCTCCTCTGAGTTTCAGTCAAAACTGCGCAATTCTAGTAGCTGGGGTTTAAATGTTGTAACAACTCTTCTCTTTGGCTGATTTCTAGCTAGTCTTGACTTTGGGAGATCTGTTTAATGTGCTTAAACTGATTTTTTTCAGCTAAAATTCTATATATAAGTCACATACAGCATAAATGAGGGGATCCCAACCTTGATCTGCGTTATTATTGCTAATATTTTCTTATACAGTGCTTTCATTGAAAGCCTTGTTGAGATTCCTGAAAGGGATTAACCCAAGTTCTATAGGTAGAGTCTACAATTGGCCAGGTAGCCTCTGGTTCTCACCCTATTTTTAGAGGTGACATAACCAGTAAATGCCTCTATATTCCCTCTCTGAAATAGAATCTTGAGAATCCCCAAAAAGGAATATTACAAGAATATTCAAATAACTTGATGCCTCCTAGCTCATTCTACATAATGTTGACATAAATTACAAATGTAAACTTATTATAGTGCACCTATGGAATTTTTTAGCTTTACCTATTACTCAGAAGTATTCTCATGTAACAACTTATTCAGTTGCAACATCTTCAGTCTGGTACCCTTCAACAGATCCATAAAGCATTGATGATAGTGTGGCTGAGGGCTTGGTAGCATTGAAGTTAAATCCATACAGCATCCCTACTATTCCTTCCCTCGTTTCCTGTGTGCAGAAGAGAGAGCCTGTTGGAGAGGTGCAACAAATATATATACAAAGATAGAGGGCTTATGCATGTTCCAGCCTTAGAGAACACCAAATTTAGCTTTTTTTCCATTAGAAATTACCTTCAAGAATTATTTTGCTTTTCCAGAATTAAAGAGTGTAGTTTATCTCAATTTAGATTAAGCATTTCCATTAGCTAGTCTCAAAATATGATTGGAAAGTACTTTATTCATCTCAAATATGTCAACTGAATCTTTTCTGAACACCAAGCATAATTTTCCATCACACAGGAGTTTTCGCCTATTTTGTGGGTCTTGTAAATCATTTTTCCTAATTTAAACCCAAATTTTCTTCAAAACCTAGCCACGTGATTCATCCAAACCAAAACAACAGAAGTCAACTAATATAATCAAGCATACTTTGAAAAACTGACACTTTTATGTGGAAAGTAAGCAATAGTAAAGTTGGCACAAGAACTCCTAACCTAGGTTCTAGATAACTCAGATAACCCAAGGACTGACTGTAGCTCTAGAGAAATACCACATAACTTGGTGAAGCCACTGCCTGTTCCTTTTTTGGTATTTTCCTTATTTGAACTGTACCAAGATTAGAAAGCTAAATTTATACAGCATAAGATTTAATAGAATGGAAATCATTATAAAAAGTCATCATCTACTAATGACCCTTCCAATTTGATATCTTCACATGTATTAGTCCATACAAGCTGAAGGGGTTCGCTGAACCTGCTGTTGTGAATGTTGCTGGGAATTTGGCTAGTTACAAGCTAGTAGGTTCCTGGTTCAAATCCCCTATGGTTAGAAGCACTAGTCTACGCTAATGGGTTACCATGAATTCCATCCACAAATGTGGAGAACCATTAGGATTAACGTTTTCCTGGATTTTAAAGAAAGCCAATACACACTAGAAATATTTACCATTTATGGAGGATGAACCAAGGAAATATAGAATCTTAGACATTGAAGGAAAAAAGAGTATCTATTGTAGAAAAAGTATATGAAGATACAGGGACAATACCAAAACAATAGATCCAAGATCTTTAAGGAATCATTTTAAGGCAAGAACAGTTTAATTAGCTTCATGTGCTACTTATTGATTGATCAATAAGTCATGAAAGGATTATTATGTGTGTTGTTTCCAACATACAATTTAATTATATGAAATTTTAGTTTTATGGACTACAGTTGCATTGCATTAGATTAATGCATTTCATATCCCTTCATCACAAGCATTGGAGGGGGAATAAGTATTAATCTTGAATGAAATTCCATATAGGGATATGCACAATGACGAAAGAATGATAGGATACTTAGGATCTTCCAAGAACTCAACAATATCAAATATGTATCACTGTACAAATAAATTTGATAGACAGAAGAAAGGATCCAAGCCCAACCAAAACCTTTAAAAATAAGAAACATCATGCTCATTACAATACAACCCTGTGGGGTGTTCTTCACAAGGAAAATAAATTTATCAAAATATTTACTTAAAACCATGTTATAATTGAAATTATTTTTGAACTGAAGAACAAAAAATAAATAAGTGAAAAGCACCTAAATTAGGGGTTCTGCATGCCTTTTAGAAAAAAAAGTTCCTCAGTTAAAATTGTTGTTACTCCAAATACTATGCACCTTGCACTAAGTTATTTGCAACAACATAGGTTGAAATATGTACAAAATCCTGAGTCTTGGAGACAAAATAATATGGGAAGTTGGTTTACATTACATCTATTTACAAGAAAAAGAATAACATCCAAAACATGGCATGTGTTAGGCAGTCTTTTCTGAAACAGTACTTAAATGCACCTCACCACATTACTTCCAAATATAATGTAAACAGAGGCCTTAATCAATAGCCTTTTGAAACGAAAAATGAAATACCCAAGGAAATAGGATAGCAACTGAAACTAGCTAGGGGAATTTTTTAACAACAAAAGAAAAAGTGAACATTTAAATTTTAATAACTAAAAACACCTAGAGAAAAGATAGATAATATGATGTAAAGTAGGAATAGGGATGAGTTTTGGCTTCAAAGAAATTAGTTCCTAGATATTAATACCCTTGTAATTTTCCAATCCTGTGTGCTTTTAAGTTCTTATTAAAACAAATGGACTACAAAATACAGTGTGTCATGCCCCCATAATAGATGGCACACATATAGATCAAATAGACTTTACTTACAGAAATACTACCATGACCATAACTTGTATGCATAATATACATTTCAATTTCTTGGCCATCTCTCCATATATATATATATATATATATATATGATATTAGCATCATGGCTTTGACTGTAGATATAAAAAAAATTGATCAGAGAAGTTTTATCTTGGCTGTCTTCATTATAGTTGTTGTATTTGGATCAATACAATGTTATTGCTATATTGACCCACACAGCCTGTTCCCCCTTTTTACCCAGTATAAGGCTGGAAGCCGCTATGATCTAAACGAAAAGACAAGCAGATAACCCAACCCAGCAAAAATGTAACAATTTGGGAGAATAAAATGTTAATTTTTATCTTTTTATGCCACTACAGCAGATAACAGAGGAAAGTGCACCTGGCACAATGTTTTACAAGTTCGGTATGTTGAAAATGCGAGTTGCACAATGTTTTACAAGCCCGGTATGTTTAATGAAGGGTTTGTAAGTTACATTTTAAATTTATCTTTTAAGGTACCTAGCTATATAATGAGTGGATGTTAAAAGCGGAATTCTGAAACCGAAAATTGTTCGGTAATTCTGGTTTAGTAATTTTTAATTTCATCAATATATTATATATATATGACTCGGAATATTACGTTTATGAAATAATTATATTTACTAAAAAAAATCACTTCTCATCATTAATTGTTGATTTAGTAATGTTATGTGATTTTTTTAGTATGTAAAACCATTTTTCATTGTAATATCTTTATATGTAACACGATCTCTCAAGCATAATTATCTACTAATCCTCAAAATAATAGACAAACGTTAAAAAAAAAAAACCTGTTAACCAAACTTTGCATATCACGAGAAATATCTTGTTTCTGCTCAAATTCATTATAACGAAACACTTAAAATTGTATAATTTAGCAGAAAAATCATTATTAATGTATAGAACCGCTAAAAGATTA
This sequence comes from Pinus albicaulis, assembly GCA_034641835.2. NCBI lineage: Eukaryota > Viridiplantae > Streptophyta > Pinopsida > Pinales > Pinaceae > Pinus > Pinus albicaulis. The sequence goes on along the minus strand of CM076574.1, from coordinate 1,049,298,791 downwards.
TAATAGAGTAGATCTATGCCAACTCTGGTAACATGAGGACTGCCAAACTCTTCTTTCCTTCTTTTCTCCACAAGTGGTGGAGCATAATGGAGACAGAGAGTACATTTTGTTCATGGGAATCACAATATTTATACCAATATTATAAAAAAAAATGAGTTTTTATACCTATAAACTGGACCATACCTCAAACTTCAAAGTGCAATGTATGTAACTCTACTGTGTATTATATCTCTTTTATGAAAGTGATATATACTTAGTGTGTATATCTTGTTGGGAGGATTTCTTCATCACAATCATGAGGGCGTTACTGCAATCGCAGAATGTGGGGGAGCTCGTGAATGTGGTGCAGTTGACGGGACTTGATGTCGTGAAATTGATCACTTTGATTTTCAAAGCAGTCGGCACTACATGGATGCATAAAAATAACTATCGTCAGTATGCATAGTGCTGATAGGGAAGTTGCTGGATCAACTGAAGATAACAGAGTTGAAAAAATATCCCAAAATAGAGAGCCTCTGGAGCAACTGGAAAATATCCTGAAATTAGAGAGCCTCTGGAGCAGCAGAGGATTTCGGACTTTGAATATATCCCGTGTGGAAAACTATTGAGGAGCTGCATACAAGACTACAGAGTGTAGTCAAGGTCTAAGAAGGAGAACCAGTAGGAAAAATTAAGGATTTTCCCACTATAAATTGGGCTAAGCTTTTACAAATCCTATTCAAGGCCTTAATACCTAAATCTTGCAAATTGGGTATGGAAGTGGAAACATCCTCCAATAGAGTACATTTATTCACAAACCCTACAAACCCTAGATTTGAAATTTATTCATGTGGTTGGTCAAGGTTCTTAACAAGGTTTTTAAGGGATTTGGAGGCACTGGAGATCTAGGTCCTACAACTGATCCATACATTTAGAAATATTTAAGTGTTTGACATGTGTGTTTGAAAAGAGAGAAATGAGAGAAAGGAGTACAACACGGGACCTGAGCTTTGTATTTTTTTACGTGAGCAATTCATTCCAGACTCTACACATCATGGATGCTGAGAGAAAATGAGAGAAAATCCTGCGGTTGCACTAGCTCGAGAAAACAGTTAATGTGGCTCCTGGCAATCTCAACACTACTCAAGACAAAAGCTTCTATGGCTTATGGCAATCTCCACCCTGCTCTCCAATTTTTCCCCTTTGGTTATGGGCTACCGCCAGACAATAGTTACTATGGCTTATGGCAATCTCGACGCTACTCTCCAGTTTTCCCCTTTGGTTATGGGCTCCCGCCATGGTAATCTCCATAATGCTCTCCATTTTCCCCCTTTGATTATGGTGAAGGGCTCTCGCCATGGAAATCTTCACGATGCTCTCCAGTTCCCCCCGTTGATTATGGGCTTTCGCCAGATAACAGTTACTATGGCTTATTGCAATCTCCACGTGTGGCTTATGGCAATATCCACGTTTCTCTCTAGTTTTCCCCTTTCGTTATGGACTCCCTCTGGATCAATTGAGCGAGTAGTGAAAAATATGGTTTGGAGGATAGTTTGAAACAAAACAACTTTATTTCGTGCAAAACATATAGAGGTTGTTAGAGTTCCAATGAATTAGATTTTTTCATGTTGCATTTTTTATATTCATTACTATTATGAAAAAGGTTAATGCATATTTAATATTAATATTTATGTGTAAGGAGTGAAAAATATGGTTGGGAAGATGTTCTTCTTTCTTATTTTCATCATTAGGGTGACATCAAATCCATAATCATCAATAAAGGAAATATATGTAATATTGAGAGATCATGTTGGGATGAAGATATTTTTGACAAATGGTGGTGTGCTTATTATTTCGGATCATTTTCATTAATGGTTTTTCTACCGGGATTTTATTTATATTTTCACCTTTGGAATGGTAAGTTTATATTTTAAGCACAAGACAAACTAGATAAAGTGATGAGTGACATTGATTTTCCTCATCTGTATTTCGTGCAATATATCACAAAAAAGGTCATTTTCATAGTTCAAGTAATATATCACAAAAAATTCCATTTGCATTTTCACCCACTTCTTTAATGATTTTGCATAGAAAAACATAAAATATTGACAATTGGTTGCCATAATATATATTTAAAGGATCTACTATACATGTAAATATGTAGATTATTTTTAAAGACCTAACTATATGGAAGAGCCCATTTACCTTCAGGCCTAAGATATTTATTGAAGAAAATGTTGATATGGATTCCCATGACTATGGACTACTTCCATTTGGTACAAGATGTAATATCTACACTATTGCAAAATTGGGTGTTAATTTTGTTTAGTCTATGTTAGGATACATGTTTCATCATATCATAGGAGAAACTCCTAAGAAAATGAGGGTAGAAGGAAGATATCTCTCACCAAGTCCAAGGTTTGTTAATTTCATGGTCTCTCATTTGGATTCCATTTCCATTCCTCAATTGCATGCTCATATTAATAAATGAAAACCACTAAACTAACATGATAATGTATTTGGAATTTACTTGAAAAAAAAAACTTCTAGTTTGCCCCTTTTTCGTAATGAAAGTAGATTTCTTTCTCTAGACTAGCCCGACTTAACCAAAAAAGAAATGTATAATTTCAATGCAAATATGACAATAGACAACCTCGGTTTAATTTTTTCCCTTTATATGGTGTTACTTGTGTAATTTTAATTGATATATTAAATTTATTGAAGTGTCTTTACTAATCCTAATAGGTAGAACTAGTGGATTGCAATTCCAATATGAACAAATATCATTCCACTATGGAGATTTAAATATTTATAAGTCATTAGTAAATCTTAGTGTTTGATATGTTTCTCAAGAAAGGAACCTGTTGGAAAAAATGGAAAAACAAAATGCATTGAGGTATAAAACAATTTCCATGCACACCATAGAACTAAGCTACTTCAATAATACATGCTTCAATTTGTCCTCGTGTCATTGATAAAATTTCCCCTTATTAACTAATTGATATTGTGATTGTTAAGATATTTGATAAATTGGAATATATCATCCACTAATTATACATGCTTCTTATTTCAATGTTTTTAATAATAAAGTGTCAAAGGTTTAGTTAAGAGCTAGAGGAAATAAGGATTAATTCAATTGGTAAATGCTCTTGCAAAAGAGTTCATAGAGCTCTCAATAAAACCTTGTTAATTATTTTACGGTTACTAGTTGGTATTTTAGTTTCTAGTTAATATTGTGCTCCATTTGAAGACAAAGAAAGGTAAACCTATGGGGATTGAAAATGTACCGTCCTCCCTTAGAAATTTTAATACATTCGTGAGTGAGGGAAAATATTCTTTGAAAAATGAAACAAACAATAGTTCATTTACTTAGTAATAGAAAAATATTAATAATGTATAAGATATATATGATAAATATAATGGAGCAATTTTTAACACCCACTCCCCAACTATTTTAGGTACCAACACATTGAGTAATCACATGTCACTGCCCCAATTTCTTTGTATCAAGTGGCATCATAACAAATAGATGAAAAATTCAGTTGTACAACTAACACTGCTAGCACTCTAAAATCCTGCCTATATGTTCACTAAAGTAGATAACATTACCAAAAAATACCTTATGTAGTAGTGTCTGAAAAAACCTCAATAAAATATGTAAACAAGAAAACTAATGTCACTTGTAAATTATAGACCCCACTTTATGTAGATCTTCACCAGCTCAATCCACTAGGACACCCCTTCAAATACAATAGATTGTCAGATCATCACTAACCAATATCCTTCAGAAAATATCATCAAGCACACAATCGAAAAATATCTTCAATGACAAGACAAACCATTAATGGATTGTCCCTCATATAATTAATGAACAACTTGGAAAATAAATACCCCCCTAGACCAATTAATGACCCCAAGAGACTCCTTTGTGATCAAATTCAAAATTCAAATATGTTGCCAACTTCACCAACCAAAATGAATGCACTTACATAGCAGTAAAGATCCTCGGAAATTTCTCGATCAACTAATCCCAAACCAAAGAGGAGTATGAAGATCCATAGGAGCAAAGGTTCAGAAGAAATACCACATAAAACAACCAACTAGTGCATCTCAAATAGACCACAAAGAAGACCAACAGGTAGTAGCTAAGATCCTCGGAAATCCCCCGATCAACCAATCCCATACCAAAGAAGGAACAGGAAGATCCACAAGAGCAAAGGTTTAGAATAAAGACCACGTAAACAACCAGCCAATGCATCTCAAATAGAACACAGAGTAAACCAATAGCTAGAGTGGAATACAAATTGTTATTAGTGTACCTTGAAACAAAAGATCATCCAGAAGCAACATAAAAACTGAATCTAGCTCAGATAATTATGCTTAGACATATTTCACCCAACAACATCAGCAACTGCACCAGTGAAGGCTACATTTAATCCATCTACCTCCACACCTCCAGCCAAAATTACTACCCTTGTGAATTTTGTGACTAATGCTTCCATAATCCAATCTTTTATCCTCAGTGCTTTCTTCTCGAAAATTTTGTCGTAGATATTTTGAAGTGGGCATATTGTCTACTAATGAATATTCTGTAATTTTCCTCCACATCCTTGTATAAATTATGGTGTATATTTGAAACTACTCATGAATTTTTAATCAAAATCTCACCAAATACTAATCACTAGTTAAAATCAAATCATCAACATATAAGGCAATAATAAGGTATTTACCTGCTACCAAGATGTGATCGAGGTTTGCATCTACTTCACTTATGGTGAAGCCCATACCAGTGATATAATTATCGATCTTGGTGTACCAAGCACGAGGTACTTGTTTGAGACTGTACAATGCTTGTTTGAGTCTGCACACATGAGACTCCCGATCAAATGTCTCAAGAAATTTTGGTTGCTCGATGTACACCTCCTCCTCGATAACCCCATTGAGAAATGTTGTTTTTACATCCATCACGTGGATCTTCCACCCCATCTATGTAGCCAGAGCAAGAATTGATCTAATGGATGAGTACCTTGCTATATGAGAAAAGGTCTCCTCATAGTCAATATCCTCAACTTGAGAGTACCCCTTGGCCACAAATATGGCCTTATACTTCTCTATGTTTATGTCTATTACTGGCTTCACCTTGAAGATCCATCTCAAACCCACTCTTGATTTATATGATGGTCTTGGGACCACTTCTGAAACGTTGTTATTTACAATGGATTTGTATTCCTGCACCATTTTGCAAAACCATATAGGTTTCTCTATTTCTTCTCCGAAATAGGATGGCTTAGTCTCTATAAGCTCAACCATAAGAGCTATGTAGCCAGTGTGCCTCTTAGGTGACCTCGTTTTCCTGCGCAAATTTGAAGGAGCTCTCACACTATCCCTCACATCCTACACAAGTATATCAACTTCCCTGGTTCTTTTTCTACCTTCTTTGGATGGTTTTTCTTGAGTGAATGTCTCCACTCTCTGCTCCTTAATATTTTTGTTGCTCCACAACTTCATGAGGCTCCTCCTTTGGAGCTAAAAGATCCTCTTCTGGTGGGATCTAAAGATCCCTCTCAAGAAAGCACCACATCGTGTTCTCCTCATTAAAATTTACATCCCTTCACACAACTATCATTATGAGGGATGGAAAGCATACATGATAGTTGTGGGGAGTTCCTATGTGTTGCAACAACAGAGCTGAAAGTCGCCCTAAGGAGGGATGGTCAACAACTACATGGCTCTGTCAGCATTTCTCCTTGGCTTACCCACGTGGCTCTTTTCCTTCCTTTTATATTTATTTATCAATTTCAAAAAAATTGACAAATAAACGTACTCACAACCTTCGCTTGTTATAGTATATTCTCGACACACATATTATCTCCGCACTTTTATTACCAAGGCTTAACCCTTCGCACTCAATATAAACCCAACAAACCGTTTGAATAAATAACTGTGTGATAACCTTTAGCACTTTAAATTATATCCTAGACTTGATATAAATAGTTCATCACTTTATAAACATTTAACACTATAATCACCCGTGGCCCTGGGCCCCACTTCTACGATCAATGGACCGATCAACACATGCATAGTTCCTCCCTTATCGTCTATGCACCTTGGTTACCCTCCGGGCAAGTTCAACGAGCGCCCATTGTTTGATATCCCTTCTCCAGATCAACGACCCATATGCATTTCGCTCGGCGTCCGACGTCGATCTTTAA